>CM070033.1:157133908-157157532 GCA_036250615.1 Ptychadena robeensis
ATCGATCGGGTGAGTGATCAATTGGCCATGGAATCCAACACGTGTATGGCTTGCTTAATATGATGAATATCCGGCATTACAAATATCCAAGCGCACATTTGCTAAATATTGCGAATTCTCGAATGTTGGATATTCGTCTAATATATTCGAATTTTAAATCTTCTCATTTAACACTACTGAGGATCCGCTTGGCAGGTAATGTGTATGTGATCCGTCAGGACCCCCGCCAAGCACTTTGCTGAATGCAGGGGTCCCGACGGATCACACAGCGCTGTGGAGACATACCCATACAGTTTATGAAACCTGGCTTCTGGATATGATAAAAAAAAGGGTTAAATACATTACTATAGCCCTGGTGCTCTAACCAACCAATTTCAATGTGGTCTTGTGAATCCTGCTGTGTTAAAGTGAGTAATGTTGGGCTTCATAATATTGTCAATTAAAACAAAATTTTCGGTCCCTTCACGTTCCACTTCCCATTGCATTACTGCATTCCTCTGTCTTCTGAAATACGCTGTTACCTGTAATGGATTTCCAGTGGAAGAAGTCTTTGTTAACACTATAATTAAGTGGTTCTTGTACAGATCGATCATTATTTCACACAATAGACTGCAGCACACACCGCTACATGAAAACCTCAGCAGCCGTAGACATTTGGGACGGAATAAGCTGTAATAGCAGAGAGCCATTGGCGCACAATTACATGTTTAATTAAAACGTTTGTATTGCCTTATTGTTTAAATTTCACTTTAAAACAATTCAAGGGCACCGTGATGTGTGCAGACTGTATGCCTAGGCTTTGTATATATATTGCCTCTGCACTGCAGGCTGTGAAGATGAGCCAAGACTCTGTCAGTCTATGTTGAATTAACAGAAAAAAAAAAAGCTGTGGTGTTAGTGCTGACGGAGAGATTTCACTTCTATTCGGCAAGGTGACTGTTACATAAATTGATTGGAGATTCCACAGCAACACAAAGGTTACATTTTTCAATAGCAACTGAATGTGAGTCTACACTGAGTATAGAACATTTTCCACTGCTGCCCTTTGTGTTTGTCTTTTAAGAGAATGAAGGATCCCTTTCATTATATCTCTTTAGCAGTTTCCTTTTTTACATAATGCTGTGTTATAGAAACCATGCTCCTTGGGATTTATTACATAAAACACACGTCTCTGTCAGCACACTCAGCATTGGCAACATCAGAATTCCATCCTAACTCTGCAAGCTGTTTCTCATACTGAATCCCAAAGTTACTTAGCAAATACACTATGTACTCTATCAGCAGACGTATTTGCCAAGTGAAATGAGCAAACAGTAGAAAATTCTCTCCACTGCTGATTTTCTCAAACTTCTTGTGTCATCCATTTTTTAAGGTGAGATATTATAAGATCTGCCAACTTTTTATTATATTATATCTTTTTTGAACATTCAACGTAATTGTTGGAGATTTGTTGTATAATGAATGCAAGTAAATCTTATTTCCCCAATTTTAATCCATTAAATTAGAAAAGGTAATTTTTTCTTCCTCAACTACTAGAAGTGGAAGAACAGGCTCTAAGGCCCCCCATACATCTTTAAATCACTCCATACAATTTCCATTTGATCTTCCAACCACAATGTAGTTCCGGCTCCTCCCTGATACAATACATAGTGATTGGAAGGTTTAGAATGGTCCTCATATTACATGGTTTTGGTAGAACAAAAGTTGATTGTACAGAAATTGTATGGTAAGATTGTAAGGTGTATGGGGAGCTTAAGTAAAGCCGGCCATACAAGGATTAATTCCTGGACAATGATTAAACAATCAATCGCGTCATGCTTATGCCACAATCGATGAATGATCATAAGGTATATCGATGCGCAGCACTTTGGGTGGACGATATTTTGGATGGGGACCCTCCATCCCAAAGGAATAGCGATCGATCGATTGGAAATCGGATGCAATATAGACCTGTGTACGGGTACGTTAAATAGGTAAAGGATCCTATTGTACATACTAGTTCATTTTTAAAGGGAAAGAATTGTGTTTTTTAGAGACTTCAGAATTTGGCAAACATTTTTTTTTTCTTTTTAATTTTTACCTCTTGGCCTCATATCTCAAAAATCTTCATTGGATTTATAATCCCATATGTGGACTACATGTGCTTTAATGGGAATACATATTCCATGAAAACTTGTCATTATGTTTTGGGCAAAACTATTAAATTCTTGGATCCTTGTGAAATAAGCACACAGAGCAGAGAGACAAATGGCAAGAGACCCAACAAGGTTTTGAAGCTTTTTATGGAAGAAAACATTGTTGTAAGTATTACATCTTTGAGGAAACTCTGAGGTATGTAATGAGATATATAGAAAATGTTATTTTGGTTAGGTTCTAATTGTTCTTTATTTAAGATTATCTTGTAATGTAAATTAATTGGTGTACTGCTTCATTTAATTGGTGATTACTGAAAAATTCACTTACATTGGTGGTAGGTGCATTGGTGGTTAGAAAGGGTCCCCATACACCTTTAGATTTCTCTGTCAGATTTCCTTTAGATCTCCTTTTGTTTTACCAAAACCATGTAATATGAGGGACTTTCTAAACCATCAAGTCTATCTGTGTTCAATCGCAGAGGACCCTATACTAAATAGTTGTTGGTATATCTAACATATATCTCACATTGAGATCTAAAGGTGTATGGCCAGTTTAAGAGAAGGATCCCCTTGCACTTGTGGTCATTGTAGTTACTCTATATTTTGCACATCACCACATGTAACAAAAATGGAAGTCAACATCGTAGCATTACCAATTTGAGTTGAAAGTTATGCAAACACTACATGAACTACCGCAATATTCACTGATCAGTGTATATACTATATAATATGTGGTAATAAACCCTGAAAATACACTCGCCTGTTACTATGTATTTGCAGAAAAAACAAGTAGAATCTCAGCACTGAGGTGAATTAATTTTATATCACAAAGACATCTAAACAACTTTCCAAATCAATAATTTGGGTATCTCCTGCTGGTGTACTTGAGCCATAAATAAACACCTATTTAAACTATGACGCACATAGTCATGGCAACCAAACCAAACTACATGACCCGATGTGAGATGTACTGAGCAAAAATTACATGGAGGGAAAGAAAATGATGAATTGAAAAAAAAATATATCCTTAGACTTAGATTTTATAGGCTCTTCTCCTGGACTATAAGAAGTTTCCCACAGTGGAGTGTCAGACCTCAAGCAGATGAATTAGAGTAAGTCTGGCTAGAGCAGAGGTTCTCAACCTGTGAGTCGGGACCCCCTTATGGGCCGAACAACCATTTCACAGGGGTACCCGTGTTCCCTAAAAGAATTAGAGACCTGGTCTGCCCGATCATGTATTTGAAATGCAGAAGTGACACTGTGAAACTTACTTCCAGTGTTGCAGATCTAAAAAGTTTGAGAACCACTGGGCTGGAGGATGACCTGCACTACCTTTTTCTCTTGATTTTTACAGTCCCTAGCTCATCCATGGTATTTATTAAATATCAGGTATTGAATCATGAGGACTCTATATTACATTATTCATTCTACAAGCAATTCATTCCTTGATATCAGTCTTTGTAAGTAAGCTTGACTATGATGTTTAAAATGGCATGTGCACCATGTGCTAATTGCAACTGTATCTTGGTGGATCAATGCTGTGTGTCTTAAGACGTCAATCTCTGGATGTGTGCATAGAAAAGTGTGTGTGGGTTTGTGTGAATCTGTGTGAGAAGCATATGCCTGATTGACCAGCTCATGACCGAATGTATAGTGCATTTACCAGGCTGGTTGCCCATAGGCATAACATCAGCGAGTCTCCGACAAGTGTCGCAACCATTTGAATAAAGCATTAAGGTATTTGTTTTTAACTGGTACAAATTCCAATAGCCAAATCCATACCAAATTAACATATCTTTTTTTTTCTCTAAAATATACAAAAGTCATGATAGCATGGAAGACATAACTACATTTAAAAGTTTCAGTACAAGATTTTGGAGACATTTAGTGTAATACTTCCTCCATAAGACAGGTCACTGCACACTGTATTCAAAATGTTTTTCCTCCTACGGTACTGTATTGTTACCTTCACAATACATCACAATGAAACAGGATAACGGTAACCTTTTCTTTGTCTACCAGTAAAATATAGCATCATTAAACGTAGCCTATGGCTGTTTAAAAGAGATCCAATCTCATCCAACCTCTGTTGTAATTAAATTTGTGTCTGAACATGAATGTTGTTACTAAATGTATCTCTGGTAGTGCATAAAATATCCCTTTAGGGTTATCCTGTATTTACACTGACCTATTCCAATGCCTGCAGCTAATTAGTTCCTTAACTGAACAAATTAGTGTCACATTTTCACACTGGGAATATATTCAAACAACAAAAATGTATCTTGGTTTATTTCGAATTTAGATATAATAGGCAATGTGCTTATTTTCTCAGTTCATATAATGTTAGTGCATACCTGTTTATTGTAAGTAAATGTATTACTAGAAATCAGTTAGATTCTGAGACATTCTAAGGTCCACTTGCGTAACCACAGAACTGCAGAGAGATTGTGTTCACCTATTTGGCTAGGTTCTACCAAAATCCCCTTTAATTACACTTACTTCCCCTGGCAGCACTGAACATAGCCGTCAATAACCTGGATATTGGATGTCTAGCTTTAGCTTGCAAATGGTAGTAGTTTAAATCTCTATGGGTTCTCTATACCTCTCAGGGTGTGCTTTAATTGTGTGTTACTTGTCTACTAAATGGTCTGACAAATCCAACCCTTCTCTGTTCATATAGCTGTGTAGACTTGCACATATGGACAATATAGTAACTATTTCATAAGAGGGGCCGAAAAAGTACTTGTAGAGGAACAAATCCTTTCACACATCATACAAAGATTATACAGTTTGAGAGATTTTGACACATATCATGTCGAAACACTAAGATGTTTTTCCCAATGCGTTTCACATAGGCGCTTCTTCAGAGTATACTTAACATTGGATATCACTAGGAATAAACATAAACACAAAACATATACAGTGCTGCTTGAAAGTATGTGAACCCCTCAAGTGGTGTAGATGTTTCTGCTTGTTTAATTACATGATTTTCCTCATTCCTTATCATACCACAGGTTTATTAATCCGCGAAATGTTCAGATGTAGGTTCATCAATGGCGCACCCACAGTGCCGCGTCCCAGCGTGGTATTGCCATTTCTTGCTTTTTTCAGTTAGTGTTGAATGTTGCTAAAGTTCTAGATAATCACACAGTCACAATTCTAATTTGGACTCTACATTGAAATCCGTGGCATCACATTTCAGTTGTAGGTCGACAGAACACTATATCATTGAAGCCCTTGACTTGACAAACCGCACGATGACAATTTGCCTGTTCAACCTGTTTACGACCCCATGTAAAGTGTCCCTTATCACCTTTAGGACGACCAGCGTCGGCATTCCAACAACTACACTCTGAGTCTGATACTCTGACTACACCCTATGCAAATGATGATAAACATGAATTGCATTGCGTCCCCTCTCGACTTACTGAATGTGTTTGACTTGCATGGAACTTGTGATGTCTGTGATTTGTTTGCTTTGGTTGCATGTGAAAACAAAAATGATTTGAAACTTGATTTTGTTTCTAGTGACTTGATGTTGTTTTGTGTGACTTTGTCCTGTGTCTGGACATGTGATTTGATAATTTGCAAGAAACATTTGACCTTGAAAACACATTTTTTATGGTTTTGTTCGCTCTCGAACTTCAACCGCATATGCAGCAGAGCGCCAGAGGATGAAATGATCCTGAGTTCAGCTCGTTGTTGAAGACATGTTCGCCTACCTGTCCGTTGCACCCATCGGCATTTCCACTATTTTTGAAATTGATTTTTTTTAGTGATATCTTCCCCCCGAGACGGAAATACCACCCCAAACCTGACACTTAGTTCTCCGTTTGTCGGTCTTACCATCCTACAAATCAACAATGCAAGAGCTAAAGGAGATATCCTTTGAGGACATGAAGATAGAGGGTTAGTGACAGCCATCAGTCTGGGAAAGAAAGCTATGAAGTCCATTCTCCATAAAGATTCAGACTCAATCTATCCACTGTACGAAAATAATTTACAAATGGAGGGCCTTCAACATGACAGCAACTTTGCTACAAGGGTTTCACATACTTATGAAATTGTAAGATTTCAGTTTTTGTTGGGACATAAAATCCTTTGTTTATTAAATAATGAAAATTATCTCTTTTGTGTGTTGTGTCTACTTATTTGGAAGGTGGTTTAATAATTGGGATTTAATGTATGCTAATAAGGTTAAACTTTAAATGTTTTTGCAAAACAGTGACCATGTCTGGAGGTTCACATACTTTCAAGCAGCGCATCTGTATATTTACTATCATGTAAATCATCTGGTTTTTGCAACAATTACTAATATTACTCACGTATTAAAGTAAGCTAGGAGCTTTTTTTTCCTATTTAGAGAAAACTCCCTGTGTGAAAGGACTTGTTCCCCCACAAATACTTTTGTCTGCACTATTTGGGATGTTGGTCCAGGGCAGAGTAAGTTACTTTTACTTACTTTATTTCATAAGAGAACCACAGAACTACAAAGACATAGCCCCTTTTCTTATGAGCTGTTCATCTTCACCTGGAGAAATAATTGTTGATACAAGACATGGTTTGGTAAGAGAGCTCATGCCATAACAAGATCCCATAAGAACACAGCTCTCACACTGTGAGAATCTTCACATGGATGATAATAACCAAAGGAAGGTGCTAACCCCAATAAAATTATATTGACACCTTAAAACTGCATTGGTGGATGCAACTACAGATAAGACAGAAATGAAAGCCATTTTGATGATCTTTAAATCTCTCTTTCAGATATCCTTTAGATCTACCAAGAACTATGTAGTATAGGGTCATCTGCGATTGAATACAGGTAGACTTGATTGTTTAGAAAGTCCCTTATATTAGATGGTTTTGGTAAAACAAAAGGAGATCTAAAGGAAATCTGACAGGTGTATGGGGGCCTTTAATTATGGCTTTTTTTTTTAGAACAGTGCATAAAAGTAAAAACAGAAAAAGAGATTCTATGTGTATAGTGGTAGATGCAGTATACACAGCACAAAAAATGTCAAGCAGACTCATTTATTTAACTGCAATAAATATCCTTCAAAGCAACCAATAAAATTATTTTTGTAAATTGCCACAACTTGTTGTAAGGCAGTACCAACCACTTGAGTTGGTTCTGGCTACAGAGGCCTTGATCGCATTGTTAACAGAACTATTAAGAAGGCAGTTATGGTGACTTTAATATGGTCAACTAAGAACTGAATACATTGCATACTGCAATACAAATTATAATTCAAGCAAAAAGTAATCTTCACCACACATTACGATCAGTTGCAGCTCTGCTGTAGTGCACAGGAACATATGTAATATGTCAGCAATATATTCATGCAGAATTGTAATGATCTTCGTAAATGATATGCTTCAGTGGCTGCCTACAATGTATCCCTAAAACTATTTTGGTATTTATTAAAACCTATTAGAAATATTCTTGCTTATGTACTCAGCTAGAACATTACACCATGGCTTACCTGTAAAATAGATTGTTATACTGAAAAGGGCAACATGACTATGCATGTGTTCTGAGCCAACTCTAACCACCTCCTGAGTGAATTACTGAATCATATTAGAAGTCTATATATCGATCTCCTGCTTAATGATTAAGCCGCTAGACCATCGGTGAACATGAAAAACTGTGAGTGCTGTGTCAGAGCAGTTCATAGTAGTTTAAATATGTCTCTATTTGTCTTCATGAAATGTCTTCATTATATGAAGCGACATATTATAGACTTTCAATCACGTATAGCTAAAGCTGGGCATAGACGGGATGATTTCCCGTCGACTACCAAGCCGACCTAGCGGCCGTGATGATGTCATCACGCACGGCCGCTATTGCTGTGCGATCCGACATGACGGCAGATTCCTTGACGACCCGTCATGACGACCCAGCAGGAATCGGCCCGTCTATGCCCAGCTTTAGAGACATTTATGTATTGTTATATGTATTCAAGAAAGATGCAATTATATAGATAAAGAGACAAACAAGCAATCATAATACAGGTAAACTACATCATCTTGCAATATACTAAATATTGTAGACAAAGTGGAGGAAAGAAAGAAATCAAAGAAGAGGTAAAGAATAGTGACAGGTCTGTTGCAGTCCACAGACTGCCATTCAAATCCTGGACTGTGTCCATCCAGCACCCTAGGGGTTACCTAAAGGGGGACATAGACCAAAAATGGGCGATACATATACCCCATTCAGGACCCATCCCTGGCATCCTGTACAATATATATATATATATATATATATATATATATATATAAATGATTTATGTATTATAGATGAAGCCCGACCTATGCGCGAGACACTCCTTTTTCCGTCAATTTGGTGCACAAGCAGTGGTATCACAGTTTTTTCACACATTATACATATGCTGCTTAATCATGTCGTTTTTGTGTGCGTTTTGTTTTAATGGATTCATATACCTGTTTGTAACATATTTTAAGAATGATTATATATATATTTTAATTGTTTAATGTGTTGTGCCTTAAAAGCCCTACTATGATGGTGGTCTCAATATTCCCAATATGAGGTAAATTCTTTCCCCTCTCATGTTTGTTAATTTTCCTAAAAAATACTGAAGGTGTGGCACTTTACTGCTTGAATGGACACCTTTCCTTTCCATTTTATCAGAAGAGGTAAAGTGTTGATCGCGAATTTTTAAACCGCTTATTTTGAATATATATCTTGAATATAGTGCTATATCTATTTAATCTTGAATATTCAAGATTTTTACATCAGTAGTGTTGATTGTGAAAATATGTAAATATCTGCACTTTTTATTGTAAAAATCTTTTTCAAAATGAAGGTAATATTGAATGCAGATCTCAAATTTATGAATTTATTGTAAATATTCTTCTATTCTTGAAGGTCATGGGGACATTATGTAAATATTTGCTGGCAGCACACGTCAAGATCACACCAATAAATTTCACCTTTAATTCATGGTGATGATAAACCAGCAGCAACATAAATTTATGATACATGAAAAAGAAAGAGGTGGATGTGCTGATGTGTGGATGTGAAGATTTGTATAACCGTTCCTCGGTATTCAATTATCTTTAGTTCTCCGTTGTTCAGGTATACCTCTTGTGCAGTAGCTTCTCATCATCTCTCTGATGGCTCAGTGGCTAGCACCCTAACAATGCAGCTCTACATTTCCAGGCTCAAATCTAGATGGATCCAGGATCCCCCCCTTGTAGTACTAGCATTGCTCATGTAGCTCACCACAACACATGTTAACACACTACTGTCTGGTAGACTGTCTTGTCAAAAAAAGTATGTTTATTTTATATTGCCAGATTATTAACATATAGACAACATAGTATGAGTGCAAAATATGTATGAGACAAGGACAATGTCAATATGATATTTTAGATGTAGTGGTGAATGTGTAAGACCATCTGTCCGCCAACTGAAGCTCCGCAGAGGATGGGTGATGCAACAGGTCAATGACCCAAAGCATACAAGTCATTCAACAAAAGAATGGCTTCAACAGAACAAAATATGTCTTTGAGTCCTGACTCAACCCGATTGAAATGCTGGGGCATGACCTTAGGAGAGTAATTCACACCAGACATTAGTGATAGCCGAAAATCAGCTTTGTTCGCGAACAGGCGACTCAAACTTTTGCAAATACTCGCCATTAGCATGTTCCCGGCGAACCTCCATTGGCTTTGGCAAACTTCTCAAACCTTCAGGTCCTATTTGTATTTTCAGGTCAAAATATCAATAAAAAAAGTCAAAAGGGTGCAACCACCTGGACAGTGTCATGCCATCACAATCACATCTAGATTAAAGTTCGCTGGAGTGGGTTGCCAGCCTGACAGTACCTTCTGCAGCGTATCACATTTATTTAGATCTCTCTGCAATGCATAATACAGCATACCCCACCCCCACAGAAGTACTTTTGTGGCTCAGTTATGATGAACTACATATAACAGAACACCTTAGCTATAGCTACAGATCACTGGATGGAGTATAGCAAAGTAGCTCAGCTATTCCTCAATCGGCAGCAGCTCTCCCTATCTATCTAGTACTGGAGACACAGGATAAATGTAAAATGGCCGCTGGCATGCTTCTTTTCTAAGGGTGGTGTCCTCCAGGAGGGAAAAATGTGTTACTGGCTGTACTGTCTCACCTGACTATAGGGTGAGGGGTCACACTTTGTCTCCATGTTAAGGTATAGGTAATTTAATTGTTATGATGAAAAAAAAATTTTGGTTTTTACATTATGGTCTAAGAGTGGTGCCTATAAAAGTAATTTGGAGACTTGCAATCTTCAAACAGAATAAAACCCTATTTGGGAATATCTTTGATGTTGTAAGATTATTAACGCAACCAACCATAATGCCAAGGCCAGAATACACCATTTTGTAATGACAGTAGTTGCATATATGAATTATATATATATTAGTTTTTGGATCAGAAAAAAGGAATCCTAATATATATTTTCACTGACTGTATTCTCTCCCAATTGACATATTATAGCTGTGCATATCATTGATATTTTAGGGTTTCCATGTGCTAAGAACAATACCTGCAGGAACCAGAATAGTCTGTGCACTCTATAACCTCTATCAGTCATACTCTAGAACATTGTCACTTCCTATTAACCAGGCAATAGGAACAAAATGACTTGTAAATGTCCACATGAGTAACAGCTTGTTCTCCGCTGCATTCTGATGACTTGGCTAGGTAAATAGACAGGCCTCAGTATTACTAAGCTGGATTCATTACAAAGGCCATGTTATTCTCAACCATAAGATTGAAATCTGTATTTCTTTATTACGTTTGTGTGAAGTGGCTATGTCTCTACCTCAAACATTGCCTTAAACTAATACAAAAAAAAATATATATAGTGGTTTATAGTGTTTTCTCTGTGTTACAATTTTGCCCACTAAAGCTGGCATCAAGATCTCATTGCCAAGAGCTGGGCTTTCAGATAGGTAACCTTTCTCAGGCAATTATTACAGTCGCCTTTTGCTCTGTGAAGCAACACGCCTTTATCTGCATATCTGCATATCTGCCTGTAGAGGTGGTCGATTTTTTTAAATAAAATTCAACCATTTCGATGGTTTTGAGTTATTGCAAAGCTCCTTAACATGGCATCATCACCAAACTTGCTGTAGATGTAGAGAAGGGTTGGGGGCATACCATAAATATGTATTGCTCTAACACAAATAGTTTTTGCACAAATTAAGTTCAAGGTCAATTCAAAATTTCAGAAGTCAGTTTTCAGAATTCAGAATTCAAGTCAGAATTTCAACTTTGATTTTGAACTTAATTTATGCAAAAACTACATATGCTAGAGCTTTTTTTTCAGTTGTTCCCACAACCCTTCTTTACAACTCCAACAATTTTTGTGATTATATAATATTCAGAAGCTTTGCAATTAACTAACAAAATCAGCTATTTGAGAAATTTGACCACCTCTATCTGCCTGTCCTTTCCTTAAATCACTAATTAGCCCCACCAAAATCCATAAACATATATTGTCCTTTGATTGAAAGGAAGCAGCACCATTTACATAACCTATAGCCTCGCAACCTGCCCATCAGATACTTAATTCCTAAAAGTAGATCTTTGACAGGCATGCATCTGCACAACTTGTTCTGTCCCCTTGGTTTCATCATTTAGAAATTCAGTTGTTGCCAAGCCATATGGATAACAATTTCCCATGAGGGCTATTAAACATACATCACAACTATGTCAGGCCAAATTTTGCTGATTATTGCAGAAGGACAGATTACCCGTAACCAACAACTGATCTCCATACAGATAAAAGATTTCCACCTTAGATGACTGTTCCTTCAAAATATTACATCAATAAGGAGCTTACGATAAAAGGCAGCAGTGTTAGAGTCAGACAGTAGATTTACTAGTAAAGGCCATAGGAGTAAAGCAGGGTACAGACGGATAGATATTCGAGCTGTCCAATGTACCCTGCAGCAGCGTGATGACGCCATCACGCTGCTGTCAGATATCGGCGAAGCTTTGCCTAGAGACAAGTGGTCTCTATGCAAAGCATCGGACATTGGATATATTTACGGTCATGTCCGATAAGACTGTTTTCAAGTTTCACAACACTGAATAAGGGTTGTGAATGTCACTTTCGGTATTTGGATCGTGGAACTTATGCCTTCAAATTCAGGAAGTGATGTCACAAACATCACTTCAAGTTTCGGAGGTTTACCTCCCATCCCTCCTATAAGCTGGCTAACTTTGGAGGGAAGGGGCATTAGGGTCCCCATACACCTTTATTTTTCTGTCAGATTTACTTTAGATGTTTCCTTTTGTTTTACCTAAACCATGTAATGCAATCAAGTCTACCTGTGTTCAATCACAGAGGATACTACATAGTTGTTGGTAGATCTAAAGGATATCTGACAGAGAGATCTAAAGGTGTATGGGCAGCTCAACTCTGCCTCCTAACTTACCACTCCACATATCATCTGCACAAGTGGGGTGGGAACTTAGAAGGCAGAGTGATGCCCTTCCCTCGTAAGTATATCCTGGAAAAAATCCGGGATTTATTGAAATCAGGATTTGGCCGGTAAAGTCACCTAACAACATGACTTTCATGACCAAAACTGGATGCTTGACTGGCATACCCATCTGTCTAGCTTTCAACTTTCCCAGTACTACCAAACCTTGCTCATGTTACCATTTGAAAAGGGTTAACTGTCTAAAGGATTCACTACCATGTTGTCTATAAAAGTTCAACCCTCACCCCATTATACTCAACCTACTAGAGCTTCGCCTGCAACTGAGGATGCATGGGTCCACGGAGTAATTTCATCCCCCAGGTCACCATTGATTTTAGTGCCAACTGTGAGGTACTTCGGAACAGTAAATGAGTACTGAATACTGAGTATGGATGTGGCAGGGTTGGCCTATTAATAGACTACCAATTTACCAGTCTGCACTTGTAAAGTGATGATGCCTCTGGGAGAAAGCAATTTGTTAATTCACTTTTTTTTCTTTTAAAAAAACAGTTATAAATAGCCTGATTTATATATAAAACAGTAAATGCCATAAAAAGCTTTCTAAGGAGCCTAGTATCACAAAGCAAAAGCATTCTTCTTAATAGAAAATCCAGTGACAATTTCATATATTCCTTTGGTGATGTTGCAAAGATAAGCTGGTACTCCGAATCACGTCCAGTGTCAGGGAGGTTACCCAACACACTCTGAACAGTGGATGTATTGGATAAAGAAAAACTAACACTTATTAAAGCTGACAGTTTTTTTATTTCCATCAACATCATTCAATTACAGAAAACTGTTTGGTAGCTCTCAGTTTACAGATTCACTGTGAAACTTACCCATAAAAATAAAATACTTTATCTTTAACCTTCTACTTTGATTACCCTTTTATTGCTTTTTCTGTAGCTATCGCACATTTTATATCAGATTCATTACACTAGATTAGTTGTGTATGTGTGATTTAAGCGATCTCATTTTGAAAGTTTGCATAATTTAAATTAAAAAACTTCCGCTTGTTCTATTAACCACAATAACAATTTCTGAGCAGAACAGTGTAAAATCCAATATTGTAGCAGGATTTACAATAATTGTTCATCAGAGAGCAACAGTGTAATCTAATTACTTATAAGACTTATGTCCACTTGGACTCACGCTGAACAAGGTAGGTAAGTTTTACAGCAAGAAATCACAAATATATCAGTTTTAATAGGTGTATTATACTCTTTATATAATGTGCAAGCCTGCAGTTAATTTGTGATGAAAAAAAAAGATAAGGTCCATGTGTGTGCCTAGTGTACAATGGATATGGCATAGAGAAGCAGGGATCTCAGGATGGCACAAAGCTAAATGTAATCATATTTAATCACATTTAGTCATAAGTTATCTCTTGCAATGTTTAACCTTTTTGGTTTTACTCTTCCATTACAAAGTATGGCTGACATGATTCATCTCACTTCCTCAGGTTCATATGCCTGCCTCCACTGAGTAACTGGACAGCAACAAAATCAATAGAAAATTGATAAGTCTCTTTCCCCCTACTTTTCCTCTTATAACATGTCTATTGTAGGCATCTATTTGTTCCATGTACTGCTTTGTCAATTGTCCACCATACTCATGCTATGCATATGCTGTATAAGGTAAATACAAGGTCAAGTTTAGATATACAGACAACCTGCTGTATATAACATTTCCATATCTCCCAGAGAATATCACAGATATATGACTTTGAGTTTGCAGCAACAAAATGGCAATATTCTGCAAGAACTTAGTATCACAATATACAACCACATTGTTGTATTACTTAACTTTGAATTCAGCTTTGTTGCTGGCATATTCTCTTTAAAATAGTGAAATCTCTTTTGAAAAACATGATCATGTAGTTTTATTAAACAAAATAATATTTACCCACTTACATTTCCATCTTGCTGATCTAAACTGCAAATAACATTAGGCCTTATGTATAACTGTGCCTTGGAATCAGGAATGATGTAAGCCCTGGTACATAAGCGCTATTTTTTTATTCCAAAAATTTTAAAGATGACAAAATTATGAAATGAAAAACCTAGTTGTGTTTAAAATCACTTTGGTATTCAAAATGGTTAAATCTCCATCATTGCATGAAGCAGTATATTCCATACCTTGAAAAGGGACGAGGTAAAAAGGGGAAACCCCAATCCTGTTAAAGAAGCCCTATTCTAAAGGTATGAGATTTAATCTCAGAGGCACCGGACAGACACTTAATTTAAAGCTAAAACATGTAATAGTTATCAAAAATTAAAAAGCGTTCACATCGCTTTATTTCTTTGGTTTTATTCGAAGCTCCTGAGGAAGCCCACCTTACGGGGGAAACGCGTTGAGCAACAAACCAAGTACCACTGACAAATGTTAACTTGTAAAATGCTATAACTGTATAGTAACGTTGTGAAATGTTGTCAATATCACATGTAAAACCTTTTTCGGATGTAATGACTGTGAATGCTTTTTAACCTCCCTAGCGCTCTTGCAAGGTCCAGATTTCTGTATCAAAAGTGCACCATAGACTCTAATGGAATTTTTTTTGTGTTGTAGGCCTGTAACTTCCAAAAATATGGCCGTACAAGGGTCTAATAGACATCCTGAATATAATAATGTTTGAAACACACAATTATTAAAAAAAAAATCATAAAATGTATCATTTAAATGATAAAATCTCTTAAATACTTATTTGGTATGAAAGATTTCAAAACAGTATATATGTTTGTTTATAATAACATTTTTATTACAATTGGAAATGTGTTTTGTTTTTGTTTTACTTTGAATTGTGTTGGATACAGTTATCACTGTATCCAATACAATGTAATTTGGCACCCTCTGAAAGGGTTAACTTCAAAGAGCACGTCTTGAATTGGCACTGGGGGTGATTTTCCAGATGTGCTCTTTGAAGATAGCCCAATCTGCATATGAATGTCCCGCGCCCCCCCCAAGGCAATTCATATGCAAATTGGGATGGGAGAGGGGTGACATCAGCTGGCTTTCTTCAGTAAGGAAGCCAGCTTAGAGGATCAGATCCCCCGGACAGCACAGAACAGTGAGTATGTGCTGCTGCCGGGGGATCTGAGCTTAGCTGGACGGCTCCATCTCATCAAATGCAATACTGACCAGAAAGTGCTGGACGAGATGGAGCTATCAGAAGCGCAAGGGGGGTAAATTGTTGATAACAATAACATTAATTAGCTTTTTATTAAGTGCCTGTCCAGTGCCTCTGAGATTAAATTTCATACCTTTAAAATAGTGCTTCTTTAGCACTTTTGGGGTATCACCTTTTTACCCTGTCCCTTTTCAATTATATGTCCTTATTATGGGATTAGTCGCCTGGACAGTTGAGGTCTAAAGACCAGGTATTCACATAGTATACCTACCCCTCACCCAAATTTTAGTATATTCCAAACCTTTTCAGATTTTACCTAACTTTTAAAAATGATAATGGTGCATCTTTCAATGTATGCAAATTATGGGCATTTAATTTTTACTTTAATCCATGTTAGAAAAAAAGATTTTCTCTTTACCTAAGACACTATCATCTCATTACTGGTATGCAAGCTACTGCCTCTCTCGCAACACAGGCAGGATGACTTGCTGATACACATTTACACATTGGCATTGGATAACAATCATGTAAATGAAATGATAGATTAAGGGCTTGTCCCAACTGGCAAGGTTGGCTGTTCAGTCCTGAGCCGCCCTGTGGCACCTGCGGGCAGCTGCCTCCATTGATTTAAATGGGTTTGCCCTACTTGCGCGGCTGCCCCGCGGCCAGCCTCGTCATTGGAGACAAGCCCTTAGACCTGTCTTTTCTTAGAAGAGTGTTTACAGTACCCGTGTCTCTAGATCTTCAGAGGGGAGTATAAACTACTCACAGGGAGTGGTTGTGAGACAAAGTGTAAATAAGTTAAACAGTTCGAAAGTACTGCTTGGAGAAGAATTACATAAAATGTCTCTTTATAGGTAAGTAGTGAAAGTAATTAAAGATTTGGGAGTGCTGTACTGTACAAAGAGTACACTCTAAAAAAGGGTTAAGAAATAGTATAACACACCCCCTTTCTCCAAAAAGCTCCTACTGTTAAAAAGGAAAACAGCGTGCGATAAGGGTTGTGTTCTTAAAACCAAAGCATTCTCCTCCATGTAAGGTGCTTGCTAAGCAAACTTTGTATCATACAATGTTGCCAACATGCAGCCAACCAACATATTTCCTAATAAATGGTGGATCATGATCACACAGAGCTGGTACAGCATATTTTGCACTTGCATAGCATGTTAATGTTAGCAGCAATCAATGAAAGATTTGAGAACCTCTAGGTAACAACTTAGTTAAAGAAGCCCCGAAGGCTGCATGTTCAGCATAATGGAAGGACACTGGAAAAGAGAATGAGTTTCCTTTATTCGATCCGGGAGCAGAATCTCACATTGTCCACCTAGCAGGAAAGCAAAGCACTCTTTGATGCCTGCCTATATAAAGTAATCAGTCAGTTCAGGTCCGGGGCTGTGATGAAAATTACTAAGAAGGGATGAAATCACAATGCCACCTGTGATTTTATTCTGGAAATAAATTGATGGGAAGAGCAATACAATGCAAACTGCCTTTTTAGTGGCTTCTGTGAAGCTCTGATGAGATTGAAACCAATGCGGAGAGATGGAGCTAGTTATCATGGAAATAAGTCGAGCTCCACAGGTGCTCATTTTAGAACAACGTAAAATGTCTTTTTGACAGGTAAATTGCCTTGGATGGATTTCCAGCTCTCATATCTTTCTGTCTAATGCCATCATCTCTGATCTGAATATTTATTGGGGAATAGGTGAGCATTTCTATGAAGGTGAAAAAGAATTATTATAATGTGTTGCTTCTCTAACTTTAACATTCAGAGAACATACTGATTATACACAATGGTACTAATTTAAAGGGATTTTCTACAGTATAAATGTATTCCGTTCGCTTACAATGACTAGACTGTTATAAGATATAGTTTATAAATCCTGCAGGATTCAGGGAGTTAGGGTATGTCTCCACTGTGTTTTGTGATCCGTTGGGACCCCCTACATTAAACGCAGTGCTTGGCGGGGGTTCCTACGGATCACATACACATTACCTGCCCGGCGAATGCTCTGTTCTCACAGCGCTGAGCCTATCCGCCAATGCAGGGGTTAACGTACTGAACAGAGCATCTGCCGGCAGGTAAAGTGTATGTGCTCTGTCGAGACCCTGCCAAGCACTGCGCTTAACGTAGGGGTCCCGACGGCTCACACAGCGCTCTGGAGACATAGCTTTATGCTAACACCCATCCTTATAACCTCTCACCCTTTGCAAAGGTTGCGTAATGATGAACATATCATTAACCATGGTCAACAGCCTTGCCTCCCATTGGTCGCTTGCAAAATTGCTAAGGAAAGCACTGCTAATTTTTTCTTTTAGTTACTTTCAACAATACTACAACAAAACAATAATAATAAAATTATGAAAGTGACTAATTAGAATACTGTAAAATACATGGAAAGATCTTAAAGGTAGCAGAGAGATACTAGTTCAATTCTACTGCTACAGATAACAAATAATGTTAAATCTTTTGATCCAATATACACTGCCTGGCAAAAAAATTGTCGCCACCTGGATTAAACAAATAGGTACGAGTCTCCTATTGGGTAAATGTGGGGTTGCTTCAATTGATCAGGTCTAGGTTTAGCAACAGTATGTGCTCCAAGAATGAGGTCAGCTGACTACCTGAATATACTGAATGACCATGTTATTCCATCAATGGATTTTCTCTTCCCTGATGGCACGGGCATATTCCAAGATGGCAATGCCAGGATTCATCGGGTTCAAATTGTGAAAGAGTGGATCAGGGAGCATGAGACATCATTTTCACACATGGATTGGCCACCACAGAGTCCGGGCCTTAACCCCATTGAGAATCTTTTTTTTTGTGCCAGGCAGTGTATCTTAGTAAAAGAAAACACAATCCCTACAACAGCGAATAAGTTCACTACAGAGAAAGTGAAATACTTTCTTATATCGCTGTCTCTTGAACAAATGTCACCATTGGAAAATTTGACCAAGCCAAGATTTTGGAAGTAATAGCTTTAAAAACGGGGGAGACAATAAAGGAGAGAAAAGGACCATAGGAAGCATCCATCTAAGAATGGTCAACATAGTTCGGCCGTGAACAAGCATGTTCGCCCATCCTCTCGCCGGCGGACAGTACGGGTGTTCGACCCGCCCCGTTCGCCGGCGAGAAGAAGAACTGTATTCTTCCTCCGGCAGGATCAGAACCTGCGAGATCGTGCCGGAGGAAGAATCTTTTCACTACAAGACCAGGCATGAAGCCGGTCTTGTAGTGAAAATACCGGCTTGGAACAGGAAGTGACGTCAGTGACGTCACATTCGGCCCCCGTAACCAGGAACTATGCGTTCCAGGGCCCGGATGTGACGTCACATCCGGTTTTTCCGATTTAAATTCCCCGCCTAGAGGCGGGGAATTTGAATGTGTCCGCGAACAGGCGGACGGCGGACTTCTTTAAAAGTCCGACCCGCCCCTTCGCGGACAGTCCAGGCCGATGTTGGGCCATCACTAGATAGGAGATAAAAATTGAAAGGATTTTGAATAAAAAACTCTTTGAGGATGCTCATAACCCAAATGGTAGTCAAGCTACCTTAATCTTGAGTATCTTGAAAATAAAACAGGTGGTAATTGGAGCACAAGTGTGCAGTAGAGAATAAGGGTAGGCCCCAAAAGGAATGTCTTGACTGTCAAGATATTTCCTTTGGGACAGGTAAAGAGGAAGCTTATGGAGGATAGCCTTAACATCCTGGGTGGTAACTCTGAGTTAACTTACTCACCTATCCACGACGAGCCCGCGGCTATGTAGGGAATCAGCGGATGCGCCAATCTCTTTTGGGTTCGACTCGATGACACAGAGGAGGTAGGGGGGTGGTGCCAATGACCTCTATGCTAAGGAGGCGGGGCCAACTTTCTTCATTGATGAGGGGAATGAACAGTCACAGGTGTAGTGTTCCAGAGGTTAAGGTTAGGCTCTTAATCATAAGGTTAAGGCTTAAAAACTCCCATCTACCAACACATTCCATGTTGGATGGATTTAGGTGTCTGCATTGTAGATACAAATATGTGGGAATGTTCCCTGGGATTTTGTGAGCTAGGATGCCATATCTTTAAGGTTACTACTCAAGTCCAGTTAAATATGACTAACTACTACTAACTGCTACTAGCTAAAGCATGACCTAAATGAATGAGAACCTTCACAGACACATTTATGTAATGGAATGGGATTTATTTTGTTTTGAAGTCAATGTTGCTACATATGTTTTGTTACCAATTTCTTCAATAAAAATTTAATTTTTTACACTATAAAAACATCCCAATAATAATATTTTCAAAAGTGACATGCCTTGTGAATTTCTCTATTACATTTTAGTGGGAATCATAAAAAAAACATTATTTAAGAAAAAAGCTATTTAACTTAAATACTTATATATATTTTGTAGTAGGAAACATCATCTTGTCAGGAACCAATAATCTTATTCATGCTTTGGTATTATAGTTCAAAACATAGACTGCAGGCATCATAAACCCATAACAGGTGTGCAGAGAGGAAATACGGGGCACAAAGCACTCTGCGGGATTGGTCATCTCACTAAACCTAACACATAGCAGCCTGGCCATCAAAGATTTGTGGTTCCCTCTACAGCAACTGCAATGTCTTCACTCTTTTATGAAAGCATCACTGAATGATGCAGAAACTATTATCCTTTTATTATTGGATTACAGAATTGGATTACACAAATTCAAAATATGTTTTTTTCTAGCACTAGCCTGTAAAGTTAAGCTGTGTATTTTAATGAGAGTTTTAACTGGCAGTTGTGTTTTTCAATTAATCTTTTTTAAAGAGCAATTCCAGGCAAAAGACTTTTCACATTCATTTACAAGCTTTTATCATTATTGGAAAATAGTGTAAGTCTACAGTATGTTCCCACATAAGCGATCAGCGGTGAGTCGTACATGATTTTAATCACGCCCGGCGATCTCTGTTGATCAAGTCCAAAACTCCATTTAGTTGAATAGGCTTGTCCCCAATTCAACTAATTGCCGCCTTTGGGGGAGGCCACGATTTTTCTGCCCTGAACGAGCCCGTAGACATGAATAGACACACTCACATTCATACTCTATGGACCTTATTTTTTTTTTTTATGGGGGCTATTTTTGTTTTAAATCGCTTGTAAAGATTGTCTGGTCAATCAAGCCCAATCACGCCATGTGGGAACATAGCCTCTGCCTGAAAAGGATGCTGGGGTTTATTGTTAGAAAGTCCAGCACTGTATACGTTGTAAAAATCTGATATCATCATATGACATATATAAAGCATGTTTTAGGAAAGTTCAGTTTTAAATACTGGTTCAGAAAAAGGATGTTAGGAAACTTTAATGAACTTCATTACATTTAGGAGTGCACAAAATGCACATATACAGTAATTTACTGACATCAATATCTATAGAATAACTTTGCTGGAAAGCTGCTCATTTCAGGATCACATTGAGGGAAAGAACCGACATAGAAATTGTTCTTTACAGTAGTTAATTGTGGCAGCTAATTCAAGCCAATATTATAGCTTTCTTTATAGAAAGACTGGACATGTTTAAAAATTTTAGTGACCTTGTGTATGCAAATTTGTCAAAAATAGAACTATATAATGTTTTTATGTTTCACCTTTGCAATAGTAGAGTGTTGTTCCATGTTAGCCATCAATGAATATAGAAGGGTTGGAGTTCAAGTCATTGACTTAAATGACTCCAGTTAGCCAATAAACTGTATCACTTTGGGCATGTTACATATCATCATTTAGTCTAAGGCTTGTGCATTCTGTTTCCTGTATATTATGGTGATTAGTGATGGCCGCAAGGCGGACAGTTCGGCCGCGAACAAGCATGTTCGCCCTCCTTCTCGCCGGCGGACAGTACGGGTGTTCGACCCGCCCTGCTCGCCGGCGAGAAGGAGCCCTCTATTCTTCCTCCGGTGGGATCATTAGCAGCGAGATCCCGCCGCAGGAAGAATATTTCACTGAAGACCGGGTAGAGTCTTTCAGTGAAAAACCGGCTCGCACACCCAGATGTGACGTCAGTGACGTCACATCCGTTTAGCACAACCAGGAACTATGCGTTCCAGGTGCCGGATGTGACGTCATCGGTTTTCCGATTCAAATTCCCTGCCTAGAGGCGGGGAATTTGAATCTGTCCGCGAACGGGCGGACGGCGGACTTTTTTAAAAGTCCGCTCCGCCCGTTCGCGGACGGACACGGCCAAAGTTCGGATATCACTAATGGTGATACCAGAACATCTTCCTCCTTCTTCTAATACTAGATGGCAGTGTGGCCATGATGTTTGCTTCCATATGCATAAACCAATCTCCTCATGAATTCTGATTATGCATATGAACACAGAGAGCATGGCCACACTGTCATCTAGTGCTGGAAGAGGGAGAATGACCTTCTGGTGTCACCAGATTAAAGAGGAAACAGGCACAAGCCTCAGAATGAATGTTAAAAACCTTCTAAGAAGTTATTTGAGAGAGTTATGGAGAGTTAGGTTTTTTTTTTGTTGGACATAATTTGGCAGCATACTGTTACTTTTTTTCTTCCTTTGCATTAGGGATTACATTTTCTTTAAAGTGTATTGGATATAAGTATTTTTTTATCAGAGTATATGAGGAGTTCATATATAGGTTATTACAGCATTGTTGACCAAAAATGTAATGGGTTTTCTTTCTGCATATACCCATTTGTTCTATATGCCCGCATATACAGACAAGGGTAATCATACAGATCAGCAAGCCGCTTATCTACAGACCCCACAAATGTCATTGCAATCCGTCCAATGCTATTCTTGTTCTGCAGAAGGATATACAGCTGCAGGTTGACATCTGATTTTCCTGTGAAGGCTTTGGATTCACAGAGAATAATTCACATCCGTAAAAGCATTGTAGACAACTGACATCACTGGGCAGATTTATGAGGCAAAGTTATAGCGATGCACTTTAATGGTAATAGAATAAGCTAAACTGCTTACACAGCTCAGATAAAAGTTATTCACTTTACTTCAAACATGCTTTTACTAAAATGAATAGTGACACCATGGTAAAGGAGAATAACGGCCGCTGAAAACATTGCACTTTGCCTAATATTCAAAATCCTTCTCTAATTTTGCATTTTCAGAATTGTAAAAATAACAAAATATTGTTACTGCGTTAGAGTTGTGTATTAAAGAGCACCTAAACTCACCTTATGTACTTTATGTCCCTTACAGGCAAACACCATTGTTTTTGGACTAAAAGGTAAAAATGTCCTTACCTATATAGAGATAATCGTGAATGTCTCTGGCCACCTCGCCTCTCTCTTCATAAAACACTGCTGCTGTATCTCAAAGACAGACAGGCTATAAAAACCAATCATATCATGATGTCTGTATACAAGTCTATGGTGTTTCGTTTTCCCCAAGAAAGGAATATATCAGGTGGCCCCCAGTGGCCATATACATTACTGCGTTCAAAACCCCCCTAACGATTGCAATTTATAGAGTTTAAACATGGTGACTGCCTCATAAAAGAGCAGAGCAAGTAAGTATAAATTATTTAGGATCTTGGAGAAACTTTAAAACTTTGGGACTTAGCTTAATGGTTAGTAATATTTTTATTAGATTTTTCGTTTTAGTTTTTTGAATTTACGTTCACTATAAATAAAATATTCTCAATTAAAATGTTTTGTATGTAGAAGAAAAATGAAAAAGTACCTTATTTTTCAGACACACTTTTTCACCATTAAAATCAATAGGAAAGTGTCAGCGTCTGCATCTTATAGACCAAATATGTAAAAAAATATTTTGGCTGGAGGAATATACAGGGAGTGCAGAATTATTAGGCAAGTGGTATTTTTGAGGAATAATTTTAT
>CM070033.1:157167874-157179832 GCA_036250615.1 Ptychadena robeensis
CCAAGTCTCCGCTCCAGGGAGCCACAGGCGATCCCCAATGGGTCTTCAGCACCCGGCTATTCAGTTCTGTTAAGGGAGCACGTGTCCTCTTCTCCCACTATGTAATTTATTTCCCATAGCCATGGGTGTATACTTATCGTTTGGACCAATCCTAGCCTAGAATTTTTATCTCAGCGTGTGGTGTAGACATATCCCCAAAGGGGAAGAGAAGTACACCTAGGTGATGTGTTGGATAGGGCGGAAATGCGCCTCAGTGCGCCTCAGTGCCCAAGACGGCAGGCAGCTGGGAGCAAAGCCCCAGGTAGCAACGGAAGCGTCCGTTGCCCTAGGGACAGATCCCACTAACCTGCCAAATAGCGGGAAAAGGGCCACTATATTAACTGACCCCAGACAAGATAGAGACAGCAGCTCTGGTGGACGTAACTGAGGACCCCCCACGATTTTTTGACAAACAAATGATGCATAGACGGACAGGACCGATCTTTTCAGACTTAAAACTGGTAAGAGAGTATCTTTCAACTATAACAGATTGGCACATTAGGATATGACAATACAGCATAATAATTGGCGGCTTTGCCTACACCAACAGGACTGCAGGACATAGATTACAAACTTCTTGACATTTCAGACCAGACATATTGGAAATTGCTGCCTACAGAGGTAAAACCTAGGTGTACTTCTCTTCCCCTTTGGGGATATGTCTACACCACACGCTAGATAAAAATTCTAGGCTAGGATTGGTCCAAACGATAAGTATACACTGTTGACATAAAATATATGAAAATATGCACCATACACCCATGGCTATGGGAAATAAATAACATAGTGGGAGAAGAGGACACACACCAGAGGGAATCACTCCAACAAAAACAATATAATACATGACTGCCCTTTCCCCCATGACAGTGCTCCCTTAACAGAACTGATAGCCGGGTGCTGAAGACCCATTGGGGATCGCCTGTGGCTCCCTGGAGCGGAGACTTGGAAAGTAGCTGTGACCCGTTCATCCACTGTTGGCACGAAATGAAAAATAAACTGGTAAGCCAAAACAAATTTATTATGACTTGAACAAATTTGGGAATGACTATATAAAGGACATCCAAAATTAAGGACATCTCGGAACAGTCAACACGGAATTTTGGCCTCCCTGAGATATATATACATAGGCATAATAAATCAAAAATGTAATAACCTGTAATTAAGCAAGAGACAAATAATTTTACTGACCATAGATTTTTGCACCTTTGAGGTAGCGAATAGAGCGGGGATAAAATCCATACCTACATTGTATATATTGAAAGTGAATTGATATCACATCTGAATTCCAGGCATAACCTCCAACAAAATCCCTGATGAAGTCCCAATAACGGGAAGAAACGCGTTGGAAAGCTTGGAGTGACCATATAGGATTTTTTAATCCCTGGATCACCAGGATGTGTGATGTATTTTAAAATTGTAATGTATTAATATGTGGAAAACCAGATGCTTGGTATTTCAAAGGTGACAATATTGTCTGTGTATTGTAGCATGTGGGCATGCCGTATACCTTGACTGTTTTAGGATGTATTAATAAATGGTAAACGTCAATCCCTGGACTGGAACTCGTCTCATATATACTCACCGTTAAAGTCCATTTAGGTCTGGCCACCCTTGGGGTTTAGTTCCCCCCCTCCCCTTCCATGATTATTATGTACAGGATGTGGTGAGTTGGCTACCAGTGTCCCCCTCCCTACTCCATTTATTTATTGATGATATTTACCCAAAATAAAAGTGGTGGAGTATTAATTCTGCTCCTCTGAGCTAAGCACCTAAGCACCAGGGATTATTTCAGTTATGTACATGTGTTTTATTACAATACATGACCTTACCTAATGTTTTGGACTGGAAAATAAAAATACATAGATTTTATTAGGAACCACATTACTTGTGAGTACAAATGTGCACTTTATGAATCATTTACAGTTGGGCCATCATGGCTTTAACAATCGTGTGCCTCACAGTCTCATAGCTGTATATCTGCAATGTGGCATCTAACTTACTATTGGTGATTTCAGTTGTGTGCTGCTCACTGATCTTGCTGCTTGTTGTCTAACAGCTGGTTGTATAACAACAATAATAAAAAACATGTAAAGTCAGAAATGAAAAAAGATCTACCCTAACAACATTGGTCTCCCTGGGCAAATGCCTCGACTTGTACATTAATTTATGTTACTTCCCAACTATTTCCTAGAACCAAAGACTACCAAGAAGGGGCATCCAACCAATGAGTTTTTGAGACACACCAAAGATACCAACATTTCAACATTATCTAAAATGGTCTTTTTTCAACATATGACCATAAAATAAATACAGTTAAATGATAATTCACACAATTCATCCAATATATACATAGAATACAATAAAACACCTATTCACAACAGGGTGGTGGTTGTATATACTGTGAAAAGGTGTTTTTAAAATGTTGATATCTTTGGTGTGCCTCAATACCCCTTGGTCTGATGCCCCTTTTTGATAGTCTTTGGTTTTAGGGCCCATTCACACTATATGTGTTTTTAAAGGCATGCATTTTTAATAGGCATGCTTTTCTGCATACATACAAAAATGCATGCGTTTTTCACATTACACGTGTGTTTTTTTTTTTAACAAATGAATGAAAAATGCAGGAAAAATAAATAAAAAATGAATACAGCAGTGAGTTTTTAAAAACGCAACATATACAGTGTGAATGGTAACGTTGGTTGTCTATGTAAAAACTAATGCGGTAAAAAAAAGTGTGCGTAACTCATATAGTCTGAAATCGCCCTTAATGAGAAAATAACAGCTGCATGGGGACCAAATTTGATACTGGCGAGAAGCCCATTTCTATCTGCCTGCTCTTGTTTGGCAAGACTTTCAGAATTTGGTTCCTTTTTTGTAGGACTTATTTGGACACAATGCAGTCTCTGCTATTTTCATGTTTTAATTTTCAGAATCTTATGGTGCTTATAAAGAAGAAGTTTCAGAGAACATATCATTGCTAAAGTAATTTGCTTGCATAGATTATTTTATATGGGTGCTTGCAAGCTCAGTTTATGTATACAATTTTATTATTAGCAGCTGACACATTTAAGACACAATATAAGCGCATGTATCTACCGTAAATAGAAATTGGATTTTTAAATGGGATGACCAAAATGAATCAATTTTAATGATCTCTATAAAGAAAAAATAGCCCTTACCTAATTTACCAGCAATACCACAATAAAATATATAATAGCAACAAAATACAAATGCATAAGTGCTAAAAAAGAAAAATAAATATGTAAGAATCTTCAAACACAGCCAGATTATGTTTTATTTTCAACTCTAAACTGAAAACATAAAAAAAACCGACTTGCTTAAAATGGCCAACAAAGGAATAACACTATTTGTCGGATGTTACTACTGTGTAGTATTATAACAATTTGTGCCATCATGAGATATAGTGCGGATTTAAACCCCAAAAATAATATCATGCATTGCATTTTATTATTATATTAAAATGTCAGAACACACACCACATATTTTTCTATTACATTATTTAAAAGAACATTGTCCGTTATAACCAGTAGTTATACTAATGTAAAGCCCTTGCTGAAAAAAGAAAAACAAGGTGAATCTGAAACTCACCTGGTCTCCCTCATGCCTGGGGACCATGTTCTACAGGCATATATTCACTCTGCAAGAGTGCCACCAGTCTGAGCATGCTCAGATTATCCACATGGATCTCAATGGCATGTTTTCATTTTCCATTATATCATATGACTGCAAATGTTCCAGTTCAAAATTCAGGCATTCGAAATAATTTGATCTGCTTATCCTGAGATCGTTGCACAAATCAGATCCTTGTAGTTATAAAAGAAGGATATGAATGACATGAACAGAATACACATTGACATATGAAATGACCACTCCTCGGAAAACATTGTCATCATAACATGTTTGCTTTTCTTGCCCCAGCGAACAATACGAGTGTTCGATCTGCCCCATTCACCGTTGGGAAGAAGGGTACTATTCTTCCGCTGGCTGGATCAGTAGCAGAAAGATCCGGCCAGTGGAAGAATTCTTTCACCAGAGACCGGGTAGAGAACATGGTCTTCTAGTGAAAGAAAACCGGCCTAAACCGACGTCACGTCCGGATACCAAGACCGGGAACTGTGCATTCCACGTCAATTATTTTTTTTTGATTCATGTTCCCTGTAAACAGGTGGGGAATTTTAATCTTCCTTCGAACAGGCTGAAGTCGACTTTTTTTAAAGTCTGATTCACCTGTTCGCAGACTGACCTGGACAAAGTTCGGCCATCACTACCCAGCACGGTGGCATATCAATCGCACAGCCGGGGAGAGAGAATCTAGAGGAGTGACAGTCCGTAGTCTCATCTGCCCAACCCCTCGCCAAAGGTGCTGATCTCCCTAGGAGTCCCTCGGAACCCACTCCCCCTGCTCATGTATATGTGGCCAGAAGTATAAATGAGGAACCCACCCCCCCTGTTCATGTATATGTGGCCAGAAGTATAAATGAGGACTCTGTTCTAACTGATACCAAATCCTAGATAAAGACTGCAATTTAGATTGCCAGAGAGCACAATGGATCTCTGGATACTATTTTAATCCCCTTAATGGTATTTCTGTGGCAATTAACAAAATTTGTATGCCTTAGCCACGCTCAGGATTGCTTATATTTTCCAGGTGAGTTTCTCATGGGATTGACCTCCCTGATGTCAGTAATGGCTTAGGGAGGGTACCTTCAATAATTGTCTGTATGAAAATACAGGCATTGGCATCCCAGCCACTGGGGGCTATAGCGAGCGGGAAATATGACATTTCTATACTGCACTGCAGGAATATATTGTACAGTCAGGGAGGTTAAAGTCACATCTATTGTGCAACAGGTATTTTATAGGCAAATGATTTTACAGCCCTTTGGATGAGATGGTGAAGAAGGCAGTGACAAACATATACATGTTCTGCTTTTACTTTACTATACTGTATTATCCACCAATCCAGTAATTGAACTCTTTAAATGTAAACAAGGAAAGCTACCATTCTACAATAATAAAAAAATTTCGCCATTTTTGAGGATGGAAATTAATGTTGCCCAAAGTTGTACTTTGATACATTGACTAAAATGTATTCTTTGTGTACTAACAAACCAAGCCACATTAAAATTATATAAAGATTCTCACCTCTCTAAAATGTTCAAAACAAAAGTGTAAATAAAGCAATATAAGCTTTTGAATCTACAAGTGTGATATGTGTACAGAAACAAAAGAACAACCTCCATTTCTAAACATCTTTAGTATCTGTGTTCCGTTATTTGCTTAAATGTTATTAAACTTGCTACAAACAGTAAAACAGCCCATTATAACCAGGCACCGTTGTTTGTTTAATAGTGTTTCAATTCTATTAGACCTGCATTATACTTTGCATTGCAGTGTTGCTGCAATGCATCTTACCTTAATTAATTGTTTTATATTCGAAAAAGTCAGCTCCCCTAGTATCGCGCATGTTTTGGAAAATTAGCTTCGGTGTATTCATCATCTCCAGATAAATACTATCCCTCTAATATTACAGCCTTTGAACATCGCTTCTCTTGTGTGCTTTCGGCAACAGTAATTTACAGAATCAACAACAATACAGACTAGAATGAAATGTAATTAACTTGCTTTTTCCAGCTTAAAACCTTGAACTAACTGCATGATGTAACAATGAATAGGATACACAGAGTTACAAAGCAAAGCACTGCTGACAAATTCACCATTTCAATAATTATATTTAAACACATAATTTTTTGGCTTTTTAGGCCAGGGTGGATTAGGGAAGCCGCAGGAAAATCTACAAATGAAGAGAAAACATTTACATTTGATTTGGGATTGACTGAAATCTCAGTGATATATAATGTAAAATTTTGATGTAGTAAAAACCTAACATGCTCTGAAACAAAGAAGAACTAACTGAGAAAGTACAACTGAAGCTGGGCATAGATGGTAAGATTTCCGTAATATGTCCATATTTTTTTGGCTGACCAGTCCCCATCCAAAGTAAATGCCGCCACAGAAAGGGTTCTCAGAACGAACAGACGTGCGTGATGATGTCATCATGCATGGTCCATCTGCCACGGAACCGGCCCGGCATCAATATGTCTATGGCCAGCTTTATCTATGGAGCCCAAAAGCTTAATGCTGCCCATTAAATCTCAAATGATTCAAAATTTGTAGGGAGGTCCTAAATGTTACATATTACTCTAAATCGGAGTTACCATTATACCATTGTAGGAACACAAAGAGAATATGTTAACATTTACCAGACCTTTGATGTGCTACTTCTTTTTCTAGGTGTATTCTTCAAGTACAGAACCATACTTGAGCATCTTTCTAGATACCCAGTATTCGTGCAATCTTTCTCTATCATTCGTAGTCCAAATCTGGTGAGAGTTGGTAGAGTGTGGAGAGTGTGGTACTGGAATTATATCCAGGAGAAAATAAAGGAAAAAAGCCTTGGGAAAAAGAAAACTATACATCCATGACCTTTTAGGATTAAGTTGCCCTAACAAATTGAAACTTAAATGGCAGAACATAGTGAGGGGGGAGGGGGTTATTTTATTGCACCAAAATTCACCGGAAAACACCATCTCACTTTCCAAAAAAAAAAAACAACAAAAAAACATTACAGTATAACAATAAAATGTATCTATTAGAATTATTTTTGACTAATTAAAATCCTAGTCCTAGTGATTATGTGGAATCAAAAAGGATTAACATAAATTTTAACCCAAATGGAGGGATTTTACATTGAGTTGGGTATTTGCATTCTATAAAAGAAGCTAGTAAGAAAGATCTGTACTACATATTTTCTGTATCCAACTAGGGATGTGTCAGCATGATGCCTCTGTAGTTAGCACATTGCTTTCAAGTAAAGTCGCAACAGAAGTTTAGTGTTTGACTTCATTTTTGGGTAGATTTCTTAAAGGGTTGGGTGTACTTTTGTTACCTCTAGACATGAAACATAAAGGGTCTATATTTGCTTTTACTTAAAATGTCCTTTTTACATATTATGTATTGAGTATTAAGCATCACCCAAGCAATGACTAATGAAAATTTGCTGGACTTCCACCTGGCCAGCTCTCTATTCTCTTCCTCATTTTACTAGATGTGCCTCCAACAACAAGTTTATACAGTTCCTCAAAACACTTCTCTTTCCCATGTTGGTTCTTCTACTGTCTGGAATTGGCATCCTTTTTTATATTATTTACAGAGCTCCTTAAGCTAAATTATGATGACCACCCTTAAATTCAGTGGAGTGATTGTAAATTTTTTTGCAGGTGGTTGCAGGTGGTAGTGGGGTATTGCTGCCACTCACCCTCAATCAACCTCACCCCAACCATGTAGGCAACACAGACAAAGACATTGTCCCCAACCAACCATTTAAACTATAAACCATAAACCAACTATCAAATATAAACTAAACAATTTAGCCTAAAAACTTCAGGTATTCAAAAGTTGTACATTTACACAAAAAAAAACCATAACACTTTCCTGACCCTTTAACTAGTTTCAAACATCAATGGAGCTACAGTGTATGGAAGGAAGGAATGATAAATGTAAGGTTGTAATTATCATCATTATTTTGTTTTGTCTTAATAAAATGTAGTTAGAAAATTATAAAGGTTGTGAGCAGGATGACCCTTATTTCTAAACTACTAGTTACCTTTTTGGAAGTTTTAAAGCTTCTTGAGTACTGGGCAAGTAATGGGCGAGTGCTGATTAGTGATGAGCAGCATAGGCAATATTCAAATTCGCGATATTTCACCTTGAATCCAAGACAACAAATAACTTTTATTTGTTATCATGAAAGATGATAAAGAACATGAAAAAAAACCCGAAATGTGTTTTTAAAGTTGCCCATCAAATGTTAATGATTGCAAAGCTCTGAACAACCTACCCCAAAAGTAAGACCCACCTGCCCTGTAGTTCTAAAATAAGCCCTCCGCGAAAAATAAGACCTACCCAGAGAGAGAGCTGTCATATTTAGTAAAGACAGGAAAGGAGGCATCCTGTTACTGTCAGCAGCCAGAACATATGCCTGCAAGTCCTTGTGCTCGGGACACACGGTGAGTGATTCCTGGTTAATGTTGCCCGGCGGCAGTTTTACATATGGGCATATTACGGGCAGTTCCTTGGGGGGGGGGGGGCAGCATCTGCTCATAATGACCATGTGTGGAACTGTCTGTCTGTGACAGTTCACAGACAGACCACTCTCGGGGGGGGGGGGGGGGGGGGGGGGGGGGGGGGGGGGCTGGCGGTAGCTTTGTAGCAAGAGCAGGACTCCAGCTCTGTACGGCTGGCAGAGCTCTTCCTTAGGGCCCTCCAGCCGGGGAAAGGGGGGAATGGGGGTGCTGTGAAGGAGAGCCCCGGCAGACACCCCCCCAGTGATCTCTCTCAGTACAGTTGGCAGAGCTCTCCCTCAGCGCCCCCCCGGTCGGGAGAGCTCTCCCTCACGGCACCCCCCCAGTGATCTCGCTTGGGTCTCAGAGAAGGCGGGGGTGGAGGGGCGGCAGAGGGAGTGCTCGCCCAGGGCGGCAATATCCCTGATGCTGCCCCCCGTAAAATTATAAGCAAAACATTTTCTGATGACCAAGCTGGGAGTAGTTGAAAAATAAAAAACGTAGCTGTGACATCTGGTGGAAATTCTATATATTGCCTCAAACTAATTACTTAGTTAAAATAAGCCCTTGTGCATTTTTGCACCTAAAATAAATATAGGGACTTTTTTGGGGAAATCAAAGTAAAGGTTGAGGGGGATCTTTGGTTCAAAGTAAAAAAAACGAAATACAACCAATTCTGATAAAAAAATGTGTTTTCCTGACTATAGTAACCTCCCTAGCGCATTTGTGAGTTCCAGATTCCTGTACCAAAATCGCACCATAAACTTAAATGGATTTTTAGTTCGTTTTTAGTTGTAGGCCTGTAACTTCCCAAAATATGTCCGTACAAGGGTCTAGTAGATATCCTGAATATAATAATGTAAAAAAAAATACATTTAAGAAAATAAATTAATAGAAGGTATTATTTGAATGATAAAATACCTCTTTGTGTGCACCCGCAATCCGTGTGTATGGGGGCCTTAAATCTTTCCTTACTTCTTTGGGTCTCATACATTCATTCCCTCTGCATCTCACAGACATTGGATAAAGCCCCCCATACACATTCCGATTTTTCGTACGAATTTTGCCCAATCGACCGTGGTCGGTCAGGTTGATCGATCAGGAGAATAATCGGATGCTGAATTATGTACCCGGGCCTGTCCGTAAATTTTGGTTGATCTGCTGTTAATAAAATTGTGTCGGTGTATGGGGGGCTTAAAAGATGAGCATTGTAAATACAGTATAGTACAATTGAGTAGTAATATAGACAATCTTAACATAGCTCACTGTCATATACAAAAGAAGTTAAAACCCTGTTTAGCAAAGATAGTGTGCATTTGAAAATTAAAGGGGATTTTTATGTGAGTGTTATATCATGTGCTAAGGAAAACACATATATGTATTCATCAATATAAAAACAATGTAAATCATCAGTCCTATTTCCTTGCTTACCATCACATTTGGAATAGGACTTGAAATATAATATCTGACCTTAAATATTGTTAACAGATGTACTCTCCATGAACTTGTTCAATCAATTTTTATGTTTCTACCGCCTTCAGTAACATGCCCTCCAAAGTCTTTCTCTACAGAATACTGCAATTTATAATTGATATCACCCGGAACACTACCCTTAAGACATAATTAAGTAGTACAGATTACATTTACCATTTCTAATGTATCACTCCCTCTCATATAAACATGTCTAAGTTAAACCCTACAGAACACTTTCTTATTGAATGGTTTTCTACTTAGCCATTGTCAAGGTATAGAAAATGACTTTGACAGTTGGAGCAGTTCTGCCACCTTAGCTATGATAGATAACATTATAGATGTATTTCATTTATGAGGCAGGTTTCAGGGACCAAGACAGAATAACCTTTAATTTTAAGGATCATTGCTGAAGAAAGACCTTAGAATTCTTGAAGACTGATAGACATTTGCCAGTGCCAAGAAGTGACAGATAGAAGTAATTTAGCTTATAAAATAATGATGAAAGGATAGGCAGAGAACAAAGGGAGGGATACTGTGCCATAAAGGGTACAGAATATTTTCCCCAGATGGTATTTTGACTCTACTTCTATTTTTGTTCTTTAAAAATGGCAAGAGGGCTTTGAAAGCCATTTAGACTTAAGTATTCATCTTGCTTTAGAATGTTCTCAGCAGGGCTTAAAAAAGGGGATTCAATTTTCAAAGATAATTGTGTCAGATAGCCTTCTCGTGGCTTTTCAGAAACAATCTGATAAATACCTAATTGCCAGGCGAACGATTTCAGACCCGTGCAGCTGGGCCAAGGGAAAAGGCTACGGGGATTGACAGGGCCCCCAAAAGCCATCAGGACGACAAACCAGTTGGACTTTGAATTGCTTAATTTATTCAGCTGATAAAATGCATAAAGTGTCCCGGGGGAAAAACAAGATATGAAGCAACCAAACTACTATTTTAACGCTCATATAATGTGACAGATTAAATTTGTAATCCAGAGAATGGAAGCAATATGCCATCCTTTAAATGTCAGTGGGACGATTTTGTATTCCTTCCACACAAGCTTGGAATGAGAAAATGAAACATAATATTTTAGATTTGTGACTACTAAATGGCATGGTTTAAAGCCAATGTTATACTAGGGTATATTAAATAAAAGAAGCATTAAAGGAAAGCCTCTTAAGTGGTTATGATGGTGTTGGATGAGTAAAAAACAGCTGGAATATCTATTTTGCTTCATAAGTCATTGTAGTTTCCACAGTAATAATCCGTGGGTGCTAATGGGCCTTTCACCCCCTCCCAGAGAGTGATTGTCATTCACACATATTATACTGCTTGTCATTCCAGTAAACCTGAAATTGGAAGACACAGGTAACACAGATAGGAACACTGACAGTCATACAATAAATGGTGTTCTATGTGGTTATCTGTTCATAGAAGTACCAGATAAAGCTCCTTCTGAAAGCTAGAAAAAAATCAAAAATGGTTTTTAAAGCCATATGATCTGCTGATTGTTTACCATTCCAGGTTTATCCTTTTCTCCCCATTGACATGCTGGGAAAAATATATATATATATATATTTTTTTTTTTTAGTACATACCATATTTCAGTCCCAGTGATGTTCTTTTCTTTGTAATAGAGGCAGATCATGTCTAGTGGGGAAAAGCTTTGCATAACTTCCTGAAGACATCACAGTGCCCTACCTAAGTGCCTGATATTATTTTTAACAGCCCTCTTACACAATGCAAGTAGTGATGGCGCGAGCCCGGATTTTGCCGTTCGTGAACAGCGAACGCGAACTAGCGTAAAAGTTCGCGAACCGGCGAACCCGCCATTGACTTCAATGGGAGGCGAATTTTAAAAAACAAAGGGACCCTTTCTGGCCACAATAGTGTTGGGAAAGTTGTGTCAAGGGGTCAAACACCTGGTCAATGACATGACAGAGGGGAATCCATGGCAAAACTCCCAAGAAATTTTTTTTTCACACAATAAATCCGCACAAAGGATTTCTACACTGATAGTCAATGGGAAAATAAAGTGTAATGAGTGATTACCCTTAGACCGTGTTTGATTGGACCTATCTCCTTTGCATGACCCCTGCCACAAACCTGGACTTTGCATCTGTCACTGTTTCTGAACTCACTTCTTAGAGGGGGGTCTTGGAGGATTTCACCGGTCTCAGTTCTCAGGAGAGGTACCTTGTGCGTTAAGTCCTGGGGGCAATCGTAGTCAGGTATCCAAAAAAAAATATATTTTTTCATACGACAAATTATTCAACCGATCGCTTTTGGTCTGATCACTATGAAGCAA
>CM070033.1:157196877-157210676 GCA_036250615.1 Ptychadena robeensis
GGTCCTCATATTACATGGTTTTGGTAGAACAAAAGTTCTGAGCTGATACTGCAGAGATCCCCCGACTAAAAAAACAAAACAAAACGATTTCTGACAGCAGGAGAGGTGTCTTTTTAGAGACAGTGTTACATATCCCTCCCATATAACTTCCACAGTTACATATCGCCTAGGCAAGACATAACAAGCTGCAGGGATTACTGGGAATTCTCTCCCATAAGGCCCTATGTCTGAGTCTCACAGATGTGACGTAAGCGCCACATCTGTGAGACTTTGTGAAGAGGGGAGAGAGAAGCCTTTCTTCACACAGCAAGATGGATCCAGTGGAGTGCCCCCCCCCTCTCTTCTCCCCCACACGGAGCTGCAGAGGAGTCTCTGTCTGTGTAGGAGTGAGGGGGAGAAAGGGGCTGTTGGCTGCCCAGAGAAGAATCGATCAGGAAATGGCTTCTCTGCCCTTAATCAACATGCTGCCACCATCACTGAAAACATGAAGAAGGTAAGTAAGTTTTATTTGTTTTTGTGTAGCAGTTTTCCAGGATCTGAACTGCTGACAGGTAAGTAATGTGCTTATTTCATGTATGTGTGGTTTTTCTTTTAGTTTAGAACCACTTTAAGAACACTCATAAAAGCAGCTGAAATATCAAGGCAGATAATCAGTTGAAGTTGAAGAACATTTACGCTTGTTTAATAAATTGAAGAAAAAAAGCATATACCATCCGCCAGACACACCACTGTCACCTACTACAAAGGACACTATATACCTCCATACTTATGTGCAAATTAAATTAATCTTTTTTACAGGAGGGTAACTATAGGTGTCCACCTCTAGCCCTAAGGTAGACATCTGATCAAATTTTTGTCACTTGACTACCCATTGAGCTCCTAAAGCAATTCATTATTTGTCTGAAATACAAAAAGGAATGGAAAAAATTGAAAAAAACCCTTTCCAAAAAAGTATTCTGTATAAAATAGTAATAGAAAATGTGAAGGGTAGATTACCATTTAAAACCTATAGGTTATTTAATTGTTTTAAACATATACTTGAATACATTGAAACTGAAATGTAAAAAAACAAAAAACATCCTTATGAATTGTGCTAGTCATTATATTCAAAGCCGTAATGATAATGCAACGTAGCTTTGTTTATTTAAATTTTAAATAGCATTCCAACTTTTTGGAAACAATTTTATAGGTTAGCAGCTTGTCCATATGCTTTCAAGGTCCTCATTGGCCATGCACCTTCATTTAGAATTTTGGTTTGGCAAGCAGGTGTCAGACTCATTGATCATGGCCCAAATATGACATTTAATGTGAGCACCTTAGGATACAGCTCAAGTTGTTCTTTTATTATTGCAGCAAGCATATAAGTTTCCTGTCCAATTTGGAAGCCCTGATCATTTTATACATGGCAATGTATAACCGAAGCTGCAAATCAGTCAGTAGATAACAGATAACAGTCTTTGATAAAGAGACACATTTGGCTCTATTAGCAGCAATGACTCCTCTCATTTTGTTCATCTCAAGTGTCATCTATAAATCAAGCTCTTTTTTTGTAGATAATGACGCTTGCATCCACTCTTAAAAAACTGTAAAGGTTAACGTCAGAAGAATAGCTAGCTTAAGTGCTGCTACTGAGCGTTTACAGGGAAAGAAAAAAATTCAGCCTTACAATACAATTTTCTATCATCTCCTCTTTACCTGCACGGAGAAAAAATACGTTTCAGGAACTAACTCTTACTTTATTTTTGTTTAAAAAAAAACAAATCTATAAAATAAACAGAAAACCTTTAATTAGCTCAATGAAACAACAATTTAAGTCTAACATAAATGAACAGGAAATGCTAAATCAGTGTTCCCAGATGGCCAAAAAGAGATAAACCTAATGAGTCTGATGATTAAAGAGAACACAAAACAGCAGGGGCAGGTAGTGATGGCCGAACTGTCCGAAGGTTAAGAACCCGGTCTTCCAGTGAAAAATCGGTTCCGAAAACCGGATGTGACATCAGTGACTTCATCTGGCAATCAGAACCACGAACTATGCGTTCCAGGTGCCGGATTTGACGTCACTAACGTTTCTTCCAGTTTTCCCAATTAAAATTCACCATCAATAGATGGGGAATTGGAATTTGCCTGAGAACAGGAAGACGTCAGACTTTTTTAGAAGTCAGATCCGCCTGTTTGCGAACGGACCTGGCCAAAGTTTGGCCATCACTAGGCAGGAGACAGTGAAGGGAAACAAGGAGCTGTAACTATAGGTACTTTTATCGTTTGGCAAACTTTGGTCATTGGAGGAGGGCACTCTATGATCATTGGATCATAACGGAAAGAAGGAAAATCTGCTGAGAATAACTGACTTTCATAAAGCTTTGAAGTGGATTACCAAAACGTTGGGAGACCCAGTGGTTAAAGAGCATGTAAGTGGCAATAGACAGAACATTGAAAGTGAACTGGAGAATTCTGCAAACAAGAAGGGCAAACTGTCAGCACTGGAGGAGGGCAAACTGTCAGCACTGGAGGAGGGCAAACTGTCAGCACTGGAGGAGGGCAAACTATCAGCATTAGAGGAGGGCAAACTGACAGCACTGGAGGAGGGCAAACTGTCAGCATTGGAGGAGGGCAAACTATCAGCACTGGAGGAGGGCAAACTATCAGCACTGGAGGAGGGCAAACTATCAGCACTGGAGGAGGACAAACTGACAACACTGGAGTAGGGCAAACTGTCAGCATTGGAGGAGGGCAAACTATCAGCACTGGAGGAGGGCAACTGTCAGCACTAGAGGAGGGAAAATTGTCAGCATTGGAAAAGAGCTAACTGTCAGCACTGGAGGTGGGCAAACTGTCAGCACTGGAGGAGGGCAAACTGTCCTCACTGGAGGTGGGCAAACTGTCAGCACTGGAGTAGGGCAAACTGTCAGCATTGGAAAAGGGCAAATTGTAAGCACTGGAGAAGGGCAAATTGTAAGCATTAGAGGAGGGCAAACTGTAAGCACTGAAGAAGGGCAAATTGTAAGCACTGGAAAAGAGAAAATTGTCAGCACTGGAGGAGAGCAAGCATTGCAACCCCCTCCATAAAAACAAGCATGTATATATATTTACATGAGGACATTATTACAGTATATTCATTGCTTTAGCTATGACTTAACGGTGATAGAACATTTTCTATCATTCAAGGAATAGAAATGGAAGATATAAGTGCATCTATATGATAATCCTCGTTTACAAAGATCTAATAGGGATACAAATCTCATACATAAGGAAAAGGTTACTGCATAATCCAATGCATTTGTTAGAAAACGATTTCACAGTCATGCTATCTGATGAGATTATTCATTCTGTCAGTGAAATACATATGCACAGCAACACAAATTAATAAATGTATGGATTTTTCAAGTTTACAATAACATGAACATGGAACTAATATAGGAAAGCCACAGATGAGTAATTCACATCTTTCAGTCTATCATGCTAGTGACTTTAAGAAGTTCTAAATAAATCAAATAAATAAAAACAAATGTAAAACCACTGAGCTGTAAGAAAGCATTCCAACATCCATAAACAACATAATTTTTTCTTGTTTTCATAGAAAATCAAATATTTGTTAAAATGCAATTTGCACACAACTGAAGTTTGATTTATAGATGCAGTCTGGTGAGCTTATTCAACAGCTAGATTCTTCCATTGCCTGGGGGGCTGGGCATGGTTTTCCTTCTATGGATCCTGGCGATGGTACAAATAAATAAAACTAAAACAGGTATAGCAAGGCTCCGTAATGAGGTAGGCACCCACTGGACAGACACTTTACCTCAAACAAAAAGATTTTCTATTTTAGTACCTAAGTAAAAAGGAAGGGAGGAACCACACAAAATGAGGACACAGTGGCATTGGTAAGTTTTTATGAAATGTGAGTTGTACGAGGGTGTCCAGGATCTTTTAACCTTTGATTGTTGTCAACCTTGGACAGGATGTTTCTCAAGGTAAAAATTAATTAAGCTAAGAATACAATTTTAAAACGATTGAAGAAAACATCTAAGGGACCTTTGTGTTAGATAAAATAAACAACAGCAACAATGACTGGGGTACATGTATTATGTAAGATTAGGATGGGTTTAAACTGTGTAAACAATGCTTATAAAAGAAACAACTGCCTGAAGATACTTCAGAAACCAAGGAATATTGTTCACCTAGTGCTGCTAAACTTAGTAGCACCATTTGCCAATCTATCATTACTACTAGACAAAGTTAGTAACTCAGAGCCATGGGTTTTTCTAATAGGACACTACAAAATGATGCAGCCTCTATTGGCACTGGTGTGGTCAGAGGTCAGAGAACTAAGACTTCAGCAGCAATATACACAAGCAACACTTCCAGCATTTTTCTGAAGAATAAAGCTTGATGGGTATAACCATTGGTAGGACAACAGGGGTCTAAGTCACCCAAATTATTATTTTTGGTTTCAAAAATGTTATACTAATATTAACCATAAAATACACAAGCATATTCAAAACAAAAATAAAATGTTCTAATTTGAACAATTAGAATAAAATAGCAGAGCATCAAGGACAATGCTAAATATCTAGAGTACATGTTATATTTTTCACACAATAAACATAACTTCTTTTTTGCCTAGTAAGATGCTAACAGCTTACCTGCCTGACTCTGTCTGGCAGTCTGGTTTCCCCATATAAGCTGCGTCTTATCAGCAAGAGTGTTTTATTAGCTGAAAAATATGGTACTTATAGGAGATCTACAAATCCATAAAGATCAGAAATAAGCATCGGTGCCAGGACACATGCATCAAAACAACCAAAACAAAACCATTGCAGAGTCCTCCTGAAACTATGTAATGGACTCTACAACAAAAATGGAAACATTTTCTTCAATTATAAGGGGGATGAAAAATTTTTTAGGAAAAAGGAAAGAAGGAGTTAAAAGAGGTTAAAGAAGTAAGAAAATAAAGCAAGGTGCAGATGTAGAATCTCAGGAAGGGGTAGAGTCATCACGAAGTCCACAGAGAACCTGGGGTGTTAATATATATATAAACAACTTCTGTCTATGTCGTGGGTCAGTTTGATCCAAGGCTGGCAGACCTTTAAAAACGTATCATGTCTTGTTAAGCTAGGCATACACGGTTCGATTTTAGTGTTCGATCAAAGTTTAGATTACATTTAAATCGTATACTGCACACATGGTTTGATCAACAACAATTGTTGATATTGATCGAAAAGTGATCAGACATGATGGAAAATTTTAGTCGAGCTAAAATCGTAGCATTTTGTTTGTTGGTTGGGTCGATTCTATACTCATTTACATATGACTCTTTTTTGTATTTTTGATCGAAACCGAAAGTGTACATTTTGGTCATACTACGGTTTTATTATGATCAAACCTTCCATGTGGTACTACTTTGGATTCGATAACGATCAGTGTTTATTGAAAAGATCAAGATCTAAAATCGAATCGAAGATAGATCGTGCTAAAATTAAACCATGTATGCCTAGCTTAAGAGAGTTTTTTCTTAATAATAACTGATTCCATTTCATGTAAAATCACTGAAAAGAGTAAGAGCTGTTTTCTCCAATTGCTAGCGTATGCTGAGCAGTAAGCAGGAGATGATGGGCTAATAGCTGCTGCGTGTAAGCATCAATTCAGGTCGGTTTTAGGGTGGTTGCCAGCCTCCCTAAAATTGCAGTCCAGATGCTATGTGCAGTGGTTGCACACAGTGTGTTGGCACTTGGGCAGCGATTGTTTAATACTGAACTGCCCCAATGTAATAGTTTCCCCAGGCATGGTCAATTTCGGCAAATGGTTGCAGTAAATTACGTGTTCCCTACTGATCCTGTCAATGAGCCCAAAGTTAGTTATTGTCCAAATTGTCATGCAGAAGCACTTAAAAATTTTTTGTCTTTTGATGGTGTAACGTGTTTGCTGCATCTCCGAAGCATAGGTCACAGCAGTATTAAAGTTTGTTTTTTGGCAGTTACATTCATTTGCTGCAACAAATTGTCCTTTCACAAGTTTATTGAACAAATTGATTTGCTCAAAAGAAGTAATCAACAGGCTACAGAAAATTTGATTTTCATGGCCACGGACCGATTTGCTCATCTCTAGTAGGAACCTTCTCTGACAGTTTAGTGCCAGTTTTTGACTCATAAAACAGTGGCAAACATCTAATCACTGCAGGATCCATTAAATAAAAGTTAAAATAACTGCTACAACATAATTACTGTGAAATGTGAATTTAACCATTAGTCGAAGCATTAATGACACCTAATGGTAAGCTTTAATGGTTACTTAATTCTACAGTATTATCGCATAACAGCTAATGTCTTAGAAAGTAAAACCTTTAAAGCCAGTTGTTGCATAAATGTTAAATATCAATGAATTAAAACAGTATTAAGTTAATTACTGTATTTGTAGAGACAAATGCAATAGGCCTGAAAAGCATTTTATACTATTCTCATGTTTATCTTTCCATATTAAATATTTTGAAGTTCTTTTTCCTGTCATCCAGTTTACTTCCCCTGAATGAAGACATCTGTGTGATACATAATCTTTCCATTGCATAGGAGTGCCCACAGGAAAGGTTAATCCAGTATAATGAGGATATCTAATTTATGACTTTACAGATTAGCAGAAATTCTAAAACCTAAAAGATACACAGATAAATCTGCCATAATTGTCTCTTTGGGAATTGAAATCAAAGGATGTTATCAATAGTAAATTACAATGTTGTCAGTCTATGCAGCACGTGGCTTTGTATGATCAGTCTGTCAATGGCAGTTACTTATTCTGTCTATATAATATGTACACAGTGGAATAACTTTGTGCTCTGGATTTCTGCAATAAACAATTAAATAAGAAGAGTAATAAAAAAAAAATTAACCCAATACCTCTTTTCCTTCATCCCACTGAAATACATATTTACAGATGGTATTGGCCCCTTGCATTGTTTACATCCAAAATGCAGAAATAGCTCTCAGGACAAGCCAGTGCCATAACTATGAATATAGAAAAAGAACGCAGGAAGATTGGATGGTAATTTAGATCACTGTTCCCATCCCTAAAGTACTGTAGAAATAAGGAAAAGATCCCTCGTGGGACCTTATGTGGAACAGTGATACATAAATCAACCATAGGGCTAAAAGCCTACCGTATTTTTGGACTATAAGACGCACCTTACCATAAGACGCAGCCAGTTTTTAGAGCAGGAAATCAGAAAAAAATGTTTAGATGAATGTGAAAAAATCTCATGCAATACCCCTATTCAGCCACTAAAATGGTGTCACTAGAGAGCAGACTTCAGCATCTCTTCTTCCTTACACAGAGCTCAGAGAGGAGAGGGAGGAAGGGGGGATCTGCACTCTGGTCTCCCTGTCACTTATCTGCTGCGTGTGTGAGCAAGCTGCTTGCCAGTGCAGCTTGCTCCACACACTCTGCATTGGCTATATTTGCAAGGCTCTGCAAATATAGCCAATACAGTTCAGCTCCCCACAGTACTCCCGGCAGATGCAGATCACACAGCTGACAAAGCTCATCAGCTGTGTGATCTCTCGGCACACAGGAGGTGTGCAGATTGAGATCACACAATTGATCTCCTCTCCATCTGCACACAGGTGATCTATCTGCCGGCAGAGCTGTCAGGAAGCCGATTTGCGATCACCGGCGGCCGGATGGCCACGGGTGGTCACACATTCGGACCATAAGACGCAGTAACTTTTCCCCCCAATTTTGGGGGTGAAAAGGTGCGTCTTATGGTCCGAAAAATACGGTAGTTTATTTAAGAATTCTGGTTACAGTAGGTGATCTCCTAAAACACAAATATACTGATGTAACAAAGGTATTTGTGTGTGGTGTGGATATACTGAAGCACGTTGACAAACAACTTCGCCCCCTGAACCAAACCTAAACCTCTCCCTATACCAAGCAGAGGAATAGTTCCAACAATAAAAAGCAGACCCACACACATCCTAGGGTGCATCGGCCTGAAGAAGCCCCATTGGCGAAGCATGTTGCTCTACATGCACCTTGAATAATCCACCATCGACTGTCTGCTTATATTGCTTTTTTTGTGTATGTATATGCGTCTGTATATATCTTGTTTTCTAGGGACACTGTGCAATATACTATTATATGTGTTATCTCCAAACCACGGTTTGATTGAATTGACATCATCACGCTGCATTCCAGAGCTCATCGGAACTGCTCTGTCGCACCCACTGTGTATGGTGTATGGCAGGCTTAAGATTAAGTGTAGGGTGTATTAGGTATATAATATGCATTTTCAGTCCATTGTAATTACTACACATATTAATTTAAAATTTTTACTTGTCCAACAACTAAACTGTATTATTAGCAATTTATTCATTCCTGAATCCCATGGAAACATTAATTGTAACACACAAAGTTATTTTCAGTTTGGTATTGTTATCAATGTATTCATTCCTAAACCCATGGAAGTTATGTGTGGTTAAGAAATAAAAAAACCTCTCCAACTCATTCTAGAATTAAAAAAACTAATAATAAAAAAATATTGATTTTAACTATTTTTAGTAAACCTATAAGCATTTTACATTAGTTAGACGTATATGAGAATGTTTTGCATATCTTCATTTTTACAAATGTTTGATGAAGAAAGCCCAGAAACTGACAAGAGCGAGGCTGATGATGAAACATCAACTGTACCAGCCATAGAGACAATGATGTGCTACCCTGCCTTGCTTACCAAAACATAGGGCGCACTTATTATTATATCCCACAAGCATAATACATAGCAACCTACCAAAAATGATTTTCATTCAGTATTAGAATATTGATATCCCTATCAACAGCAACATTATCATAATAATGTCAATCTGAATCTAAATTACTGCCTTGCTTAGTTTGTGTCAACATTTGCAGAAAATAAGGCAGCCACAAGCTTGTCTCTTGGGAATCATTTGACCTTAAAGAGCATCCTCTTAGAGCACACAAAGCCGAGACGGGTGCTTAGCGCTTGTGTTTAGATGCCAAAGATGGGATGAATATAAAAGGGCAGGAAGCACAAAGAAAACAGTCATAATAAAAGCTAACAGGTGCAATAAACACTCTAAACACTTGACAATTTTCATAGTGAGATTGGTTTGTCAAGAGCTTTACTGATCATCCTATTTTTACTGTCAAAATTGAATAAAATTATAGAAGCTGCTTGGTTTTCTTATTCACCTGATAAAATGAAAGCGTTCTTGCACAAAAACATGAACACAATCTACAATGCTCAAAAAAAGATATGTAGGGACAGGCTTTACAAGACTACATTGCTTGCCCAAGGGAATACAATAGCTTGAGGGTATATGCTCTAAAAACCATACCCAATCATCTGCTGGTAGTGATGGCCGAACATCGGCCTGGACTGTCCGCGAACGGGCGGGTCGGACTTTTAAAGAAGTCCGCCGTCCGCTTGTTCGTGGACACATTCAAATTCCCCGCCTCTAGGCAGGGAATTTGAATCGGAAAAACCGGATGTGACGTCAGTGACGTCACATCCGGTCCCTGGAACGCATCCTGGAATGCATAGTTCCTGGTTACGGAAGCCGGATGTGACGTCACTTCCTGTTCCGAGCCGGTATTTTCACTACAAGACCGGCTTCATGTCCGGTCTTGTAGTGAAAATACCATTCGTGGGCAGATTCCCTGTTCGTGGGCAGATTCAAATTCCCCACGGTGACGTCACATCCGATACCTGGAACGCATAGTTCCTGGTTCCGATTGTCGGATGTGACGTCACTGACATCACTTATGATGCTTCTCTACCTGGTCTACTAGTGAAAAGATTCGTAAGCTCCTTCTCATCGGCGAACAGGGTGGGTCAAATACCCGTACTGTTTCCAGCTAGGAGAGCATGTTCGCGCCAAACTGTCCGTCTTGCATCACTAGTTCTCATAGAAAATACTATTAAAATTTAGGGAAAATGTTTAAACTGCATTCCCTGTCCAACTAGGTAATATTTCCGGAAACACAAACACAGGTCATAGACTCTCAGAGAACTAGCTGTTCCTGAGATAAACCCAACAAGAGGGGCTTTTAAGGCACTTCATGTATAGATATATCTGGTAGTTAATATCATATAAAGTATTGTTTATTTAGATAAATTGATAAAAAAATCACATTTACAATCAAAGGAGTCAGAGCCATCGACATACATTAGGATGACTCCTGAAGACAGACATAGTAGAAAAATACAGTGTCAAATACAATGCCAATGTTGCATCCATATGTGGTAAGTTAAAATTACTGACTAGAAGTGCATCTCCAACATGTTTCGCCGGTGTGGCTTCCTCAGGGAGATAAGAATGCAATCTATAACCACAAACAGATATATACATTTACAATCATAGTTGAATAATGGTCACCGGATGATGGTTACAATATGGAATTTAGGTGCCAATAATTCAAGTTGTCATAAAGTACATAGCGTCAGTGTAAAGATAATTACCAACATTATGCCGATAATTAACAGTTTGTATGTATTCTAGATATCTAAATAGCATCATTTCTATGTTTAATTGTTGGATGAGTAATAGGTAGCATGTATTGGAGCTAAAAGCATGACAGTTCACACATATTATCAAAGATATTAATTCAAGTTCTGAGTAATAGCCAACTGTACATTCATCTCAAAAAATATATAACATTTATTGAAATTTATATAAATATGTATGTCCTACCTGGTCAGTGTCATGCAAAGCATCAATGGCAACTTCACCCTAGAGCCTAAAGGGGACAACCATCACAGGGGTAGGTCAGGCATGAGGTCTGCCACATCCAGTATCGATCCCCACCCTAGGGTGCTCTCCTGGGGTGACCCAGGGCAACCAGATGGAAGGTGGGTGTTCAAGCCACCCCAAAGGGGTATATCTATGTGGAAGACATGAACCAAGGGGGAGAGGGGATAGGGGACCAAACAGAGCCGAATCAATGTAAATGAAAAGAGGAAGTGCCTGGAAGGTAACGGATCCTAGCAGGGACTGTCCATATAGCTGTATAAAACCAATGATAGTATCTATGAAGATAAGATACATTATATAGATATGAAGGGTAGGGGTGAAAGGGATTGGTAGAAAGAGTAGGAAAGGCAGAGCTGACCCTGGTCAGGAGGTATAATCGTTTACCTGGTGTGGATGGATAAAGGAACCCTCTTGGCTACAATGGCAGATGCACAAAGTCCCCCCCCCCATGTGGCGCCCCTCCTCCTATATACTCCCTCCCACTGTATAAACCAGCAACACCTGGAGACAAAGCCTTCACCCAGGTGCTGCTGGTCCCCAATCAAGTAGAGCTGGGCTTAGGGCTGATGGTAGGGGATGCGCTCAGGGTCCCACCAGGGAGGCAGGATTCAAAGATCCCGCCACCTCAGTTCGTTGTCTGGCACATCCTGTGACACCAGTGAGCAGGAAACTACAGTGGGGCGGGTACCTCGCTGTGGCTGTGTAAGCCCCGTCACTTCCGGTGCGCACCGAAAGGGTAATATTTCCCTTCACTTCCTGTTCTGGTGGAATTCTGTGTGGGTGAGAACTACCCAGTGCAATCCCAAACTGTAAAAAAAATGTTTTTAGTGTTGCGATTTAGCATATCATGGAAGATGATCCAGCAACCTCATCCTGCAAACCACTAGACAGGCTTGGTCTGGTAGACCCATAATTAGAGATGGTTAAATTTTTTTGACTTGTTGACTTTGTGATTTAACTTAAAGGCCCCTTAGTATGGTGTCATCAACAGAATCACTGGAGATGTGGTAAAGTGTTGTGGGAATATTTGAGTATTACTCTAGCATATGTAGTTTTTGCATAAATTACGTCCAAAGTAGACAATTCAAAATCAAACTTAATTTATGACAAAACAATTTGTGTTTAAACAATACTTTCTTTTTTTGTAGTTTTATCTGAACCCTTCTTTAATTCTCCAGCAATTTTGGTGATGATACTATGCTAAGGGGCTTTGCAATTAGCACTAGTGATGATCGTGAATATGTGGATTCCGAATATTAATCGCGAATATCGGCAATTCGGAAATTCGCGAAGATATTGCCGAATATTAACAATTCCGGATATACAGTTTTTAAATCGAATATTGGCATGATGCGAATATTGCGAAAATTGACACTTTTGAAAATTCGCGCCATGTTAAACATATATTGCGTGCACGAAATTCGACCATCTCTACCATTCAATATACCCATAGCCTCTACAAAATAATATCACAATTCAAATGTTGTGTTCTTCTTCGCTTTACTCAAATTTAAAAAACAAAACAAATTCTTTCCATACTTGTGCCACAGCTGGTGCTTATTTTCCATTACCAATGCAACTGAAGAGCAAACATAAAATATGCTGAAATCCCAAAGGGCATATCATATGTTAAAAGTGACATTCAATCCTAATAATACTTGCTTACAATGTTGTAGAAAAAATTTATATGGCGGTGATAAATAAATAAAAAAGCAAGTCTTCTCAAATTGAACTTCCTCCCCACCCTTTCTTCTGAGACACTTTTTATGAATCTCCAACACTATAGCAGGGCGTTCAGCATTAAAAATGCTATAATAAGGTCATACACTGTAATTATCTCTTAAGTTAAAACGTGACCATGAATTACACATCAACTATGAAAGAAATAATTTATTGATTGAATAAATCTGCGCTAGAACATTGCTGGAGTCGCAAATAACTATGATAATCTTTTCAATTAATGAGAAGTAATCACACATGTTGGTTTGCTATCTTAAAGTTACAATTGAACTGTAATAGAACTCATTAGAATTTAGAATGTGATTTCATTTTTTCAGGGAATACACAGATAACTGATTAGGGCTTCTTTTTAACTTTTTTTTTTAAATTTGTCTTCCATTCTAGCTTCATACTAACAAAGCACAGCAACATTGGCAATGAATCTTGTGAAACTCAACCTGATACAAGGTGAAGCATTTTTTTTTGAAAGATTTTTAAGTTAATTTTAACAAATATCATCTTTCTGTTTAGTGATGAGCAGGGCAGGCAATATTCATATGCACAAAATATCACAAATTTGTTGCCTAATATTCTCTAAAAATTCATACATTCCAGAATTTATGATCTCAAGTAATTATTACCTTCATTACGCAAAAGATCTTTGCAATAAAAAGTACAGATATTCGCATATTTTTCACGATCAACACAAGGAAAAATAATAATTTAATACCTTTATTGAGCAAATTGGCACTTGTACATGACCATTTTGGGAATGCAATGCACGGTAGTTCCAGGTACAGATTTAAAAAAATCTAGAATATTCGCCATTACAAAGATATAGCTACTCAAAGTGCCGATATTCACTATTGCAATTTGAATATTCGCGATCAACACCATTTATGTTTACATCATTTCCCATGAATACAAACTTGAGTAAACCTAATTATAAATAAAATGCCTTGGTGGCTCTATTTCTTTGTACGATGAGCAAGCCAATGCTAAGTATCAAAAAAAGGTTTTCTTTGAAGACTATACAATTGATCAATAAAACAAAGAACATTCCCTATTAGCACCTGAGAATTTAAAAAATATATATATCCAAGACCTATTTTAATTGCTTACTAATGGTATTCTTGGGTAAGTGCACTTTTCAGCCTTTATGTAACTACTAAAGAGTGTAACCCATTGTGGAAATGTGAAGAGCATTTTCACTAGATATGCATTTATACATGTTTTCTCTAGACTCTTCATGTCTTTCTTTAGAAACCAATTCTAAAACTAAAAAATTACCATCAGTGGTGTCAGAGCATCAAAAGGTGG
>CM070033.1:157229608-157253433 GCA_036250615.1 Ptychadena robeensis
CCAACCCCCAACAGCAAAACACCCTCACTACCACCAACCCCCAACAGCAAAACCCCCTCATTACTTGAAAACTGAGGATAATTTGTGGGAAAAGGTTTTTCATCCTTTAAAGTATTTTAATTTATAGTGTTATTTATGTTAAAGTGTGATAATACATATGGCTTTGTTTTTTGTTAAGAATTTTTACTGTGAATATCGTCACTTTGAGAATTCGTGAAAATCTCCAATTTAGTGTTCCAGCTTCATAATTAGGGATATTTGAGATTTTTTCATCATTACCCGAAACTACGGCGCGTTGCATTCGCAATTTGCGCATGTACAAGTGTCAATTTGCACAATGAAGATAATTATGATAGTAGAAACTCAAATTTACTTCAAAAATTTTGATTTTTTTTTAATATTTTGCAAATAGGAATATTGCCTATACTATTCATCTCTACAATTGTGTGCATTTTCACTAGTGATGGCCGAACTGCCCGCCCGGCGGACAGTACGGGTGTTCGACCCGCCCTGTTCGCCAGGAAGAAGGAGAGATCCCGCCGCAGGAAGAATATTTCACTGAAGACCGGGTAGAGAACCCGGTCTTTTCAGTTTTTTAAAAGTCCGCTCCGCCCGTTCGCGGACGGACACGGCCGAAGTTCGGCCATCACTAATTTTCACCCAATGGCATACATTTTGTCTTCAGACACTACTTCTGGCATAAGTTGCTCTACCATTGTCTATCTGCTGGACAAAAATGAGTGTTGACTTACTGATTTTTTCTCATTAGCATTTCAGATGCTATGACCAATTCATAGCCCAGTTGGATGGGAAAATGTCTACTTAATGTGTACAACTTTCCCTAATATTTGTAGGAATCCTTATGAATGCAGCAACAAAATGCGCAAATCCTCTACTGAGTTAACTTCTTAAATGTCAGACAAATTTAGTTTAGTAATATTTTTTTTTATCTTCTATGGCAATGATTAAATAATCTTGTCTAGTTATATTTTTAAAGCAAAGGACTGCTATCCATCCGCACATACTGTATATTAACTGAACAAGCTGCTCAGGTACTGCTATAAAAAAATCTTTTAATAGCCAAATAACTTGTCCAACAGATGACATATGAAATGACCATAAGAGATCAGGATAAAATATCTGTTCCTACTGACCAAAAATGGTGACAGGAACAGTGATAACAGATGGCTATTTGAATTTAGCAGATTGTATGAAAGGACACACATGGATTAGGGAATGTACATTGGTATGGAATTTTAAGTAGGACTCCTACAGGGAATTACAGCTGCAGAATGCTATTCTGGCCATCTCGCCAAGCTGTGACTGCTGTGCGACTAAGTTTCAGTGTAATTATTTTTATTAGGTATTAATTATGTGTAAAACTTTGATTACGGAAAAAAAGAAAAAACAAACAAACTTTGAATGCCTAAACAGATTACAATTCGGAAAGAATCCAGGATAAGATATAACTTAAATGTAAGAATACTTGAACTTGCCCTCACACGATTCCATGTCACCCATATTATTTTTATTAGGTTATAGGTGTCTATATATATTTAAAGTCTACTGATTATCAGATACAAACAAATGATTTTTCTTTTGTGCTGAAACGACGGGGTCTGCTGATTGAAGTTGTAATGGGAATTTGGGCATTGAACAATAGAAGTACAATGGTAATTCTTAGTATATGGACTCTTAAATCTGTCAGGATTTACTTTATTAAGGTAGCCCTTACTGAACTACAAATGGACAATTGCTCAGTGTGCTATTACCAAGAAATGATTGGTCTTTTCCCCAATAAGCATTGGCATTCACATTATCTTTAGACAACCTATCAAAGGAGATCATTAGAATATCAGAAGAAGACTTTCATAATAAGGCTTTCATAAAAAATAATAGGAGGGTGCAATGGCTCAGTGGTCAGCACTGTTCTCACAGGTTTGATTCAGAGTTTGGGCATTATCTGCAAAGAGTTTGTATGTTCTTCCCTTGTGTGCATGGGTTTCCTCTGGGTAACCCAATTTTTTTTCCACAGTCAAAAACATAGGTAGGACATGGTAGGTTAATCGGCCTCCCCCAAAAAGACTATGTTAGTTACACAAAGTGTAAAGACTACAGCCGGTCATAGATGTCTCATTTTGCTTTTGACAGGTCTAATAAAGACATTGGCTCAAGATAGGAATAAGTACTAGATACCATTACTGCCTGGAGACTCCTGGCAGTTTATCTTTTTATTATTATTAATATTTTTTTATTAATATTATGCCCAAAAGTAAGATGGGAAACACAGACTAGAGATGGTTGAACTTTTTCATCTAGCTGACTTTGTGAGCTGATTGCAAAGCCCCTGATCTTCATCAGTAAAATCGCTGGAGAAATAGTGAAGGGTTGTAGGATCAATTGGAAAAAAAATTGTTCTAGCAGATGCAGTTTTTGCACAAATTAATTTTAAAATCTAAGTATAATTTTTTATCTTTGAACTTATTTTATGCAATTCGAACTATTTGATTTAAAAAAAAAATCCACCATCTCTACCACAGACCTATATAAATTTGCAGAAGAAGCAGGTAATGATATCACCAAGTCTCACACTAAATCTATGAAGGTTAAAGCTGGGCATACACGACTCAATTCTCCCTCAATAGATGAGGAACAGAGGATCGGCCGGCACCCTTTGTGTGCAGGACATTACTGCTGTCCACATCCGAAATAAAGGTCTTAATTTTTCTGTTGAATAAAAAAACAATAATTTTAAGTCAATCATTTTAAAATCGATTCCTTTTTAGCCGAATTGATCGAACATAAGTTTTCCAAATCGAACAAAAATCGAGCAGTGATCTGACATATTAGTAAATTTCAATCAATTGTTCAAGTATCTGGCGGGTTTTCTTGATATTTCACTCGATTTGTATCCGATGGTACTATGGAGCATGAGCACAGGCCTAAGGAAAGGAATCAATAGGTTGAGAATAGATCAAATGATGTTTTTCAAACAATTATTTCTTAAGTTGATTAAATGTAAATTTAAAAAAAAATGTGTATGCCCATCTTTAGATAACTACCCACTGCAGATATATACATATTAGGCTTCTGAACACTGCATAGGCACAGACTTCATGAGCACTTCTGCAGTTCAAGACATATTCAAGGCAGGTAAAAGATTTACATGTACAGGGTAATGTGTAGGTATAACTAACATTTCTAGATGTTTCATAAAAAAATAGCTAATAATGACACTTATGTTTATGTGCACTTTTAAAGGTAGATATATATTTGCAATGACCAGAGCTGGTGACCATAATGTTGCCATGTCAGTTGATGTTCCTATATAGTGTATGCTTAACCTCCCTAGCGGTTGAGACGAGCCCAGCTCGTCCGCTGTTCAGGCTCGCCTAAACCGCAGGGGAAGCCGGCATCGGGGAGACCCGATGCCTCCCTGGAAAGCTGCAGCGATTGCCTTCATTGCTGCAGCATTTCCGGGGTTTCGGCACCGCCCCGATCGCGTCACGGTGCGACCTCTATGTTAATAGAGGAGCGCCGGCTTTCCCACTCACGCAGCCGGTGTCAATAATGACGCCGGCTGCGTGAAGAGCCCCGGAGGGAGGAAAGAGATGACAGGCAGTGTACTTTGTACACTGCCTCGAATGCCCGTATCAAGGGGAGTGCTCTAGGGAGGTTAAAGTGCCAATATTTTTACATTAAAAATATTTAAATCAACACCTACTTGCAAACAATAGTTGTTTGCCACTTAAACCTAAAAGTGTCTCATCCATAGGCTGTTGCCCATTGCAACTAAACAACCTATGCTATTTATTCTTTTTTTAACAGTTGAAAAATGTATCTGTTGAATTGCTTCAGGCAGGAAGAACAATCTGTTATTTGGGTGTTTTAATAAATAATGCCCTATGATAATTCAGCTAGTAAGCAGGGTGTTATTCTCATCTCAGGAAGCCTGGTCGTTTAAATAGACTGATATTATGGAAATTATAGAAACTGATACTCCATATCAAGAAATTAAGGCCAGCTAATGACATTGTATTTTTCTCCACAATGAATGTTAATCAGTTCTCAGCAGTATTAATTAACAAGTCTGAATCTTTTTTGGTGGCATATGCTAACTAGGAGATATGCACACGCTGCCAATGCTCAATCAGTTATAAGAATAAAAAATTGGTTTCTTTCATGGGTGAGTAAGTAGCTGCAAACTTTCAATGGATAAATGAATATTAATCAAAAGTCCACTGGACGGATAAATTGAAATGCATGTGAGAGTCACGGAGGCTATTTCGCTATGAAGGACTGAAAAGAAGCGATTGGGAACAATAACACCTTTCTGATAGCCCTAATTTCCTATATTTTGACAGGATTAAAAATTATGACTAGTTCTCGATGTAAGTGGCAGTCTATGAACAGATCTTTGTCAAGAAGCTTTTCACTGGAACAATATACTCTCCAGATTCCTTATCTAATTATTAATTTGCTTATATCAGCTATTTAGCAAGGAGAGCAAAGTATAGAAGACCTTGATGAAAAACTTGTGAATGGGATTCTCAAGCTAGCCTCCCCAGATTTCCATACCAAAAGCACACTATAGACTTTAAAGGATTTTTTTTTATGTTGTAGGCCTGTAACTTCCCAAAATATGTTTTATTTTTTATTTATAAATAAAATCCACCCCCCCCCCCCCCCCCCGATGTGATGTCAGACGCCAGTTCAGAAGATCGGAGCCACCTGAACAGCGTGGAACAGTAAGTTTGCACTCCAGAGGCTGGACAGCCCCATATCCTCCAGTGCAGTACTAATAGGACAGTGCCGAACGAGATGGGGCCATCAGTAACACCAGGGGAGCTAGTATATATCTCAACTATGCCTGCAGATTAGGGAGTCCTGAGGTCCCTTTTGGCTGTATTGACTTTGTTCTTATTTAAAGTCAATACTAGTTAAATACTGAGATAAGTTTAAGCATCACAGACAGTCAACTAGTATTTTTAGGTGGAAGTTTTCCATAGCAGCAGTCTTATACTTACTTGAAGTTTACTTGAAGACATTTTTGCTTATCCTTTCAAAAAAACATAAGAAACTCCATTTGCTTTTAACTTAAAACCATTCACACTCACTGATAATATTTTCAATTTATACAGGCAATAAACTAAAAGTCCTCATTCACAAGATATTTAATGGAGAGGGCATACCATCAAAATTCTGCAGAAATGTCAATTTGAATAGCACTCCAATATACTAAGGCAACATAAGTTACAACATATGTGTTGCAGTATGCCAGAACCCGAAATAAAATACTACCATGCCCACTACATTTAAGGTCCCCATACACGTGTCGGATTCCCACCGGATTCCGGCACGATCGATTCCGGGCGCGTGCACGCCAAACGATCGTGCCGGAATCGCATGCAGCCCACCTTGTCCAATCGATCAGGTCCGATCGTTCAGGGGCCCAGAATCGGATCCGACAGAGAACCAACATGTTGGTCTTTCTGATCCGATTCTGCACAGATCAGGGGGAGTTGCCATTTGTGAGGTGGACAATCGGACACAGAATCGTCCCGGAATCCGTTGGATTAAGGTGGTATGCAGCGATGGATACTCTTAATTGGCCGATTGATCACACCTGCGATTCCCGGCAGAATCGCCGGAATCGATCGGATGGGTGATCGACTGGCCATGGAATCCGACATGTGTATGGCTAGCTTTACATGGTTTTTCTTTTTACATGCTGGTTCAATAGCAGTTGATTTACTTTTATGGGCTGACCTAACACAATGCACAATTATAAATAAAATATGCACATGCATTAAAACATTGCCAAACAAATCATCAACCAAAACATTAACCCCCCTCCTCCCCCAAAAAAACAGACATGTACTATTTTAAACAATGCATAGAAGGAAGTGCATTTTAGTGCACTGCATCACAATTATTTGAAGCTACATGTCCACCACCTTTTATCTTTATAAATTATCTGTTTATATTAATATTGAAAGCTAATAAGGGCAATAAAATGACGATATTAGACCAGTTTAGTGCAATATCAGCAAGTATTTTATGTATTTAGAGCTAAAAGTACATTTGAGAATCAAGCAGGGGCAATACAGTGAGTGCAGAATTATTAGGCAAGTGGTATTTTTGAGGAAGAATTTTATTATTGAACAACATGTTCTGCAATGAACCCCATAAAACATCCTTAATATATCACAGCTTGAATATTTTTTGGAAGTAGTTTTAAGTTTTGGTTTTTAGTTTAGCGTATCTTAGGGGGATGATTGTGTGTACAGGTTGACTAGATTAACTGTGCATCGATTATTAGGCAACTAGACAAAAACCTATTTGATAAAACCCATTTCAATTATTTAGTTTTACCAAGTGAAAACCAATATCGAAACATCGTCAACATCAAACTATACCATTTCTGACATCAAAACAAAGAAAACAAAAACAAATCAGTGGACAATAAGCCACCTTCTTTGGCAAGACACTCAAAAGCTTGGATTCTGTCAGTGTTTGTGAGTCTGTGTTCAACCATGCAATTTCGTGCAGCAGCAACCACAGCCTTCCAGACACTGTTCAGAAGAGTTTGTGTACTGTTTTTCCCGTCCTTGGTAAAATCCAACACATTGAAAGAGTGGACCACAGGTCTCAATGGGGTTCAGAATCAGGTGAATAAGTGTGATGCGCATGTCATTAGTTTTTTCCTTCTTTTACATACCTTTCGTGCACAGCCACTCTGTGGCAGCTACTTGGACGGCGTGTGCGGGATGGAGCATTGGTCCTGCATAAAAATCATGTTTTTCTTGAAGGATGCAGACTTCTTCCGTGTACCCACTGCTTGAAGAAGGTGTCTTCCAGAAACTGGCAGTGAGACTAGAGGAGATTGAGCATTTGACTCCCATCCTCAACCCGAAAAGTCGCCCCAAGCATCAATCTTTGAGATGATAACCCAGCCCAAACAGTACTCCCCACCTCCACCTTTGCGTGTGCGTCTAGAGTGCGTGAAACTGGAGCGTCTCTGCCCTTTAGCAATCGCAGCCACTATGCCCATGCCTTCTTGCCTCAAGACTACACGTCTTATTTCATCAGTCCATAAAAACTTAGAAAAATCATTTCTTGTACTGATATTGGTCTTGGCCCAGTCCTTGACGATTTCGAGCTGTGGTGTCTGTCATTGTGGGGTTGTCTATTCAGCCTTTCTGTCTGCTGAGATTGGCAGTCACCTGTGCTTTTGGGGCACTGATGTTGCAGCTCGAAATATGGCCAAACGTTGGCAAGGGCATCTTGGCAGCTGCACGCTTGAACTTTTCTCAGTCATGGGCATTTATTTTGCGCCTTGGTTTTTTCCAAATGCTTTCTTGCGACCCTGTTGACTATTTTGAATAAACACTTGATTGTTCGATGATCACGCTTCGAGCTTGCAATTTTAAGAGTGCTGCGCTCCCTCTGCAAGATATCTCACTATTTTGACTTTTCTAAGCCTGTCAAGTCCATCTTTTGACCCATTTTTGCCAAAGTGAAAGGAAGTTGCCTAATAATTATGCACACCTAAATAGGGTGTTGATGTCATTAGACCACACCCCTTCTCATTACGACGATGCACATCACCAATATGCTTATTGGTAGGAGGCTTTCAAGCCTATACAGCTTGGAGTAGACAACATGCCATAAAGAGGATGATGTGTCAAAATACTCATTTTGCCTTAATTCTGCACTCCTGTATATGCCTGAAAGAACAAGTACTTTCCATTGGAGCTAAATCAGAAAGAATATATGAGACTTACATTTCTTTTGAGGATCCATTTTACTACAAGTTTCTGCTTTTTCTTTGTATTCCCTTGTGTGTTTTTAAATTAGGGACATTTTGTGTAGCTGTGAATCACATTGGGGGTCCCAGAGGTGTACACTAGAAGATGAGTCGTTTTTGGATGCTTGTTTTTGCAATTTGTACCTGTTGCTTGTGGTAGATTTCTCAATAAGTTAGTTTCATGTATATGTAACCTCTACAATTCACTTGAATTGTACCCTGCAAAGCACAATTATTACAAGTTTTGCTTCAAAGCCAACAGACATCATCGCTGCTGTGCTGGACCTGTTTATGCTCAATGTGCATCAGGATATTGGTGTTTTGGCTTCGTAAATCTCCCATATCTCCCTCACGATTTGTATCAGTATGCCAGCATAGATAATTGGCCGGATCCATGAGCCAACTGCATTATCGGCATTACAAACTTGGTCAGCCTGTAGGGAAATAAAAATGCTCATGTGTTTCAACTGCAATTTTGTTGCATAATTCCCAGATTAAATTATATTTTTGTGGGTATTCTTTTCTTGACTGTCACAATTTTTCTCTTTTAGCTCTTACTCCAAATACATTCAATACCTTTGCTTGCATTAATATCATGGATAACCATGAGCTTTTGTGTGATCAAAATTTCCCAATCTTCTCTTTGTTTTTTGTTTCCTCTAGCTGTGATACATCCACGAGATTAGAATGCTCCAGTTACGTCGTTCCTTGTTCATACTAATATGTGTTGTTTTTCTTATACGATTTATTAAAGAAGTTTGTTTATTAACCCCCTAGCGCACGGCTGAGGTCCAGATTTCTGTACCCAAAGTGTCACCATAACTTCAATGTAAATTTTTACCTTGTATGTCGTAGGGCCTGTAACTTCTCAAAATATGTCCGATGACAAGGGTTGCCAATAGACACCTGACTAGAATAAATGCTTGAAACAAAACAGATTATGTACAAAAGTTTTTTTTTTTTTTTATAAAAAATATGAAGAAAAACAGGCAAAAATTTGGATCAAAACAAACTATGCTGCTAGTGTACTAAATATCGACCAGAAATGAAAGTCCTGAATGCCCCAGATGTCCATTTGCACTTAAACCCCTGCTCTAAACCTGGTGGTGGAAGAAACGGGTTACTGCAAATGGGCACATCTGTCATCAGGGACTTTATTCTGGCAATATTTAGTACATAGGGGAGTTTTGAAAGCAGTTTTCTACATAGAAACTGCTTTCATGCTATTTATGTACAAATCTCGGGGGCTCGCACCGGCATGCTCTCCCGAGTGACGTCATCAACGTCACTCGGATGGGCGTGGGTGTGGGGTGAGGGAGACACGAGTCAGACGTAAGAGTGGAATGTCGCATGGGGGGACACGGGGTACAGCGGTGAGATATGTCGTCTCGTCCCAGAGCCCCGACCTTGTAACTGGATAGCGCAGCACCCGTCCATGCGATAGAAGCAGTTGGAGCGCTGGACGAGGTGCTGCCGTGCCTAACGCTAGGGCGGTTAAGCTGTCTCAAACTTTTACTTATGTGTAAAATAAATCAGAAATATAAAAAAACGTTGTCCAATCACTAATGCTTTCTGTCTAATAGGCATCTGCTGCAGTTTAGCTACCCGCATCCCTTTACTAATTTGTAAGTATGAATGTCTGTCAAATGCAAAACCAAGGTTTGGTTCTCATTGATTTGTTCTTCAAGAGGCAACTAAAGTGTTGTAACCCAATGCAAGCTCTCCAAAAACAAAAACAAAATGAAAAATCTCCTACATAGTGTAAGCAAAAAGTTGCTGTTAGTGGCTGTTATGTGACAGGGGCTCATTGTCTCAACAAATAATTAACCATGATTTAAGCTGGGAATAGACAGGACAATTTCCCGTCGATTCCCGACCCAACCTAGCGGGTGTGATGGCGTCATCACGCACACCCGCTAGTGCCGAGAATCAGCCGCCACCCTTTGTGTGCCGCCCATTACTTCGGCTGGGGGCGGCCACCCCCAGCTGAACTAATAGGATCGGAGCCAAATTATCCATCATGTCAGATCATGTGTGATCTGAAATGACGGCTGATTTTAGCACAATCTTGCTAGTTGCTGCACCAGATTCCTTGCCAACATGATTTCGAACGGATGCAGGAACGCCCACGGCCTCCGATCGGCGGTCGGGTTGTGCAGGAATCGGCACGTCTGTGCCCAGCTTTAGTAGTACACATCTGTTTTTTCTTTTATATGTATAGTACATTAGTGATAAAGTGAGGGTTAAAAGGCTGCTCTCTTTGTCGAAATTAGTAGTATATGGGATATACTGCAAATTGATTGAGATCTAGATGTTACTTTTGATAGCAGCTACAGGATGGCCCTGCAGATTGGTCTGTTGAAAACAATAGACTGTGGTTTGAGTCTGGAGTTGACCAGGAGCAGAGCAGGTGGGGAGCTTCTGGTCGTCCAGTCCGGGATGGATTTCATTCCTACACCTTTGTTAATAAGAAGGTGAACAGGAACTGTGAGGGGGGAGAGAGAGAGAAGGACAGGTAGCTCACACCAAGGAGTGTGTGATACTAAAGCTGTACTTGTGCTCAAGATGGAACCTTGGCCAAAACTTTCCTTCCTTATTACCTGAACTGTATGGACTATCATTAAAGGGTTGTCTGACCTAGAGCCCTGACCAGTAATGGTTGGTATTTGTGGGTTGTTTTTTTGTTTTTCTTTTGCTCCACAGTGTGATATCACCTTGCCACATTAAACAGTTTTGTGTTTCACTGTGTTTGAGCCTGTTTTGCCTGCATTTGTAGCTGGTTTCCCACACATGTGCATATTACGATCGATATTTGATTCAATTTTAATCTTGATCTATTCATAGAACACTGTAATCGAATCCAAAGTAGTACCACATGGAGAGTTCAATGGTAATAAGATAGCAATACGATCGTAATACGATAAAATCGCTTATTTTGTTTCGATCAAAAAACACAGAAAAGAGTCATATATAAATGTTGCTAGGATTTTAGTTGGATCGTGGTACAATCTGCAAAAATTTTCCAACATGTCCGATCCCTTTTCAATCAATGTTTTGATCGTTATTGAACAATTTTCGTAGATCAAACCATGAGTGCAGTATACAATTTAAGTTTAATTGATGTGAGCTTTGATCGTTTTAAGTTGATTGAACGCTAAAGTCAAATGGTGTATGCCTAGCTTAAGTCTATTCTTATTTAATTTCCTAACTGTTAAAATGTTTAACCCAATATACAATATTACAGAAAGAAGACACATTTGTTCCAAAACAAGCAATACACACAAGGCCGTATTAATAACAGGCAATCTATATTAGTTGGTAGCAATCTACTCATTATTTGAACAAACCATATTTTCATTATTTAGACACGCTTAAGCTATTCATTGAGTCATTGTTGTAATTACAAATGAAGAAACAAACAAAAGATGGTAGAATTTCAGCAACTACACAAGTGACTTATAGTTGCATTTTTCTCCAATTATTGCTCAGCTCCCTGTAGTCTCTCAAGCTGTTTTATTACATTTTAAATTCTGTAAATAATAAAGTCTTTTGCAGAGACCAAAAAAAAAATCTTTCAGCATTTTTGTGTGACCCAAGAAAAAAAAGAAATCTATTTAAGACACATTTTACAGCGACATAATGAAAGGCTTTTACAGCATTTATCTCCTAAATTGGAGATGCTAAGTACCACCAGGGGAGGTATCGCCATAAAATACAACATTAGTGTACAATGGTGCTAATCTTAGTGGGCTAGATGGGATACATGCTGCCACCTTTCCATTAAAAAAAAAAAAAAAACTTCCATTACTTTTGGGTAATCTCAAATCTGACACAATGGCAAGAAATATGATTTCCTTGTAAATACACATACTGAATAGTCTGTCTGGCCAAAGTCAAGCCGGAACAAAGGAGAAATATTATAGCAAGGTATTAAACATAATATTACAAAAATTATGATTGCTCTTTTTCTTAAATTTCTTTGAAAGATAGTGTGTAATATACCCATGTAATATACCCAGAAGACTTTTGATATAATACATAAAATGCATATTACAGTAAAATCCTTAATAAGATTGGTAAAAGCTGTTCCTATGTACTGACAATGCAGGGTTGGGTTGATTGAATCAAGTAAATAATATGACCAGATACAGAGGTGCACCAGAATATTTTTAGAACATAGTTTACAGTTACTTGCATCAAACCTTTTAATACAATACAACATTATTATCATTATTTGAATCACACAGTAAAAGCTTCCCAGACACCTTTAGCAGAAAGCGTTAATGATGCTTTATAGCAAAGACTTTCTGCACAATGTACTCTTGTACGCTTGTAAGCCTGAAGAAGGGGGGGGGGGGGGTTGTGAGAGCTCAAGCAGTCACAGAAGGGACTACAAAGGTCACCTCACCCTACGAGTAAAAAAAGGTTTGTAAAGTGCTGAAGTCAGTTTCAGAGCTTCACCATTGAAGACAATGGGTTTTTTAAATCAACAAACGACAATCTGAACGCGACAGAGGGTGTTTAAAATACCAACAGCAAATGCAATGCTTGATTAATGACAGTACATTTTCTGTTCTTTAAACAACCTCATTGACTTCCATTTTAAACTTAAAGCAAGGTTGATTTCTCGTCACTTAAAAGAACAGAAAACGACCTTGCAAATGACAGTGTAAATTTAGCCTTACATTGCACCCTTGTTTGGTTTCTATGCAGTGTATATCTCCCCTGTTAATTGGGAGCAGTTGATTATGTTAGTCAGCGCCCATACTTTTCTGGGAACCAGAAGTGATGCATAGACTTTTTCACTTATATACCACACATTAGAATGCATTTCACAATGATGATAAATGATTGATGACAAACTCTTCTAGGTTCAGTTTGCTACAGCTTCTGCAACGTTTCCACAGCAAACTCTTCAGAAGACCTTAGAAAGAGCCTGAAAATAAATAGCAGGGAGTTTCCCAGCTGCCTTGTTTATTGATATGAGTAGTATCGCACCTAGCATGTAACAGGTGATGATTAATAATTATTTAAAAATTTGCCCAAAAGCTGAAGCCAGCAGAGTTCCTAATACCAAGGGGCTTTTAGGGGGTACTACCTTGAAAATTGCAATAATAAGCAGTCTGTAAAGTGAACAGTTGAGCTCAGATCAAGTTGTTAAAATGTAGGTGTTTTTACGTTTCCTGCTGGTAATTTTTTAACTCTACTAATTGCTATCCACTAGATTTCACTGCAAAATGAGGACAGGAAATAGCATTGTGGTGTTATATAATATAGTAAATATATATATACAAGTGGGTAGGGTTTACATGTTGCATATATTTGGGGTGTGGCACTATCATTAGAATTGCAGATCACTGTCCTCTAGTTTTTGAAGTTGGAGAGAGATATCAATCATTCTCTTCACAATAATTTAAAGATAACTGTCTGTGGCACTAGGACAGAGAAAAAATATACTTCACTGTCACCTCATTTGCATTCCCAGTGACAACATTCTCACGTAACATAAAAATCTGTCTATAATCTAAGTAAAAGGTGTTAGAGGGTAACATCCCTTATAAGGTCCTTATAAGGTCAAAACCAGAACAATGTGTGCCATTTTATAATGATTCAGGTATTCTTGTACTAAAAAGTTCTGATTACCGTTTGCAAGGACATTGGCTGATTATGTAGAATTAGCTTTTGCATAATCACTGTCAATTGTCTACTAGATTTTTTCCAGTAGCAGCACATTTAGATTCTGTTGTTTTGTGACTGTACAGAACAAACTTACTGATTTCTATCTGTGTACCCAATGAACACTCCCTGTTAGTGTAATGCATTTTGGGCTTTATTATTTGGTGAATACGTTGACAATGCCTCTGATCATCATTCACCTGAAGATCTATGGTAGCCTACTTTGTACTACACCAAAAAATGTATACACTACTGAAGGGCTAAAACTCCTGATAGGATTTGTTTTGTTACCCAATATCCATTTGGGGAGATTTTCACTCCTGTTGTTATTCTGAAATGGAAAGACTCCCATTTCATAAACTTCACAGAAGTGTTGATTCCTAATAGGTGAACCACTAGACAGCTGTTACAAGAACGAGGGAAAGTATTTAAACAATTTTCTTTACCTCTAGTTCTGGTGACAGGACTAGTGTTGAGCATCATATGGTATATTCGAATTTGCGTAATTTCATGAATATACAAAAGAACATTCGGAATTCGTAAAATTCGATTTGAGTATATTCTATTGCTTTCCATCAGCTTCTCTTCATTCTGTGATCTTAGCCAGTACAAGCACTGTGTGTATTGCGCATATCCATATGCAATGTGCATAAATATGTGCGATGTATGCCGGTAAAAATTGTTGAAGCACAATATGACGAATATCTGCCATTGCGAATATCCGAGTGCAAAATATTGCAAATTCTTGAATGTTGGATATTCGTTGAATATATTCACATTTTGAACACTAGACAGGACTAGCATTTTAGATTCCTGTATATCGTGTTGACAATATTTGCTTGTAACGTCTCTTTTGGAATGAACATAACAATAGGGCTCTTAATCATTCACCACTACAAAACAAAAAAATAGTGAAAGCCATTTTTTAATTATCGTCGCTTTGGATCTCTGTAAATGGTTACTGATTAAATATATAAATAAATAACAGTGGTGTATGAAAGGTCATCCAAAAGTAAATCCCTACATTAAGATGAATAGATAAAATGCAAATACTGCATGCAGGAATTAAGAAATGTAATACTCATCTCAAGCCTACAGCTTGACTTATTGAATTGCTATCGATAATATGCAAACAGATATGTTTGCAGTGAGACCTAGGTTTATAGTAGATGACCTGTCATTAGGATGTCCCTGCCATAACTGGGAGCCAGCGTTCCCTGCAGTGCCCAGCTCTGTTGGAGAAAAACGCACTGTTCCTAGAACAAGCAGCATGCCTCAGGTGCTCCGTTAATTTACTTACTGGCAAATATTAATTGAAACCAATCAATACTGGCAGCTTGAAAGTAAAGGAAATTCAACAGAATATTAATTAGACAATCTTATGGATATTTTCAGCAGCCATTCGAGACCTTAATTATCACTGAAGGGAACTAAATTATTTTATGCATTACTCTCCAGACCCTTCATAGAGAAATACAGCTTGAATATGCACAAATTAAATAACATGTAGGCTGCAATTAGTCCTGCACATGACATAATAAATCATACTTACCGTGAGAGTACTGGTAATTTTTAAAACCCATTTACAAATTATTAGTAGACGTAGAATAACTTTAGGAAATTGCAGTTGGCCAAGAAAGCTACAATTCAAAGTTCTTGTTGCTTCAAATGTATTTACTTGCTTTTCTCAGTAAAGAAATTGGTAAATACATTTTTTATAAATAGATGGTCCTGTTTCACAGCAGTCCTACTGTTCTGCAAAAACTTCTCCCTTGTCTCCTACTAGCCAGTGTCATGTCACTCAAGTTTGACAAATATAGGTCTATTACAGGACCTTTTACACAATACAGACATGGATATGCCCAGTAGTGTCAGATCCCAATGGTATCACAATGTGATATCTAATTGTCCAATTTTCTCTCAATGATAAAACCTTAAGAATTCAGAATTACCAAAGTAAAACGTAGAAGTCCACTCAAATTGAAATGTTTTTGGTACCTGGTAGAGGTAAAAAAATTTTTACACCCCTTGCTTTTTGACCTCTCAGCATATTCAGTCACACAATGCTCCCTTTCAATGGATAATTCAATAATTCATGCTTACCTTTTATAGAAAACTTTGACTTCAAAACAGTAGTCTAGCTGGTGTAAATGTAATGCTGAATGAGACATACCTGTTCTAACGGAGCAACATCAAGTGAAATGTATGTTAGGCAACCCTTTACTATACACATTTATCTTAATCGCTGATATTGCAATTATTCTGTAAAGGGCATGAATATAATATAAATATATATATATATATTAAAAGGCATTGAGTTGGCAAAGTTTCCAGATGCATAATGAGTGTTTGTATCCTTAAAGACCTTCTGTCATTCCAGAAATTACAAATTATAGGTTGGTTGAGGAGATGGAAAAGTTAGTGTAGGTTAGTATAGGAAGGGTATAGTAAGTATAGTATATAGTATAGTAGTATAGATGTAGGAAGGGGGAATGGATAAGTGATTTTTGAATTAAAGTACACTTATCCTTTAACAATCTGAGGTAGGTAAAGACTGTCAGGCTGTAATTGAACTGTGTATTTTAACAAAAGACAAGCGAGTGATTAAACTAATGGGTTTCCATTATTCAATCTGCCATGTTCACACAAGGGTCTTTTTGTAAGTGTTGGAGAAAAGTTAACATGCTAATCATGCACATAGATTTCATTTAAACATTTGAATTTTTAATCCATACTTATATACCTGCTACCTGCAAAACATTATTTGTGAAGAACATCTATAATACATTATAAATAAGCTGGAATAAATATTATGTCCTGTTCTCTGTCGCCCAATACCAATGGCATGGAAATGAATACTTTTTACAATTCAAACTAATTACAATTCATGAAGGGAAGTAGAACAGTGTTAATTGTTCATTAAAAATGCTATCAATAAATAGTGTTGATCACAAATTTTGATCGCGAATATCGGCATTTAGATAATTTGCGAAAATCAACAATACAGTGCTATATCTTCATAACTGTGAATATTCAAGATTTATTTACTACAGTGCATTGCGTTAGCAATATGCATATGTACAAGTGTATGCATTGCATTCGCAAAATTTATGCAATGAAGGTAACAATAGATAGAGATCACAAATTCTTGAATTTACAAATTTATTGAGAATATTAGGAGAAAAATGTCACAATATTTTGCGAATACGAATATTGCCTGTGCTGCACAAATATAAAACAAAAATATAAATTAATATATACATATGAACAAAATTGGTTTAAAACTGAGAAAAATACTCTCTACCCAGAACAGTGTAGCACAAACTACTCCATAAGTTAATTCTAAAGCTGGGCATAGACAGGCCGATTCCTGCCCAACCCGACTGCCAATCAGATGCCGTGCGTGTTGATCGGTATCGGGTTGACAGGGAATCGGGTGTGCCAACTGGCCATATTGACCTAAAATCTGCCGCCATGGCACAGCAGTCCCCATCTGAAGTAACGGCCAGCACACAAAGGGTGCACAGCCGATTCTCTGCACTAGCAGCCGTGCGTGAACTGCTAGGTTGGCCTTGGCAGTTGACGGGAAATCATCCCGTCTATGCCCAGCTTAAGAATTAGCACAATTATTAATACACTAAAACACAGAGAGGTCAAGAAGCAACCCCCCCCCCCCCACAAGAAAAGGTTTTCCCACCCGTATGGAGAGCGCATGAAGGTGGTATCCTATTGTTGTACAAATAATTATATTCTGTGTTTATGATTCCCTCATATTCACTTAAGTAGTGAATGCATCAGACTTAAATGTTTTGCTTACATGTCAATTCAGAAAACCAACATTGACAAAGAAAGGCCCAAAAGGAGCTACCACATTCAGCTCCTTTGTTGAAAGGTTCCACTGTATACAATAATTAGTTATTTATGACACTTCCTATCATTGCTTTATCAGTAATTGTCTCCTTTAAACTCCATTTTAAATATGAAGACTTGGGTAATCCAGTTTTCTGTTTCCCATTGTTTCATTTAAAACAGAAATCTCTCAGTAATAAATGGAACGTGAAACAGGACACATCTTTCAAAAACTACTTAGCTAAAGAATAATGACAACATCTTGGAATTATATGACATTTCTCAGATAAGCTCCAATAGTTCAAATGACTTCAATCACTTGTCCAGCATTCTACTGATGGTTTAGACATTTTGGGCTATAACATTAATTTTTTTCTTGGATAGCTTTGGATAATGGAAGAACAATTGCCTTTAAGTAGTTAGATTCTATTGTGTCATATGTGAAACTGGCAGCACAAAAAATTGTTTTTAAGTCACAATGTAAAATAACTGCCTATCAATCTGCAAGCCAAAATCCTTTCATTTGTACTACCTTAGCCTGCAGATCCAATTATCTTCCAACATTTGCTGCTCAACCATGCTGAGATTATTCACCAACCCTCCAGTTAGACTATAATAAGAAGGTCTATAGGCACATTTGTACTCGGAGTAATAGGATATGGATGTTAGCATTGTAATAATCTTTCCTCTAAAATGCCTATCAATTATTTGGCCCAATTTCCATAGAGCATCGCACACGTCTGTTTTTTTTAAAATCTAAAATACATAATATTTCTTGAGAACTTTATTGCCTGTCTGAACATATATCTTGGTTGGTTTCATTGCCAACCTGATTTATGTCCAATTGCAAAGTATGAATGGTAAATGTGAGTGAAATAAATAACTAATAAGGTCAAGTTATTGGACATTGTTTTTAAATTCTGTGGTGACATTGGGTTCAGGAAAACCATTTGATGGGGGTGGGTGTATTTATGTATCACATTTATTTACCATAAAATGGGTAGTAAACTATGTAAATATATCTTATTCTTCTGTTGATGTCTTTAATATGTGTCAGGTATTTAACATATTGTTCTGTATTGCCTATGATCAATTTTTCTTCTTCTATATTTATGAACAAGGTCATTTTGCTGCTAATATATAGTCATAGAACTGACTTGCAGGAACCTACCACACATATTAGCAATTATCCAGGGAACCACATAAAAAAATGTTATCCAGCCACAATAACTTTTAGCCACAACCAATACTGAAACCTAATTTTATGTTAATGGTACTCTCAGCTAATGGCATTTTATGTTATATAATGCTATACATATTTTCAACATGTATAAACAAACAATATTGGGGAATGACAGTTAGTGATGGCCAAACTGTCCGCAAAACATGGATGTTCGCACTCTTCTAGCGGTGTTACCCATTCGCTGGCGAGAAGGAGCTTACTATTCTTCCACCGGCAGAATCAGGAGCAGTAAGATCCCACGAGAGAAAGAATCTTTTCACTAGATGACCTGGTAGAGAACCCGATCTTCTTGTGAAAACCCGGCTCCGAAAATTGGAAGTGACATCAGTAACGCCACATCCTGCATTCATAACCAGGAACTATAGGGTACCAGATGTGATGTCACTGACGTCACTTCCGGTTTTGCCGTTTTAAATTTGTGGGGAATTTGAATCTGCCTGTGAGCAGGTGGACGTCGGACTTCTTTAAAAGTCTGATCCGCCTCTTCATTCTCTACTGCCGTTTGGTTTGATGGGTACATGCTGGTAATCTTGGTCTGTCAGTTATCTTGATATCAGGTAGACCCTTAGGTGCTCCCATCAATCGATGTTTGGACAACTTTAGGAATCACTTCAACATTTTTTTTTCTCTCACTTTAGGAGTACAAAATACCACATTTTGTTATGGTGAAATAAGTTTTTTATATGACAAAAAAGACTGCATCCAAATATAAGGTTTTTTTCTAACTCTAACAATCAGAGGCAGAAAATGTGGTGGAATTGATTAGAAAGATGCAAACACATCACATGTTTGGGCAATTGTTACCCCTCAACCACACTTTAGCTTTTCTTCTTCCCTGTCGCAAAATGATTTTTTTATGGGATAAGTTTTAGCAGAGTTTACTGTTTTTGTTTTTAAAAAGAATATATGAAAAATCAGCATGCAGTATTAACCTCTCTAGCACACTGCTAAGGTCCAGATTTCTGTACCAAAAGTGCACCATAGACTTATATGGAATTTTTTATGTTGTAGACCTTAACTTCCCAAAGTATGTCCGTACAAGGGTCTAGTTGACATCCTTAATATAATAAAGTTTGAAACAATGTTTGAAAAAAATTATATTAAAAAAATTACATTTAAAAAAATAAATATATAAATAAAAGGTATCATTTGAATGAAAAAAACTCTAAAACACGTATTTTGTATGAAAGATTTCAAAACAGTATGTATTTATATTTTATTTTTCAATTGGAAAAGGTGTTTTATATATTTTTTTTACTTTGAATTGTATTGGATACAGTTATCAACGTATCCAGTATAATTTCCTTTGGCACCCTCTCTACCCTGGTGTATTGGGCCTGGTGACATCACACCAAGGGAGAGAGGGTTAACTTTAAAGTGGCACATCGGGGGAATCACACTAAAAACAGTTTTCCCTATAGATATGGTGCTGTCAGGAATGGCAGGGGGGTTAAGTACACATGTACAAATGATGAATTGATGAAAAACGGAAATTGGAAGAAACTGCATGATATTGTCATATAGAACAATAACTGCATGATATTGTCATATAGAACAATACATTTTATGTACACCTTATTCTACTTGGGGCATTTATCAATTTAGTAGATATTTATTATATAGAAAAGGTGTAATGCTGTGTGTGCAATACTTTGAAGACTTCTATACTTCAAGTGCTATAAATAATGAAAGTATAGACTACAGAGCTACTTCCAGTAAAGTTCATGAAGGCCTAAAACAATAACAATAAAATGAAACAATAATTTGTGGCCTTTATTTACTGCAGAAGTTGAATGCTCACTTAGCTCAGTGATGCAATGTAGCAAAGGGTCAGAAAAAATATTGTTCTGGCACATGTAGCTTTTGCATAAATCAAGTTCATCGTTTCAGAAATGGTGATGATACCATGTTCAGGGGTTTTTCAATCAGCTCACAATGTGAATATTTAATCATCTTTAATATCTACACATTACAGATTGAAAGTAAACTGTACACTGTAAACTGTGATGAGAGGCATAGGCAATATTCGAATTTGCAATATTTTGCTAGTTGCTAATTCAATCGATATTCGCAAATATTCACAATTGCGAGTGCATTGCAATAGTATATTCACAATGATAATTGCATCGCCATTACCTTCAAAATGAATGGTCTTTTTATTTTTGCATTGCAAATATATTTTCGCAATCCATGGCCATAAGCATCTTAATGCAAAATATTGCGAATATTCGAAATTGCGAATATCCACCGTCATATCCAACGAAATTTGTGAATTCTTGAATAGCCGATATTCGCAGTTTGAATATTCAAGCTTAACACAATTTATTATATCAAATAGTCTAAAATTAAATTACATATATATATACGTAATATATATTATTATATATTACACATATTACATTAAGTATATATTATACTTAATTGAGTATTCAAAGTACATAGAATTTTATTGGGTTAAAATGTTTTTCTAATCTAAACCTACAATCAGTCACCAACTAAGATTCTGCCACCAACCTCCCAGACACTCCAGGCCTGCACAATAAATTATCCTGACATATTCCTCTTTATTATTCAGTGAAAGTTAACATCTACAAAAGTAAAGTAAAAGCATTGCTTCAATTCTACTGAACTTTGAAAGCTGAAAAAGACTAATTTTGTTCGACTTTTGAAAGTTTGGAAATGTTGTTTTTACTCATTTAACCTTTTAGAAATTAGCAGTGTCCTGATTTTACCTCTGCTCTAAGCTTGTCTTCACCGCATCTATCAAACAACAAGAGATCTGCAGAGTCGTATCAAGTGAAAATGTAAGTAAAGAAAATGACAGATGAGACAGGCTGTAAATCCCACCTGAAAAATATTTGAAGAGGCATAATGAGAAATTATACAGCTCGAATATACACTGTTACTGCTCTCATGCCAATGAAAACTGTTATGGACCTGTTCTGGAATTTTTAGACTCTATTAGTAGCAAAATTAGCTACATTTATTAAACTGCACATGCTCAATTTTATCTAAGTAATGGGGTAATATGGTATTTAAAAGGAAGCAAAATACTTCTATGAGAAACCTCAGATGGCTTTAAAAACCTTTTCAGCTTCATTCAAATGTCTGTAACTAGTTTTGGTGAGCCTGCATGAAATAAAAATATGAAATGCTCACACTGGTGTTTTGCCTATTAATATAATCACTGTAATGAATAAATAAATGTTTAGCATGAAAAGCTACAAAAAAAGTAATATAACATATGCAAACACATTTTAGTATCATATAAGCTGAATTCCTTCTAAACCTTTAAAGTGCCAGTTTATCCATCTGAACACCTCTTGGCATACAGATTGAGAAGGCTAACATATAATAATTTAATATATCCACTATCATTATATTCTGAGCACTAAAACCTTTTAAACATGTTTTCTCATTTGTAGGCATGTGACCTAAGTAAACACAAAAAGAGGAAATGCTGACACACAATGGCAATGTTATCTGTGTGGGAGATCTGAGCATGCTCAGACCCATGGTAACCCATTTATAGAAGGAATATCAGCTTGCAGAATTTGGTCATCATGAATGCTGTATTACCTAATGTTTTTCTCTTAACAGAAAGCTATACATGTAAAAAAGCTGCACACAACACATTTTTGAAAATTTATTAATTTATATATTTTTAGAAGCTTGTAACAACCAAAGATGTTGTTCACAGACCGTTTAAGGTTATATAACATCTGTAATGAATGTATTACGTCTTTCATTGCAATACTCCTCTTCATATTATTAAGTGAAAGTGTTCGGGAAGACTTGGGTGGAGGGACATCATAGGATGACATGCAGGTGGTAGGGCAGTAACCTGGTTGGGGAAAACATTGAGCACTTATGAGGGTCAATGACCCACATGGTTTTTTGGGTAATGTTAAAATAGTTAAAGTTTAACTGGTAAAAGAGTCAGTGCTAGGGAAGTGCCAGCCGAGCTGGTATGGTTATGACTAGTATAAGCAGTTGGTGGTTAACTATCTTGGACCTTGTAGTAACCTGAGTTTTACTGTTATTATAATCTTTGGTTAATAAAGCTGTGACCAAAATTTATATCCACAAAAATCGCCAATTGTGTCTCATGTTTTTTTGGGCTTAGGGGATGTTGTGGGATGGGGTGTAAATGGTCAGTATTGGTAAGGGGTAGGTAGTGTTATTTGTTTTGTTTCCCTCAACAGTTCATCCTAATGGTCTGCCATAAATGTGGTAAGGTGCAAATTAAGCAGGAAGGTTAAGGTGAAATTCCAAATAGTATTATCAACCCTGTATAGTTCTTTCCTGCAGGCTATAGAATATCTCACCTTTTTAGGGTTTAGATGGTTTTCCGGTAGTATAACATAACAAATAACATTGTAGTCCAATTGTGAAATGAATAATTTTGGGGCAGCTCTAATTAGAAGTAGAATAAAACAGGTATTTTTATGTAAAATGTTTATGAGTTAACTGTATGTTTAAAAAAAAATGCATTGACATGAATTCAAACATATTCAAACATGGTGGTAACCCTTATAGTTGCAAAAACAACATTTTGTACAACTGTTACTTATTACACATTATTTCACTAATGATTCTTGCAATTTTATTTGGGCAACATCCAATTAGCCTTTTCAACTGCTGCCTGACACTGAGAACACATGAAATAATATAAGCCACAAGTACATCTAATTATTTTTCATCAGTGACTGACCTTTGTGCCTGTCAGAATTAGAGATGTCCCGAACTGTTCGCCGCCGAACTGTTCGCGGCGAATATCGCATGTTCGCGTTCGCGCGAATACTCGAACACATGGCAAAAATAGTTCGCCCCCTATCTTTTTACATTGAACAAACTTTGACCCTGTGAGTCTCAGTCAGCAGGCATAATCCAGCCAATCAGCACCCACCACCTCACGGACCATCCTACCCTCTATCACATAGCAAGGAGAGATGCCATTCACATGCTGCCTGAGAGAGTGGAGACACGGACAAAGGTCAGTGACACGGGCAATGGTAGTGACACGGACAAAGGTCAGTGACACGGACAATAGTTGTGACACGGGCAATGGTGGTGACACGGGCAAAGGTGGTGACACGGGCAATGCCATGAGTGACGCGAAAACGACGCGAAAACCCGCCAACGCGACGCGAAGATGACGCGAAAAACCGCCAACGCGACGCGTTTCATTGACTATCATTTGAAATCTTTGGTGCGGATTTATTTTGTGAAAAAAAAAAATTCTTG
>CM070033.1:157253533-157294147 GCA_036250615.1 Ptychadena robeensis
AAGTTCGCGTTCGCCGTTCGCGAACCCGAAAATTTGGGTTCGCGACATCACTAGTCAGAATTTTCCCTTTTTCTATCATTGTGGAGTTTGTCATGGTAGTGGCTTCCCTTATGTAAATTACAACAATGTGAATACCTCTATTAATATTTAACCATAGATTATCCTGTGTAAATCTACTTGTAGCATTTCCATTATTTCTTATTCTCCAGGTAGAAAATTTGCATTTCACAAAGTATATTACTGCAAATTAAACTGAATGTTATCATCTGCAGTAAAGTCTGCCCAGCACTGATGTACATAGATTACCCCCAGTCATCTTACTCAATGAATCTACCTGTCAATTACTTTTTCCCTTTATGTTGTTAGACTCTGGTGTCTCCCATCTGTGTCCTTGTTCAAGGTTGATATATACTCACATGATTCTTTCATATACTCTGTGAGTTAAGTTCTCCTACATTCTTATGATGATATTCCACTCAGATAGATGAATACCCTTTGAGCTATTTTAGGTTATCATTCAAATGTTAAAATAGGCATAGGTCTATTGTCAAGGCAGAAATAAAGCGTTCACTTAGAAAAAAGAGGATATGTGAATGATATATGAATGTCCTGTTATATGATTAACAACACCTAAGTAGAGATCAATCAAAATTGGAATGGTGGAGATATAGAAAAAAGTTGTGGAAACATTACACATAAAGTATTGATCTAGCATATGTAGTTTTTGCCTGAATTCAATTTGAAATTTAATGGAAATTTCAACTTGACTTTGAACTTGCCATATCTTTTTGCACTATAAGATGCCCTGGACCAAAAGATGCCCCCTATAATTTTGGCAAGAAAATTAGAATAAATAAACAGAGACAAATGTAATTCAGATATAAAATACATATGCAGCATGTTCCAGTAAATTGGACAGGGCTGCACAAACCAAACCAAAAGGCCAGTTCCAGGAGCAGGTTTCAGCACAATGTGCAGGGCTGAAGCTTTAGAAATTTAGCATGTGTTTATACACTAGCAGTACCTATTCTTTGAACACACTGACCAGGGAAGTTTACTTTAGCTAAATGTCCTGATCACCTACCTGTGAGCACTTGAAAACTTGTGCAGGCATTTAGGTAATGTCCCTATGGCAGGTATATTGGGCAAAAGCCTAAAAAGTGCCATGGGGACGCCTCAAGTTGTGTTCCCTGAATGGCAAATGTAAATGAGCACTAAAATGAGATATCCTCACACTGTAAATATGATATAACTTCATGTTAAGTCTACAGAACCCTTCTCTATCTCTGTATATCTGTTTTAAAGAGACAGATATAGTTTAAAACAAAAAACTTGATTTTAACCAGAAACTTAAATGAAACGTTGGCCAAGCTAGGTTGCTGAGATGTGTATCTTTAGCAACAGTTGAAACCTGTTTTGAGGCTTTTATATTTTACTTTATATTTACAAGGTCAATAGGAGGAGGATCATTCTAGAGCTATTGCCTAATCTATTCATAGTTGGGCAGATTGTACAACATTAATCAATTGTCTAAGTGCAATTTCTTATATTTATAAAAGATAAACAAAATAGCAAAATCACCTCATACTGCATATTTTGAATGCCTGCATTAAAGATGACCTTCACACAACTATTTATTATTGAAAACGACCTGAATGCATTTTACCTCAAATGTTTCTATCAATTAAAAAAAATTATTTCTTATTTCTTTTAAAAGTTTTGAGTCACCTCTGAAATTGTATTTAATTTAGACTGAAGGAATCAGTTGAAAAATGTACTTGTTATGATTTGTTTTCTTTTGTCCTTCTGAAATAAAAATACACTATTGTTCAAAATAGAAATTGCATGTGCAACTGAAGGTCATGGTGGTACTATAAAAACTCAATACAATGTGCTTGTTATTCACTTTAGAATGTATAGATGATGTTTCCTGTCAACAAATAAGCATGCAATAGATTTTAAAGCAGACTCAGTGCCCACCCCACAAATAAAAATTACAGTATATATTAGATGTGGTGATTACATTGTTTTTCTGTTGTCAGGCTTTTCGGTCAAAATTTTCAGTACTAACTATTTGATATCTATGGAGGGAATCATGGTTTCCACTAGACTGCCCCTAAGGACTGGTAAATAGCAACATATGACATTTTACTTCTTGGGTTTAAATATACTTCAAGTAATAAATAGTGGTAAATATGTTTTTAACTGTAATAAATATTCTTTTTTATTTATTGCAAAGCCCTAGGACATGGTACAATCACACATTTAGTATTTGCATAAATTAGTCAACTTACTTTTGAACCTAATTTATGAAAAAACTGCATAAACTAGAGCAATACTTTGAAAAAAAATTACAGCAACCCTTTTCTGCATCTTCAGCAACCCTGGATGATGATATCATTTTCAGGGGCTTTGCAATTAAGCTCCTGGGCATTTGCCCTGAGTGTAGCTCGGGGTAAGTTTGCTTACCTCGCAAATTTACCCCTAGCTGAATTGGGAATACTGACCTGTACCTGGCGATTGTGCATATCTAGGACTAACCATTTTTTCCAGGTCTGCCTCATCTATGCCCGTTGTCGTCGATGTGAAGACCGGAGGAAGGAGGGTGGACAATCATAGCGTATTACACTGCCTGTAGCGCTCCTTAAAAAAAATCAACTCACAAATCAGCTAGTTGAAATATGAAAACCCAAAACATAAGCACATTTGCTGTTTGTTTACTAAGCCTTTGCTGTTGTATTTCCTTATTTTTTTTAAATAAGGTACCTTGGCTTATACTCAGGCTAGCCTCTACTTACGTATAGTAAACTTACATTTATACCTATATTTTTATTCTTGTACTATACTCAGTTTAAGGAAAACCCTTTAATAATAATAATAATTTCTTTTTCTTTTTAAATTGCTTCTTTATGAACATATTTTCCTTCAATTTGTATAGGCAATCAAGCAATGTTGATGTAGGAGAAAACCTATGAATTGAATACTAATTATAATCCATGTGGGTGATGACATCACAACCTAATGCACTTGAAGTAATGCTTGACCTTAAATATATAATTTTACAGTATATATAATTTACTACAAACCAGGCTATTATGCTTACAAGTTGCATAGATAAATGAAGGTCATGGTTTTTCTATTTGTTGAAACTAGAATCTCTGAAAAATTTTATCTGCTTACAAAAAAGCAAGCCATTTAGAAGGGAATATCTAAGGTAAAAGTTCGGTCAGTTCTGTATGTAGTCTTAGTATGTATGTATGTATGTATGTAGTGTTAGTATTAGAGAAAGTACTGCACTATATATAAAGATAATACAGAAATATCAAAAATCTTTAAATGGTTAAAACAGTTGTCAACAAAGTATTGATTGTTTTATGTATATTACATGTTTCATGGCATCTCAAAAGTTTACAATGTACATGGTATCTTAAAAGTTTCACCAAATGAAAAAATATCAAGCTTTTGGAGAACCAGAAACAGTTTGACAAAAATCCATCAACATAATTACCAAGCATGAATGTTCACAAAAGACATTATATTTCTTCCTTTATGATGCAGAACCATTAACCTCCCTAGCGCTCTGCTGAGGTCCAGATTTCCATTCCTAAAGCGCACCATAGATGGAATTTGTTTTATGCTGTTGGCCTGTAACTTTCCTTAAAATCTGTCTTTACAAGGGTCTAGTAGACATCCTGAATATGATACAATCTCTAATATACTTATTTTGTATGAAAGATTTTAAAACATTATGTACTATTTGTTTAAAAAAAAAAAAAAAAAAATTATAATAAAAATTTGCAGCAGCCTCTTTATTAGATTGGGGCCGCACGGATCGGTGAGTTTGCGGTGCCGGGGCTCCCTTCTCTGCCGGTCAATCCCCGTCTCATCCCAGTGCAATTGAAACAGGTCTGCACTAAACAGCCTGGTTCAGCAGGAACGCCAGGGGGGTTAAAAAGCAAAGATCAGTAGTAGAGATGATTGGGAAATTTTTACTAAAAGATTTGTAAATGTTATGCAAAGTCATTAAAGTATCATCAAATTTGTTGAAGTAGAGGGTGGTGGAAACATTTAGAACTTTCGAATTGAACCAAACTATTTTTGTGATGACATCATGTTCAAGGCTTTGCAACTAACTCAGAAAGTCAGCTAATGGAAATTGTGTGAATATTTTGTCTCATAATTGAAAGAGTCTGTATTAACTGATTTTGGAGAGAATGTTATCTTTTGGCCCCAAAAATCTTCATGGTGAGCTACATTGAAATACATGAAGATCTCCAACCAAAAACAGCCCAGTGGAACTGATTTGAATGTAACTTAAACTCACCCAACATTATGGCTAAAGAGAGCCATGTATGCTAGCAAAACAGTAATTCAATCATGGGGATAACATACAATCTCTAGCAGTGGAGCACAACTGTTGCATTGTACTGCTCCTTGTATCTCTTGCACCCTTGTACAGTTATGTACAAAGCCATCAAACAGGGGTGATCCTAGCCTGTCTGGTGTCCTGGGCTCTTCTGGTAAAGCTGTAAAGCTAGCCACACACGGTTCGATTTTGGTTCAATCGATGCTCGATTAGATACATTTTTTCATCATAGTTTCCATACCAAAATCGATGATTTTAGTAATATTTTGGAATCGAAATCTCGCCACAATCGCAAACTCAATGTGGGGTTAATGTCGACGCGATTAAGATCGATTTTCGATTAGACGACTGAATTCCTCAATCTAATGGAGCATCGATTGAACCAAAATTTTACCCTGTGTGGCTAGCTTAAGAGGCAGTAATTCCACAGGCAGCGCCTGAAGGAGCAAGCCCACCCCTCTTCATTCACAACCCCCCAAACTGAGCTCCTCTTCCCCGCTGGATGATGTTGGTGGTGGCAGCATGGGCAAGCAAAAAATTATGCTCATGATGCAACCCCATCACGACGGTGCCCATGTTCCCATGCCAAAAACTGACACAAATCCTCAGTTTTTACTGAACTGCACCTATTGTTTGCTAAATAAAGTTTTTACTTTAAACTTGTGCCAGTTATTAGCAAGAGTAATTTTTTAGAGACAGTAAACATTCAGTGTGAATCACAGATTCTTCTCAACAAGTTTTCACTTTATTCTGAAAGTCTCTAAAATATGAGGCTGTGTTTGAACTCTGGTAGACTGAAATCTGTATATAAATTCAATATACTTCCACAAATGCTTTTATGAGCTAATGAAAAAATGCATGCTTCAGGCAACCAGGTGTCCGTGTTTAAGCAGCACAACTGATTCCAGCTGTAGTCCAAGCAGCAATGAAATGAGACAGCATTTGTTATCAGGGTTCATGAAAAGGTCTACTGTGGCATTGTACAACCTCTGGCCTGGGATGTCCTTTCCAAATGAATGTACAGAAACCTGCAGTTATACAACAACACAACTGTGAACTAAAATGTAACATTTTTGATTCTCATGTCAACAACAGTAACACAAAGCGTCCATTAGTATTCCAATACCAGCCTATAGAAAAATAATACATTCAGTTCCTTTCCTTTGGACAAGAAAAAAAGCATATTAATATTAGCTTATTAATACAAATGCACACATTTATACTAATATTATTCAAAGTCTTCAAAGTGTTAAATATTACTTCATATTTAAATGAATTACAAAAATGTTTTGAAGGAATTAAGAGCTTAATAATTGTTTTATTTTTAAATAAATTGTAACGCAATGAAAACACACATTGTCCTCTTTTGATTGATTTTAAATTAAAGTACAAAAAATCTTTCAGCATTTTCTGAACATTTTCTTTTCCATATTCCAACTACGGTGAACTAATTCACCCTCCTAAACCTTGACTTGTTAGCAGCACATCTACTTCCTTCTGTCTGTTCTCCTAACACTTACAAAATATAAGGGAGCTCTACATGGGGGGCCAGGCCCGCCTAGTCAGGTCTGTGTGCCCGCTCGATTGGGCCCCCTACCTGTACCCGCTTGACCTGTGAGACATGAAAATGCCCCTCTGATAGGGCACCCGTGCCCGCCCACTCCTGTCACTCTGGCATCGACCCTTGACTTCTAGGAGACTTTGAGCATGCACTGAACATGCATGGGAGGCAGGACCTAGACCCAGTATTTAGTGACAATTCTCCTACAATCTCAACTCCCTTTGCAACACACTAATAACTAGATTTTTTTTTCAACTAGCTGATTTTGTGAGTTGATTGCAAAGCATCTGAACATGATATCATTACTACAATTGCTGGAGATGTAGAGAAGGTTTGTGGAAACATTTGCTCTGCCCTATGTAATTTTTGCATAAATTGAGTTCAAAATCAAAGTAGATAAATTTTGTCTTGACCTTGAAATTAATTTATGCAAAAACAATTTGTGTCAGAGCAATACTTATTGTTATACCCTCAACCTTTCTCTAGATCAGAAAGTTGGTGATACCATGCTAAGGGGCTCTGCAATTAACTCACCAAGGCAAACTAGTTGAATTTTCAAAAAAAAATATTCTATCTACATTATTAACATATGACTCTCTTTAATTTGATCAGATGAAATGTAGGACCCACAAAAAATTTATAAAAGTAGACTTATGCTGTAAGCTGTCTGCATATGTTATATGATCAATGTAAGTTACAGGATGTCAGAAGAACAGTGTCAAGTAAACTTTGATGTTTTGTAGCGGATTTGGGAAAACCTCCAATAAAGCCCTTACCTGGGGCAGTAAAGGCAAATAGATAACATTATTTGGTCAGTATTACACTGCTGTGACAACTCCTTGCAAAGCCATCACAAAAAGAGTTTGTAATACCACCACAGAACAACCCCTGCTACTATTTCCCTGTTATTGCTGTATCCCAACAATGGCTCCTTTAACACTTTAGCACTTTTACCACCAAGCCAACGCCCATCCAACAATAGTTGTTGGTCGATCTAATAGAAATTGTATGGAGTGGTCTATTGCTAGGCATACAGGGTTTGATTTTAGCACAGATTCGATTTTAGATCTTGATCTTTTCATCCAACACCAATCGTTATCGAATCCAAAGTAGTACCACATGAAAGGTTTGATCGGAATATGATCGGAATACAACCAAAATCGCTGATTTAAGTTTTGAGCAAAAAATACATGAAAGAGTCATATATAAACGTGTTCATTGAATACAATCGGCCCGACCAACAAACAAAATGCTAGGATTTTGGTTCGATAGTTGTACAATCACCAACATTTTCCAACATGTCCGATCATTTTTTGATTGATGTGTTAATCGGTATAAAAAAAATTTCACCAATTGAACCATGTGTGCAGCATACGATTTAAGACCGATCGATGTTAATTTTGATCGTTTTAGGTTGATCAAACACTAAAATCGAACCGTATATGCCTAGCTTAAAAGTGTAGGGGGGACTTTAGATCTCTTTACATAATCTTTTTCAGCTTTGTCACACCATCTTGTGTTTGCATCCCTTTCTTCACTAGACTGTGAGCTGCTTTGTTTTTCGTCTTTGCTGTAACATGTCTCCTTTCATCCTCCCCATTATTTATGTATGAAGCTATCTATCTCTATTGTTGGATCTATTGTTGGATAAATAGGTGAGAACTGATAATGTAGTGTTTCCCCCCATGATGTGTTAATGCTCTTTTAAACAGTGCTACTGATGGCACTATATAAAGAAAATAACATAATATTAGTAGCAATATTAGTAATAAGAGGTACAATCAAAATAGATTTTGTTATTAGTATAGTACAGTTCACTAAAAGCAACACAGACAATAGCAGCAAATATACCTGGAATCAGAGCATGAACAATACCTCTGCCCACCGTTTGCATATTAAATGTATCTACAATGTAGAGAAACGTGTACGGCTGGTATAAGATACAAATACGTCCTGGTGCCTGTTCCTGTCTGCAGATTGCCATAACAGATTGAAGAGCAGTTTTAGCCTATTGCTGCTTTTCATCTACCTACACTGATGGATGCGTAGGTTTAGTACCCTGGAGCTGGGATAGGGTTTTTTGTGTGTTTTAAATAGAAATAAAGATATGTGCCATACCTTCACAGCTGGCTGACAACTTGTTCTAGAAATATTGCGGGATGCCAAGAAAGAATGGATAGCTGTTATAGTTAGTTTCAAATAAATGTCTTGGTTACGCTACAGATGTTCCCAGCATTATTGTGTCAAATGGTGCAAAATCAATGATACTGCTTGAAATTGTGCACCTGTGTCCTATTGTGTGATGAAACCCCCATAAAAACCGAGAAGATGACAAAGGAGGGTTACATGGTTCATTGTCGATGAGTGTACAACAAGACATAAATGGAAGTGTGTCTTTAGGATTATTCATGGGCGTATTCTCAATAGAAACTTGCTGTGCCTTGTGTATTTTTTTCAGATTGGTGCAGTAACCTAGTATGAAACTTTGCATATGTTCAATGCCTTAGTTTACTTCTTTACTAGCTTAGCCTAATACAAGAGTATGAAGACCAGTCTTTCATTGTGAAAGATGACTAATCCCCCCCCAGTAGTTTTGTATTGGGGGTAAGGTGGGGCTGCTGGGTTCATCTGAACTGCACAATGTCATTCATTGCGAACAAAGCATATTTTTTTATTTTATACCTACTTTATAATATATTTACTTTTGTTAGTTCAGAAATAGTGTTAATTGCGAATATTCAAATCAGGATTTTTTTTTACCTCCCAAGCGTTAGGCCAACAGCTGCTGTCCGGGCAATTGAAAATGAGGCCCTCCCCCCGCCTCTCTACACAATGCCGGTGTCAATTAGACGCTGGCCATGTGTGCAGGGAAAAGTGACGCCCCCTCCATTAACATGGAGGTCTATGGCGCTGCCCCCTTCGGCGTCACCGATGATGCCAAAGATTCGGGGCTGAAAGTTTGATCCAAATGCCAGGGAGGTTGATGGGAATATCGTCACTTCGAGAATGTGCGAGCATCATGAATATATTGTATGTATAGTGATTTTTTACACCAGTACCTGGAAATACCATCCATTGCGTATGTACAATTTGTGCATGTACAAGTGCCAATTTGCGCAATGAAAGTAATAAATTATTAGTTTTCATGTGATAGTTTTGATTGTAAAAAATATTGTGAATATCAAAATTTTTATTGCGAAAACCTTTTTCGTAATGGAAGTAATAATGACTGGAGATCACAAATTCTCAAATTAACAAATTTGTTGCGAATATTAGGTGAAAAATTTCAATATTTTATAAATATTGTCTGTGCTGCTCATCACTATTCAGCAATAAATACCTTCCAAAAAACATTCAACTGAATGTGTCACACACATACTTTTTAATACTGTATTAAAATGTTAAAAAGACAAAAATAACAGGTATTTCCAGTTCTGAAATAAAAATGGCAGTCAACATGTTTTACATAGCAAAGATTCTAATTCTTTTGTCTTATAGATGTCCCACTATGTTATTTCTGGTTTGAGTTGTGTTTGTTTGTGGCTTGGACAAGTACATTCAATGTAGACTTGAACAGTTTGCTCCCTGTCTCAAGTCTGTCCTAGAAAAATGCTTGAATATATATATTAGTGTCCCCATACACCTTTAGATTTCTTTGTCAGATTTCCTTTAGATTTCCTTCTGTTTTACCAAAATCATGTAATATGAGGGACTTTCTAAACAATCAAGTCTACCTGTGTTCAATCACAGAGGACCCGACACTATATAGTTGTTGGTAGAGCTAAAGAATATCTGACAAAGAGATCTAAATGTGTATGGCCAGCTTAAGCATGCCTTTTGTAAAGGTTTATTTACAATAATTTATTTATAAGAACTATTAATATCTAATCATTTCAAATTGTCAGGACTATACATGTTACCCAATTTACTAAACAGAAGAATACTCTAAAACGATGTACCACCATTCTGGCATTTGTAATAATATGATCTATAATCTCAAACTTCTTTAACAGCACAGCCTCCCCTTTCAGGAATTACATTTGATGATTTACTTGTCAAAGCAGACGTGTCAGGCTGTAAGGCCATCCTATCTCCTTCTTGAGCTCACAGCTGATAACAGACACTATAAAACTGCCATATAATAAGGATGTTGTCAAGAGTACATGAAATAAAGCTTAATGCTTTATTAACTGACATTTTTTAGCATCCCTCTGCAGCCTAGAGATGGTGTCAGTTATGTGCATTGACAAAAAAAGTCAGCATGTGTGGAGGCCTTGCTGCCTGACCCTAAGTTGACATATATGTTCTGACAGGCAGAGAATGCAAGTAAATAATACCACACACACCTATGTATAAAGGCCCCCATACACCTTACAATCTTACCATACAATTTCTGTACAATCAACTTTTCTTCTACCAAAACCATGTAATATGAGGACCTTTCTAAACCTTCCAATCACAATGTATTCCATCAGGGAGGACCCAGCACTACATAGCAATGATATATACCTTCCAATCACTATGTATTCTATCAGGGAGGACCCGGCACTACATTGTTGTTGGTAGATCTAAAGAAAATTGTATGGAGTGATCTAAAGTTATATGGGGGCTTAAGAGATTAGGCTGCACCAACACAGGGATTCCAGGCAGATTGTAGCCAATTAATTTGGAGGGTAAGGAGACTCCCCCTCCACAGTAACTGACTACACGACAGGATTGGCCACAAAAAATACCGGGCCACTCCCTGCATCGACCATCATGCATTTGGCGTGAGCGTGCACACCAGTCGATTGCCCACAACTACTGCCGGGAATCGATGTGTCTATGGCCGCCTATAGGGTGTATAGTCAAGAAGGGCTCTAATTCAGCAGCAAGGTCGCAGTTACAGGCCGATTGCCACTCGATCAACTTTACAAGAAGTTTACAAGAAAGGGAAAGTTTAATTTTATATTTGTATATGTTAATAAACTTTAATAAAATTAGTGGTCAATAAAACATACACACATATATCCAGATTTTTGGTCTGTAATTGGTAGAAATGCTGTACCCATAAATATTATTTAGTTCTTAATAGAAAGTGTTGTTCTCTTTTTCTGAAATAACAGTTTGTTACTTTATATAGAAAGTGTAAATAATGTTAGGGAAGATGTTTTGTACATTTCCTTTAGTGTTTGCTGTGACATAAACACTTGTAAGAGTATAAAATTCTCCACATTTATCTTTAAGTAGTGCAGCATCTGCCTACAGCACGCCTTCTCCGCAAACAGCTTTCTTAGCCCAGTGAGACATTTTAGCTTGTCTGCATGAGTTTAGATTTGCTGTACTGTCAGGGGAATGATTCACTTTCTATAATGATAACCCATACTGCTAAGACAACATAGCTTGTGTGCCTGATTCCTCCCTTTGTGCAAACCATTACCTATTTGAATATAACTACAATGATGAAAATAGTGAGTCATAAGCAATGTACAGCTGAGTCATATCTACAAGACATATCACCAATGGCACTTATCACAATAAGATCCACTCAAAGGTGACATATTACAATATATGTTTAATGCTGGCCATACACATGCCGATAAACGGCCGGATTTTAATCTGGCCGACGGGCGTGCGCGCTCTCGCCGTCGGTCAGGTTAAAATCCGGCCGTTTATCGGCATGTCCCCACATGGGGCGACAGATCCCTGTCGCCCCACTTCTCGGCCGGCCAGAGATCCGACATGTTGGAAAATCTCTGGCCGGCCGAAGCCGATGGAAGCCGATGGCCATAAGCAGCAATGAAGACGAGCGTCTCCATCGCTGCTTATGGCCGGCACACAAAGGGTGCCTGGCCGATTGTGGGGCCCCAGAATGCAATGCGAGGCTAACGTGATGTTTTTTTATGCATTACTCTCTATTATCTGCACATTTAGTGCCATTAATGCAAATAAAAGTGAACCGAAAAATCAGACACATGTCCTCCTGGTCTTCCAGGAGACACTGGAACATCTTAGCTAGTCATTTTCCCAGACTGTCAAAAAGTAGAAAGTGTTTGTTTTTTGTGTGGCAAAACCATTCATCTTTTACTAAAAAAATAACAAATATTTATTTTAAATTCCAGGTTTACAGAATAGCTTAAACCTTAGTGAAGATAACTTGTATTTTTGGCCAACACTCATTACAGTTTCTCTTTAAGTTAAAATTGTGTTCTATTTATATACAATGTTTTAATGCAATTATAATGCATTAAACATAATTTCACATGTAAAATTTGAACTGTGCAGAATACATAAATTTTAAATACCTCTTAAAATCTGTAAACAAATCTAATTTAATTAAAAAGGAAATTTTGAAACCTTGGTCTCTCTGAACACCCTGACATTTTAACTCATTTAATTAGCAGGCTATTACAGCCCAAAACTTGTCAGACATTATTCAAATGAACATTGCTCATGTTTGCTGATCCTTTGTGCAGTTTAGCCAAATCAGCCTTGTTAAAAACCCAATACATGCAAATTTAAATAGGATGAATTAAACATCGGACCAAAGTTAGAATTTAATGCTGATACCTCTCCAGCACTTTGCTTTAATAAAACAATGTCAACGATATTTCAATAATTAAAGTAAAACTTAAAGCCTTGTTTGTTAGTTTGATAGAGTGGGGAAGAGAAAGAAACTGTGTGTTTTACTGTTCACTTACCCTCAGTGGGTCAAGTCATCCCCTATGTCAGTGTTTTTCAACCAGTGTACGGGATGTTGCCTGGTGTGCCGTGGGTTTTTGACCCCACCCTCGGCCCTCCTATCTAGCTGCCTCTTATAGTATAAGTCTTTTACCATAAGAGGCAGCTAGATAGGAAGGCTCAGCAACCGCATCCTCACAGACCAGGGGTGGTGCTTTTGCTCTGCTGGTACACATCTGCATTCCAGCGGGGCACCTGCTGATGACGTACTTCCGGCAGGGACCTTTGCCCAAGTGTGCCTTTGCCCAAAAAAGGTTGAAAAACACTGCCCTATGTGTTGTAATGACCACTCAATCCATTCAATCAGGACTGAAGATATTAACTGTCTAATTCAACTCTTAAAGATGTCCTCTCATTTGTTGTTGTTTTCATAACAAAAGTGTTTTTTTAATGAATTGCTTAAAGGCTAGATGTTATCTATAGAATTATCTGAGATGGTTACAAGCAATGTTACCAAAGTTCATGTAAACTTTTGACTCACTGGAAGTGATATAGTCAATAATACATTAAATAATCTGTCTGTGACTATTGCTGGAAAGAAATTACAAAGTTGAAAATTGTCACCCTAGATTTTTATTAACTTCTGACTTTGCCTGTGATCCATAGCTGTACTACGATTGCGGTAGATGAGTCGCTTTCAGTATTATGTAATGTATGTTCCCTATTCAATAACAATATTATTATATACTCTCTCATACTTTACACCCCAGGTGCCCAACCTGCAGCCCTTTGGGTGTTCAATGGCGGACCCCTCAGTCCTCCACTTGCTGCCCCCAAAAGTGTTATTGCATAGGGACTCACCTGTCCACCGCTCCCCCACTGACAGGTCCTCGCCAGGAATTTCTTAGAGTGGGAAGAGGAGGAGAGACGATACACTTACGTGATAGGTGGCGCGGGGGGGGGGGGGGGGGGGGGGGGGGGGGGGGGGGGGGTCAGCAGACTGGTGAGTGCTTATGCTCCTGCTATTCCACCAATGAACAAGGGATAATTGTATAATATATATTGCGGCACATACCCTTTGAAGCAAAGGTTATGTGCCCCATAGATATCATCAGAGGCTTTGATGATATCTATGAGGCACATAACCTATGATGATATGGCAAAAAATTTATGGTATATGGCACAAAATGCACATTACCATACTACAGGTTTCCCTAATGCTTGAAGTATAATTTAAAACAAGGTTTTTTTTTATTTAAAAACATTGAAAATAATATCTTCTAGCTCTGCCTGCTGTAATTTTAATAAAAAATGCTTCTACAAGTCAGTATAAGTTAAAAATAAGTTAAATAGTGATCCAGAGGGCCGCACTTGGGGCTCTCCATATCAACTCAGTTGGCCACCACTGCTTTACACTGTGCTGTACATTATCTGCTCTGCATTGCTTTATTATGTATACTGCCCTGTACCTTGTAATGTTGGCCTTGTGAAAAACTGCGACAAATGATGGAAATGGTGGAAAAACTTTAGGAACACTGGAAAGCTATGGAAAATGTAATTGTAATATTTATAATGTGGAGCCAAGAAAATTCTGTAGCCATGTACAGTTTGCTCAGTGCAGGTGAAGTAGCATGCTGAGTAATCATCTATTATCTTAGCCATGCTGTCTGCATTTACAAACAATTGTTGGGTAGTTCTGGCAAACAATTTAGGAGCCCTGAACAGTTGTGGCAGTTATGTGTGGCAATATCTGGCACTGTACATTTAAAAACTTTTGGGCCAGAAAACTTCTGTAGTCCTGCACTGCTTGTCTGGTTCAAAGGACACTAATAGAGAGTATTACTTACCTAACTACATGCTACTGGCTACTTTCTTCACCCCAATTGTTGTAGTTGGAATCAGTTCCTGGTCTGTCAATTCATCATCATGTAAGAAGCAGGACCAAAGGTCACAAACACAAGGCCTAGGAAGACTGGAGTACAATTTGGCAAAGTACTGAGGAATAGACATGTATTAATATTTTATAGATGCCCTAGACAAAATAGTGTGTGACAGGTCCATGGTGCCCACACACACAATTGGCCCACTGTTCAGGTGCTGTTTTGTTGCTAAGGTGCTAGGTCAGGTGCTAAGTATTCACCATGTTGGCAATACTGCATCCTGTTAATTTAAATGAACGTTGTTCGTGGAGTTGCAGCGGAGACATGCCCCAACGTGGGTAATGGCATGCTAGTATAGACTGGAACATAATTTGCCATAGAGGAAAGCTGGAGGTGTCCACACTGTGCAGTTTAGTAGTTAAATTTGGAATTGCAGCCTGTTATTAGTGATGAGCGACTAGGCAATATTCGAATTCGCGTAATTTCGCGAATATCCACCATAATATTCGATTCCATATTCGTAATCTCGAATATCCGCACTTACGACATGAATTGCGATCTAACAATCGCAATTGGGACCCAATATGCGCAATGCATGCAAGTCAATGCAGAATGGCGGAATTCGAAATCGCGATTATCAGAGAAAGCGCAATGCGACCACATATGCGCAATACATTGAAGTCAATGGAGAATGACGAAATCCGAAATTGCGATTATCCGAGAAAGCGCAATGCGACCAAATATGCGCAATGCATGCAAGTCAATGGAGCTCGGATATTCGACTGGGAGAATATCCGTCATTTCCGTTTTAAAAAATCACATTGCGATTATATAATCACGATCCCATTCATTGCAATGGATCGCGATTATAAAAGCGCAATAAATCGCGAAAAATCGAGATCGCGTCGGATATCCGATGATATATTCGCAAATATTCGCGAAATGCCGAAATAGCGATATTCAAGCTAAATATTCGAAAATCAAATATTCGAGCTCAACACTACCTGTTATGAGCATGTTATTCTTAGGCTTGATTTTCTAATAAATTGCAACTGTGCCCAGACTGTACCATGATGGATTACTCAAAAGTATCCATTACTTATATCCAGTGAAAGAAAACTTTTTAAGTAAAAAATGATATTCCTAATAAATGCCCAATTCCTTTATGTAAAATCAAAGTAAATAGAAAAGAATTAACTTGAAATTCTTTTCCTATTCAAACTCCAGTCATGTATACTATGCTTCTTGCTTATTAATACAAAATAATACACTTGTTTGCCTTGGTATAAGGTATCTGTTTTAGTAGGGAAAGTCAACAAAAAGATGAGAAGTAAACTCCAGAACTCAATGGGAGCCAAGCATGGTATACATCACTGAAGTTTGAATGAGAAAAGAATTGAGAGTTACTACACTTTTCTCTTTACTTTAAAAATATCCAGCCATTGTTCTTTTACAGCAGCAGGGTGTATTTCCATGTATGTGGTGCAGACTAGGCTTTGACTGCAAATCCCAAATTTCAAATATAGAGGGAAAACACATATTTCAGGTTATGTTTGCATTTGATTTATTATTTAATTTGAAGGTGAGCAAACAGCAAGAGAGCTGCTGACGATGATAGACTGTATAGAATGTGGACAGGGGTGCAGGGAATGATAGTCCTTTTGCTGTCAAGTTCCCATGCATCAGGGGCTGTACACTCAGCACAATCCAGCCCGGGCTCTCCTCTGCTGCATTGCACCTCTGCTCATCCAGCTGAAAGAATCCGAGTGATTTACAAACTGAAATTAAGTAGATTGTCTATTTTCCAGCCCACTTGTCAGTACATTCAATTCATGTGAACACCGTGAGCTGCTGCAGCACAGTTCACATGATGTTAAGAAACTCTGAACATTTTCTCTAAAACAACATGACTTAAAGTATCAGTAAAGCTAAACTATACGTTAACCCTTATTTATCCTATTATAATAATTATAGCACTAAATAAATCATATATTTCCTTTAGAATCATACAGCCATTGGTTCATGAAAGAACTTAACCAATGCAGTTTACATTTAGAACAATTTGTAAAAGAACAGGTAGTTCTAAATACATCAGTGAATGCAATTGAAACACAGTAACAGGATAACATCTTTTGAATAAGTCACTTTATGAAATTTCATCCCTGGTGTAAAGTTTGGTGGAGGAGGTATGGCATTGTTTTTTATGGGTCAGTCCAGGCTCCCTATTTACAGTGAAGGGGAGTCTTAATGCTTCAGCATATGACATTTTGGGCATTTCTTTGCTTCAATAGTTTGTTGATGGTCCTTCTCTGTTCCAGCATGCAAGTTTCCCCTTATCTAACAATGCAAAAACTTACAGGAGGTGATGTTGTGGAGTGTTATTTGCAGTATTTTGGAATGAGGAAGTGAAGTGCAGTGGTCAGGCACCATGGACCAGCACACACTATTTTGCCCAGGGCATCTATTAAGTTAGGGACTCTCTGTGACATCATATCCAGCATCGGTATGTTTCGTCCCCTCCCTCATATTTGCTGGCTGGCTAACATAAGAAGGATGGGGTGTTACAAGCGAGGGAGAGTAACTCACCTCCCACCTAAGTTAAGGCCCCCATACACGGGTCGGATTCCCACCGGATTCCGGCACGATCGATTCCGGGCGTGTGCACGCGAAACGATCGTGCCGGAATCGCATGCAGCCCACCTTGTCCGATCGATCAGGTCCGATCGTTCGGGGGCTCAGAATCGGATCCGACAGAGAACCAACATTTTGGTCTTTTTGATCCGATTCTGCACAGATCAGGGGGAGTTGCCATTTGTGAGGTGGACAATCGGACATGGAATTGTCCCGGAATCCGTTGGACAAGGTGGTATGCAGCGATCGGATACTCTTAATTGGCCGATTGATCAGAGCTCCGATTCCCGCTGAGATCGCCGGAATCGATCGGATCAGTGATCAATCGGCCATGGAATCCGGCACGTGTATGGCTAGCTTTATACTGATTTCAAAATCCAGCAAAAAATATCTGAGATTTGTTGAAATCGGGACTTGGCTGGGAAAGACACATAAAAAACATAACTTTCCCGGCTAAAATGGGAGTCTTTACAAGTATGAGCATGTCTTATAAAGACATGGTTGTGTGCGGTGGGTGTAGAACCCCTGGCAGCAACCCCTCAAACTTTTGGGATGAACTACATTATGACAAACATTCTAACCCAGCACCATTGACCTAACATTTGCTCCTTTGGATGAAAAAGCAAAAATTCCCAAGAAGATTTAAAATGTTTGAAAAGTTCCTCCCGAAACACTGAAGTTTCTATAGCTGCTGCAATTTTTTGAACCAAACGTCAGTTCCTTTATTACACCAATACCCCCAGTTATGTAACTTCCCACACATATTATTAGGCTGATTTTCAGTCTGCTCTGAGATACGTCACATTTTTCACATCACGTAGCAATTAAAATTCTAGTGTAAAGGTCCCCATACACGGATCGATTTCTTCCCGATCAACTACCGACAATCGATTCACCAGACGATTCTGACAGCTTTTGGGTCGATCGTTCAAAGTGGCCTGCAAACAATTCTTAAATTGACACGTGTATGGAGACCTATAAATATTTACTAAGGCTTGTTTGTGCAAATCATTCAGACAGCAGCTTTAGACCATTCAGGTGGCTGTAATGAGATCTCAGACCTCACATTGAGGAGTCAGTCTAGGAAGAAACAAAGAGCTATTTGTTGACAGATAGAAATTAGGAATCTACAACAAGGTGTTCTAAAATCCCTTTCCATATAGAACTTTATCCTCAACATATAGCGCTATATCATCAATGTGCATATTACATAGAGAGAAACGTGATTTTCAAAAAAAATAATATATATATATATTTCACAATACATTTATTGAAAAAAAGATTGTAATTTTAGATTTTAAACCCTTTCATGCTACCTAAGCCCCCCATACACCTTAAGATCGATCCATACAATCTCCATTAGATCTACCAACAACTGTGTAGTATAGTGGCCTCCCTGATAGAACACATAGTGATTGGAAGGATTAGAAACGTCCTCATATTACATGGGTTTGGTAGAACAAAATTTGATTATACAGAAATTGTATGGTAAGATTGTAAGGTGTATGGGGGCATTAACAGATGGTTATAATTTTGAATATTCACATTGGAATGCTTATGGGCATTTATTGTCTGTTACGTAGGTAACTAAGAGCTGCATGAGCTATGGCAATAGTTTATTAAACACAATATTTTGTTAAAATATTATTTTATAAAGTACATGGAGGACAATCCTGCTGAAGCTCGCTGATCATGCAAAGGATTGCCATTACTGTTGATCGCGCATATTCTAATCTTAAATATTTATTGAAAATTTTGACACTTCAAATATTCGCAAAAATGTATATAGTATTGTGCATGTACAAGTGCCGATTTGCTAAATTAAGGTAATAATGACTGAACATCGTGAATTCTAGAATTTACGAATTTATTGGGAATGTAAGTCAAAATTGCCATCATATACCAAGAGGTGATTCAAACTGGAAGGAATAACCCATAAATGGGGTAAACACAGCAGCCAATACCAAAATATGGATCATGAGGGACCTGCTGACCTAAAGAATATTTTGGCTGCATGTACTATACACGTGAAGACTTCAGCCAACTTAGGACAATATTAAAAACAGAAATAATACATATTACAAAAATGGTCAAGACTGTATTGTTGTACTCTAAAGGGTCAGTCAATGCCAAAATACCTCTGTATTGTTGTACTCTAAAGGGTCAGTCAATGCCAAAATACCTCTGTAAGTAATCTCATGACCAAATTTTTATTGAGATAACAAAAAAAATAGTCGGGTGGTTCAGCTCTTTGTCTTTCACGTAACTTTGAACATTTCTTTAATTCTTTTATATAAGGGGGTCAGAACTCCTGGAAAACTCCATGTTTTTGCTCCCCATTGTGTGTGTAGAACCTTTCTAATCTTGCTGACCCAACTTCTATTTAAATAAGGAAATCACCTGCAGTGCCATCTACTGGTGAATTCTGGCATTGCTGGGCAAGATAATAGTACAGTACACTTTTTGTCAAAATCACTTTTAACTCATTTTGTAGCCCTCCTACAACTTCAAACATCACAATAGGATGTTTTTCCTAGGGGCTGTGAGTGTTAGGAGTAGATTTACATTTTTTCTAGAAATTCTAGGTTACCACTCATTATCCATCATTCACAACTCACTCTCCTTTCTGTCATTTTTTTTAGGGTTTATAATGTTTTGAAAATGTTTTCTTATCATTATTTTCCTCCACCCAGCTTAAAATGCTGGCCCATGCTTTTAGTGCTAGACTGAGGGGGAAGGGAGGAGAGGGGAGGCAAACAGTTTTCAGAAACAACTTTCATTCAAAATAATTTTTTTAACCTAATTTTTGTTTTTCAGGTGTCTCTTGCTGTTTTGGAGTGTGGAAGGATGATCCAATGCTTTGTTTGTCCATGCCAACTATTCAACTTGTTGTGTCATCAACAAGTGCCAATTTCTGGAGCTTTAGTGTACTAGGAAGGGTGATACAAGATTTTGCATCACCAAAACAGTGGGCACCAGAAGATACATTCCAGACACCCTCCCAATCTGCTGTAAATAAGACTGCAGATATGTTTTGGTTCATGAGAAGGGTGGTATTATTGGTGGGGATTATAAGTGGAGATTTCAGGGCTGAAGCATCAGACTCAATATCAGTGCAAAGGTACAAACTACTCATGTTCACTATAAAGTTCAGTGTCATTGCATTATGCACAAATCCTAATTGATGTTTTTTGCCTAATGGCCATAAGCTTTAGACAAGTGTTCTCTATTCCCCATGTTACTGGCAATAAAACAAACAGTAGCTGGCTCCTGCATTAAACACCTCTGACCAAAACCTGACTGCAGGACTGCATTATCTATACACAGCAGGATGGGTTTCTAAGCCACGAAGCTCAGCTGCTTATTGCAGAGGTTAAAATTTCCTAGCCATAGGTACCAATGGTTCCAAGAGTGTCTCCATTGCCCTTTTTGCTTGCCCAGATCCCTGCAGAGAGCTGCAAAGGTCTCTGATTCAGCCTTAGACTATGAAAGTCTTGCAGAGTTCTCAGTGACTCCCCCAGTACACAGGAGCAGTTGGGGAGGTGCGGACTCCGCTTAGCCTCACATTCTGCCAGGGAGCACTGCAGATAATTGCACAGTTGGTATTCTGAGCACTGCACACACATAGAGAATCTTCTCATCCTTAATGCTCAGTCTTTCACCTTCTTTTCAGTAAATCTTGCAAAAATCATTTTAACAATGCAGCCAGCCTCATTGTATGAATGTAAAGCAACACAAGCCCTGTCCTGCAAAGCCTGATTTCTCAGCAAGGCTGCCCTGTTGTGCCATGAAAATCAACACCAGTCTCTAATTTATAGCAGGCACTCTTATACCTCCTATACTATGCTCATCTTTAATGCAAGAAATAGGACTACAATACAATAAGGAATTCATGGTTAAGGAAGATGTCTCTTAAATCAAGAAGTGTCCTGCTTAGATCTTCTTAATAAACCGAATCAGCGTATCAATTATATGGACATATACTGCTTAGGATGCCCATTATAAGAAATACAATGGGGGGAGGTATTGACTCTTAACTAGATCAATGCCATTTAGGGGATGTCTTGGCGTGTAGGGTGCTTATAGTCTGGTGTTCCCTCTATAGAATAAAATACCTAAAGTTTTCTAAACATGCTTACTACAAACAATTTGTTGACACAGAGAGTGTGCTTCACGTAAAAAAAACACCAAAACATTAACTTTCTTCATAAGCCATGTGTAAGTAACAGGAGCCCAAATCAACCAACTAAAAATTCTCATTCATTGTTTTGACTGCTCTAAACTAGTGAAATGTAACATTTGATTGGTTGGCTATTGGACCGTTTTACTTTGCAGACCTCCACTACTATGTTAGGAGTTATAAACATCACCTATTCTGCAGATCAAGCATTCAATTACCCAGAGCCTAACTGCATTGGCATCAGCAGATTCAAAAAGGTAGCAGGACACATACCCAACAAACTAAGCATCACTCCGATTGGAAATAATTCATCAATCCCTGAGGTAAGTTGCTTGTATGTAATTCAATGACAATAACGTAACCTCGGGTGCATTCAGATAAATCACACACTTGTCTGGCTTGAAACTTACCTTGTACGATGGTTTTGCTTTCACAAGTCTGTCACTTCCATTATTCACGCAGAAATGCATGCAACTTTCACACAAGACCTTTTTTTGGCTTAAGGGACAAAAATGACAGCCCCGGCGAGTTTAGGACTTTGAAAAGGAGATCAGCAGAAGAGGTTTTCTTGCCAATATCTGTCCAGCGGAATTCAAATCCTTTCTTCGGTGCAGAATTGTGACCCGTTATCTGTATTACTATTAATGCGGAGAGCACAAGCCATTGAATACAAATAGAGTCATGCAGTAGCTTTGCCTGTGTCTGTGATAGGATGCCGGGTCCTACTGCCTCCTGGCTCTCATAGAATTGCAAAGCAGTACAAAGCCAAGCATCTCTCTTCTTTTTTTTCTGAAGGGGGTAGGGTGAGTGTTGTATAGAATAGGGATGCTCGCACGTTACAGGGAATGCACAATCCCTGCTCAATAATACAGTTCACAGTCATTGTGTGCACAGATTTATCTTCGTCTACAAATATGTACATTTCATTGAATACATCACTCCCCTCATGGCGTTTAGAAAGAGCTGCTCGTGTATTGTCCTTTTTATTTCGTTTTATTTGCAGAAATATGTATTTTCCATTAGTATGAACAAAACAGACTATATAAGAAGTTTCTTTTGCAATAGTTCACATCTAACAGGGAGAACTTTGCAGCTAGATTTAATTAGAGAAATCAGCAGGTTGCTTCTGATATAAATATTACAGAAAATAATATAAAGACATAACTGGCCTTAGATCTGTCAGAGTTTATTAAACTCTAGTATTAGGGTTGTACTTGGAAGTGTAGAAATGTGTGCAATGCGATTAATTGTTGATTAGTTTTCATCATATGAAACTGATTAAATTTTAAATTATTTTGGTTGCCGTGACATTCGGACTTCCAGACTGATTTTCATTAAAGGAAATAAGAATTTGCAATCTTAAGAAAATAAGGAGGGTATCAGTAAACTTTGTTTGAAAAGGCAGATTTTCTAAGATTCTGCTATAGTAAGGAATACAAAAACAACGGGTTAACAATGTATAATGTTGGTAGCACTGTACAGATTGCAGTGACCAGGGTTAATATATAAAATATCTACCTTATATCAATCAGAACTATATAGTAAGTAAGGCATACCTGTATAGTACAGCAGTGTTATGTACAACATAGCATATAAAGCCCAGTGGTCAGGACATTGTACCGTGTAACATTTGTATGTAAGGAACATGTAAGAACATGTAAGTAGTGATGGCCGAACTTTGGCTAGGTCCATCAGCTAAAAAACCAATTGGACTTTTAAAAAAGTCCAACGTCTGCCTGTTCACAGGGAGATTAAAAATCCCTGCCTGTTCGCGGGGAAGTAAAATCTGGAAAACTGGAAGTGATGTCATAGTTCCTGATTCCGATTACCAGTTTTGACATCACTGACGTCATTTCCGGTTTTCGGAGCCGATTTTTCACTAGAAGACCGGGTTCTCTACCTGGTCTCTAGTAAAAGAATTCTTCCTCCGGCAGAATCTTACTGCTCCTGATTTTTCTGGTGGAAAAATAATAATAAGCTCCTTCTCGCCGGTGAACAGGAAGAAGGAAGTCGAACATCCATTTTCGCGGCCGAACTGTCCGCCTTGAGGACAGTTACTACATGTAAGTGACAGGGTGTATGTAAGTTACAGAACAAGTAGCCCAATGCAAAATATTTGAAACAGGGTCCCTTACAAAGCCGGTCATTAGAAAAAGAATATTCCCAAAAGTCAAATGTCAGTAGATAGGAAAACATGCCCAAGCATCTGTGAGGAGTAGGAAAAAAGGAAGCTCGAGTAATTATCAATACTTAGAATACAATAAATTCAATGGGAAGAATCATTTGAGATCTGGGAAAACACAACCCCCTCCCCATTGGTACTAAGTTGAAGGAAAATTGGGCATTGGTGGTCATTGGTGACAGAATATGCTCATTAGCATTGATGTTGTCTTGACAGGAACCCCTGCCCCCCCCCCCCACACTTAGAGTTTATTATAAGCAATAATCATTACATGCAATCATGTTTTATAATAGAAGTAATAATCATACATTGATGTTTTATAGGAAAAGAAAAACTTCCACCCACATCTGTTGTTGGGGGTGAGAATACCCTCTCAAACATTTATTTCCATTGGATTCAAAACCTCCATTCATGAGCCATAATGTCTTAAATCCACTCCATAGCAATGCTATGCAATATGGCATGAGTTTGTCCATCCAGCCCTTGTTTTGGGCAGATGCAAAATCTTCCCTCCCAGTGTTGGTGTTCCGTTAGTGCTGAACGAGGAATGCAGCCATCTCCCCACATTCATCTGCCACAGGACAGGTGTAGGCAAACTTTTTGACTTGTTGGCTGTAATGTGTTAGAAGTGTGTTAAATTAGACATAAGATTAAGATTACATGGTGGTGGTTGTCAGTTTTTGACAAATGCAGCTCAGGTCCTCACACAATTCAAGCAACCACTACTTTTTTTTGTAAATATTTAAATTAACAACATCTCCCCAATCACACTTAATAAACATACCTTTATTTTCAATATGTATTCTCCTATTTCTGTCAATTGCATTTTTACCTTAGTGACAAGACGCTATGGCTAGAATGTTACCAAGAAGACAGCCAGCTAAGTTATAAACCAAACTTTGTCCATGCCTTAGCTAGGATAAAATGTAAGATGTCTTTGCAAAACCAGCAGCCATTGAAATCTTAAAACATGGTAATCAGAATATATTGTATATGTGCCATGGCTAAGATCACCTATTAGGCCATTGTAGAATACATTCCATTTATAAAATCCACATATTTGGCTAAAATCTGATTTTATACAATTTAATCTATGCATGTGTGATCGCACAAAGCAAAGACATATGTTCAATACCATGTGAAAACCTTTTGGTCATCCACACATGACACCGGTGAATGTGTATAATCCTTAGTAAATCAAGTCCATAAAATAAAGGTCTGTGAGCGTTTGAGAGAGATAGCGGTTTGTTGCTCCATTCACTGTAAATGTGGTGGATGGCTGGACAGCGCGGCTGTGGAGTGGAGCCGAACGTAGATGCTTTGAAAAAAATGGATACTGACAGCTAGAAGGACATGAGTTAGCAAAATAAATAATTATGACTGTTAACTCCCCTTAGGCCAAAGCGTGTGAGAGTGTCATGGCAAGTGTGTTGAAGAATGCTTACAATGAACTCTTCCTCAATGTGAACCTTGCAGATGGTTGAATGATGTAATCTACAAAACATTCAGTGAAATGTGATACCTATAGGTTTTATTTGCTGTATATTGAAAAGAAATACTGCAAGTATTATATAACTTCAGACACAGTAAAAATTATCAACAATCAAAAAACTAAAAGTAGTTAGCATGTTTGTCCAGATTAAACATGCGAATATCATTTCAATAGTACTGTTCAAGATGAGCTATTTGCGAAATAAAAAAAATTACAAAATAAAAAAATCCTCCCTATTGTACTGTTACCAGTTAATCTTGTCAGTCATTCTCTAAACACTTTAAAGTAAAGTGAAGTATATTGTGAATGTTATAGTGCAGACCCTGAGTCACCAGCAGCTGTTGTGGGTTTACACTCCCTCGGCTTGTGCGCTTTGGAATCTACCAGGTTCGTTAAGGTTTGTAGCCCATTGCTAGTGCCACAACCGAATCATGCACAAAGTTCAGAAATATAGACATGTCACTGGATATATGGCAGCTATTTTACAAAGAGAAAGAGACATCTTGACTTTACAGTTTGTGAGAGATCAACCGATGCGATCGATGCCGCGATTGATCGTTCACAAATCAATACATGCATAAAGTGATTGATAGATTGACCCATGCAGGCCATATCCCATTCCATCCCATATTTCTGATCAAATTTTATTTGTTCCTGAAAATGGTGCACTTTTTGATCGATGTATGACTTGTGATCAAAGACTCAATCGCATGTCGTGATCGTTGAAAAAATCAATCTTGGGGAAATCAAGACGTCTATGGCCAGCTTATACTGTATGAGTCTCCCAAGGCAGGTTTTATTTTAGGACAGTTTCTGCTGGCATTCTGTATGGATCTGTCCATGGTTCTGAACCATGAACAGTGAGCACTCCTCCTCCAATCTAATGTATAAGGTTGGGCATAGTGAGCTGCAGTCAGACAGAATCCTGCCATTTCATTCTGTGTGCCTGAAGTTTGTATGCTGTTCCTCTGTGTCTGTTGATCACTCTCACAGTCTATTACCCTCAGCAGGGCTCCTCTCTGAATGAACACTGAGTCTCATTTTATACCTCATTTTGTTCAGGGAAATCTAGCCAAGGTGAATCGCATATAGATTTCCTTGTCCTTGTAAAATGAGGTATGAATACGTTAAAAAGACATACAGTAGTAGTGATGGACGAACATCAGCTTTAGCTGTAAGCAAACAGGCGAATCAAACTTCTGCAAATACCCGCCGTTCGCATGTTCACAGCAAACCTCTATTGACTTTAATGGAGGGCGAACATTTCAAATCTTCAGGTCATATTTGTGGACACCATACCAATAAAAAAAAGTGTCAAAAGGGTGCAACCATCTGGACAGTGTCATGCCTGGATTAATGGCTAAACTTCCCCCCAAAATACAGATTTTTTAAATGCTTTTTTTTTTTCATGTCTAATGCCCAGAAATCCCATCTACATCATGAAAGATTTTTCAAAAACGTAGCTGTAGTGGGCTGCCAGCCTGACAGTACTGCAATGTCCTGCTTAAGTTTGTGATGGTAAATTATAACTACCAGCACACCTCAGCTCAGGATTAAAACACAGTGCACAGGTCCTAAAATACAGCATACCCCACCCCACACAGAAAAGGACTTGATGGAGGATGGAGTATAATATCAGTAGCTCAGCTATCCCTTAATCAGTTGCAGCAGCTCTCCCCCTATCTATGTAAAATGGATGCTGGGCTGCTTCTTTAATATAGGGGGGGGGGGCACCAGAAGGGAATGATGTGTTATTGGTTATTGGCTGTACTATCCCATCTGACTGTGGGGTCGCACTTTGTCTCCATGTTAAGGTATATGGGGCGAGTAGAACACCCATAATGTTTGCTGGCCTTGCAAACTGGGAACATGCTATGTTCAGTGTGAACTGTCCACCAGGTGAACTTCACTAGAGAACAGCCATTAAAGTAAACCTGTCATTTAGAAAATAGTGGGGTTGCCATGTTCTAAAAGATATTTTTTTTTAAAAAAGAAGCATACAGCTAGTACAGTATGAGCAAAGTCAGAATTCCTGATGTATATTTGAAAAGCGCTGAATCTGTTGGGTCAGTAAGACAGCAAAATACACAGACATACTAGGAGATTAGGATTGGCTTCTTTTTATCGGGTGTCCTTATGGATAACTGAAGAGTACGTGATATGGCATGCTGTAACTTTTCTAAGAAGTTTACATCTTTTTGAATTACCCGTGAGTGAATAAAGAGCCAAACTTTTAGTATCCCAAGGTAATTTCCCACACAGTAGGGGTTTCTGATGGACACAAAATCACTTTATTAGAGATGAGCTGAGTGATTTCAGCAAAACTGATTTTGACAAAGAACCTGTGCTTTGCTATCATTTTGCCCATACAGAAGGTCTTAGTTTCCTTCACTGTGCAGCTCGTAAAATACCTTAGGAATGAAAAGAAAGTGTGGCCACTTTCTTTATCTTTATAGAGCAATTTATATATATTCAGTGGACCAAACGTAATTGGTTTCCTAGGATTGATTGTAAGTCAAAACTATTTTTCCCATGAGAAAAAATTAGAATCCCCATGTGTTCTGAACCTCCCAAAGCACCCTTTACCAATAAAAAGTGTTGTATAATGTATGTAATTTACCAAATATTTTCCTAGGGTTCTCACCAAAAAATTCAAATGCCCAGCTTAACAGAAACAAAAAAATTGTAATCCTAATTAGGGTTGACATCTATGGCTTTCAGGAAGGCAGAATGAAATGGAAGGTTGTTGTTGTTGAATGGAGAGTGCGCTTTCATAAATATCTCACAAGTCTGCCCTTGAAGCCTTTTGTAAATTATTGAGATGCTTAATTTTGACATGCTGTACATATTAGTGATATCAGGCCACATGAATGCCACCACGCAAGTAGACACACGTTTAGTCCTTGGCCATAATTCTGATTGCAGTCAAATCTTTTTGTAAACTAAAGTTGGGTTGTAACTAAAGTTGGTAAACTAACATTTGTGTATGTTATGCCTGTCCAGTGGGAGCCCACAGTGCTTCTGCACTCAGCAACCCCAGCGATCCTTCCGGGTTCCCCCTCTTTGTCTTCACTAATGACAAGAAGCAGGGGGGGGGGGCAGACCTATTGACCTTCATGTTAATGCAGACAATGTCATTCTTTGTCCTCAATTATTTTATTACAGTGTAATCTGTTTCGACTACATCATTGTCATAATACACTACCTGACCCAAAAAAGTCACCACCTGGATTTAACTAAGCAAATAGGTATGAGTCTCCTATTGGATAAATGTGGGGTTGCTGAAGTTGGTCAGGTTCAGGTTTAGCAACAGTATGTGCTCTAAGAATGAGGTCAGCTGACTGCCTGAATATACAGAATGACCAGATTATTCCATCAATGGATTTTTTCTTCCCTGATGGCACGGGCATATTCCAAGATGACAATGCCAGGCTTCCTGAGGCTCAAATTGTGAAATAATTGTTCAGGGAGCATGTGGCATCATTTTCACACATGGATTGGGTGTGACATGGATTGGGTGAGTCCAGACTTTAACCCCATTGAGAATATTTGGGATGTGCTGGAGAAGGCTTTGCACAGCTGTCAGATTCTACCATCATCAATGCAATATCTTGGTTAAAAAAATGGGATGAAAATAAATCTTGTGACAAAACGTATCAAAACAATGCCACAGCGAATGCCTGCCGTAATCAAAGCGTTCAAGCAAAATATTAGAGGGTGTGACCTTTTTTTGGTGGTGTGACTTTTTTTGGACAGGCAGTGTATATGGTGAAATAATATGGGGTTATAAACAATTCTTAATGTTGGTATACACAATACTATATACACAGCAAGGGCTATCCTTTACTACTAATCTCAACCTTATAATACCTAGTGACACTGAAACATATTAGCTATTGGTTCCATTTCAATGGCAAATTATGTTTAGGAGAGAGGGCAGATCCGTCATTGATGAAGCAATCTTATTTTTTTCCAGATAAAATACCTAACATGCTAAGAAAAGTATTGGTACAACAGACATTGGTAATTAGACCGAACAATGCCATTTTTTAATAAATAGACATCAATATGGAGTTGGTCTCTCCTTTGCTACAATAACAGATTCCACTCCTATGGGACGCCATTCTAACCATTTTGCAGTGCATTTGTGGTCATTTTTAGCCAAGAACACAAAAAAATTATTCATGAGATCAGGCATCACAACTTTGAAGATTGGGCTCTACAAAGATCAGCACAGATTGTTCACATCAAACAATTCCATCATAGTCTCTATGTACCTTGCTTTTTACACTAGGACACATGCTGGAACAATAGAAGGCATTTTCAAAATTGTTCACACAAAGTTAAAAACATAAAATTGTCCAAAATATCTTGTTTATTCACTTCAACTAAGGGGTCTATATCATTTACAATACCAAACCAGTATCTTAGCATGCCAATGGTCCATGGGAGCCAGGATGTTCACAGTTAGTTGTTCTGATGTTTGGGTGGTAGTTTGCACTTAGCTTTACATCTACATCACCTCTGTGATCATATACATCACCTCTGTGATACAATGAGCTACTCATACAAACCACTCTGCATCAAATGCAACCTGCTCCTGCGGGCTCATTGACTTCCCTGGTCTGACAGATGGCACTGACACTGACTCTGTTCTCTCTCTCTATCTATCTCTGCAGCCTGTTGCAGACAGGTAGATGCAGATGGATTCTTTCCACTCCAGGATTTAGCTCCTGCTCCTGTAGTAAATAAGCAGCATAGGCAATGTTCAAATCCACAACATTTCTCAAATGATTCTCCAAATATTTAAAATAAATTCATAAATTTAATATTTCCTTGTTTGGGAGCATGCGCGATTTATTGCAATGTGTGTTGTCACGGTGACATCTAGTGGCAGAATGTGATATTGCAGCTGCAGTGGATCACATAGGACAACACTCAGAAGAGATTCCTTGTGAATTCTTTGCGATTATCAACTCTTGTACATGTGAATATTGTGTGCGCAATGCATGGTACTTCCACAGAATCGCGAATATTCGAGATTGAGAAGATATAACACCATATACTGGCAGATTCATTCAAGCATTATCAAACATCTATGACATATAGGGCCTGTCACCCACATGTTGCTCTTATTATAGCCTGCATCCAGTCATGGTGCACAATATTGATAGCTGTAGTGTCTGTTGGTGTCATATATTACTGGTATTCTTCACTGTTCTGATGTTGCCTGGACGGACCTCTGTTAACCCTGCTGTCTGTTGTTCGCCTCTTATCCCTCCGATATTTTCTCCTGGCTGTTTAACTTTCTGTGTTTGACCTTTTACTTTTTCTCTGCACCTACATCACCTGCTTCCCTTGGATACCCATCTTTATAAGCTTCATTGTGTCCCCTGTTTACTGGAATCGGCTGATCTCTAATGCCCTTAGTCCTAGGTGGCAAATAAAGGGATGGCTCATGTTAGGTTAATAGGGGGCTCAGCTATAGGTGAAGACTGTAGCATTGGCTTGGGGGATCATTGTATGACGAGCACTGAGCTTTACATGATGCTAATAAAATGCAATACTTATTTTTTTAGCGGATAATAAATAGTTAAGTTTTTTTTTACTTTACTGCTCAATATTGTCTCAGTTCTCAGCACATTGACTTAAGGACGTGATTAATACCTTAACCTTTACACTTGATACACATTAATTATTAATGTTAGCATTTGTTTTCATTCTAAGTCACCGCAAATGGCAAAGAAATGTTTCTGGTGCTTGCCACTGTTTCATTAAGTTAATTCTCAGCTCCCGTAAAATAGCTGCAAAATTGTGATTGAAAATCTGGATTTAGCAATAAAAACTGCAAAACAACCATTAGAAATGAAATGAGGTGAGCGATAACAACACAAAAGGTCTTCCAAATGTAACATTTTTCTTTAAAAAACAAACAAATGGTATTTAACTGGAAGATGGTGTACAGTATAATGTTAGTTTAAGTATAGTATTAATGCTATGTTAAGTACTACATATAACAATTTAAAGTTTTCCCTTTTACTTCATGTAGGTATGAAAATTGTATATGAATATTTAAGATAAAAAAGTATCTGTTAAGGTGGGTTTACACCTGTAGATTTTTCCATCCAATCAATGAAGAATGAACAATTGTTTGGTTGATTGAACAATCTAGACTGGCAAATTTGTTCGATGGATAAATTTGGTTAGAAAAAATCGTTCAAAAGGTCATCGAACATGATACATTTTTATCGGTCGTAGTAATTCTGAATGTATTTTCATTCGATATCGGGATGAACGAACAAACAAATCTAATGTTACATTCGATAAATGGACGAACGATGTTCGACAAAAAAATCTATCAAAAAAAAGAATCGGCAGTTGATCGAACAAAAAAACCACCTTTAGTTTAGTTTAGTTTACTAAAATAATTTTAACATGTTAAATATACCACTTAGTTAGGGTCCCCATACACCTTTAGATTTCTCTGTCAGATTTCCTTTAGATCTCCTTTTGTTTTACCAAAACCATGTAATATGAGGGACTTTCTAAACAATCAAGTCTACCTGTGTTCAATCACAGAGGACCCTATACTACATAGCTGTAGGTAGATCTAAAGGATACCGGACAGAGAGATCTAAAGGTGTATGACCAGCTTTACACAAAGGACCGTCCTCCTTTTATTATTTCACATATAGAATTCCCAGGCTAAAGCAGTACATACCCTGTTTCCCCAAAATATAAGACACTGTCTTATATAAATTTAGATATTTAGATATTTAGAAAAAGATATGTCTTTCAGGGGATGTCTTATTTTTCCACAAAGACGATTGCAGTAGACATTTATTGATAACCTTTTTTATGGTTATTAATGTTTCCCTGTGGTTTCCAAGTGACATAAATTGTATATATTTAACAATAAAAAACACTGAAAGAATTTTGGCAATCTAAACATGTCACTTTTTATACATAAGTGAAGGTGTATCTAATGTGTTTGAGCTGCAATACCAGTTTTAGCCACTGGAGACACAGCCTCTAGTGAGCAGCTCCTCTCACACACAGGAGGGAGAGAGGGAGGGAGATGTGTGACAAGCAGACTCCTCGCAGAACCTGGCAGATTACCGGCTTCTATTCTGTCTATTCCGATCTGTAAGTGAGCCTCAGGTAAAAACGTTCCCTGTATCTCATATATATTAAATGTGTGTTTAATGTCTGAGGGATAAATCGAGAACCATTTGTAACTGTGACCAAGTCCCAATCATATAATTCGAGGAAAAAAGAGTTGCACTAAACTCAAAAAGGGTGGCACCTGTTTGTTAGAAAATTACTGACGAACACCCAGGCACAGTTAATTGGTCAAAACGTAAATAATTGCTCAATCAAAGGATAAGCATTCCAATAAACATGAATAATTTTAATAGTAATACATTCGTATACATCACGCATAGATCCTATACCCCCCACATGGGGGTGGATCTAGCATTATCAATATGTCTCCAAAAAATGTAAATATGACCTTGACCTATGACCTCGACACGTTTCGCGGTATTGGGTCGCTTCTTCAGGAGGTTCTTTTTAGGTCAATTTCTACAGAGAGGAAAAACAGATACACTGGTTGTGAGTTCACGGGTCATGAGTATGACACTTGACTATTGAAGATGTATGTAAGAGTATAATTACCCAATTTATGGATACATCAGGGGAGATCCAGCCTCTGGGTAGGGATGAGGTAGTGGAGGGGGGGGAGGGGGGGAAGGGTTTTTGTGTTTAATGTCTACCACCCCCCAACTGCACACAGACATTTACAGATGTGGTAGCTGCAGTCATCTTCACACAATGCCTGACTCCTGCCACACGCGATTCACTGTCAGCCAGAGTCCATCAGAATAGAGCAGCAGGCGTGGGCTTTCTGTCTCAGTACTGTACCATAACTTGGGGGGGTGTCTTACATTTCGTCCAGAGGACAAAATGTCAGTGGCCTTATTTTCAGAGGATGTCCTATTTTTGGGGAAACACGGTAGTTAACATTATGGCAATTAGGAATGATTGTCAATGCCAACGAGCAGAGAAAAAGTGGGTACTGTATATATGAATATGTGGCCTGTAGCCAGACTAAAATTCCCACCCCAATAATCATTATTGGCACAAAACATAGCAATCATGAAAGGGATATCAATAACATTTATATACATATTTATACATAAAAAGTTAAAAGTTTACTCTTTTGATAAACATTTATAATGATGGTAAGTGTCTACAATGTAGTTTCATTTCTGTGTGGTGTGTTATTAATAAAAACAATATCATAAAATCTCTTCACATATTAATCCATGTTTGACAAAATCAGATCAGTTGTTTTCATAACATTCACTATAAGTCAATATTTCATAGAGACGGTAACTCAATTCTTACTGATATTAGAGTTTCAATGTACCTTGGGGTACAATACTTTTTTCAGCATATACTGTAGAATTATCTATGCTGTGTGAGTAAAGAGAACAATAAACGGAAGATTTTCTATGTCTCCACAGCGTTTTGTGATCCATCGGGACCCCTACGTTCAGCGCAGATCACATACACTTTAGCTGCCCTTAAGAACAGAGCATCTGTTGGGCAGGTTCCAAATCCTTCAATTTAGCTTTTTTGGAAAAAGGTTGCAGCTTATTTTAACGATGTATACAAATATATTCGAAAATACTATTCTCGGATAGTAGAATGAGAGGAAAGGATTTCAAGTCAATATAGAAGTGCAATAATTTTTACCTGCACAACTCTAGAACCAAAGTAATTTGGCAGTATAGTTGACATGACAAATTAAGAGAAATATTTATTTTGCTGAGGCTATGTTTCCACAGCTTTTAGAGATGTGCTAATTGGCAGCACGCAGCATTCATCGGGTCCGCCGGCCGAGTGGGCAGTGGAGGTTCATGTACTGCCTTGCGTTGACCCCTTGGCCGGTGGACCTGATAAACACTGTGTGAACAGGTGGGGCGGGAATTCATGCATATATATATGGAAAGCACCAACATCCCAAACAAGGCATGTGATTAACACAGGCGGTATCAGCGCAACCCTAAACGCCGTGGAAACATAGCCTAACTAGTAAATTTTTAAACTGTTACAATGTGTTTATATGTGTTTTTTTTTAATTTTAGTTCAAATAGATAATGTTTTTTTTTTCTTTACTTTGAATTCTATTGGATACAGTTATCACAGTATTAAGTACAATTCCCTTTTAAATTTGGTGCTCTTGCCCCCGGTGTGATGTCATCACGTCCCTCACACCGGGAGTGAAAAGATCACTTTGAAAAGGGGACATCGAGGGCACATTAAAACGTATTGAATACACTTTTCTAAGCAGAAAACTGCATTATATATGATTCGAAAATCCCACCCCCTCCCAGTGTCCCGTCATTGCATTGGAAGGATCAGAAGTCATCCATGAAGCAATCAGAGCCAAACGCTTCACCGATGTTTTATTCTGGTAAGTTTGGAGCATTTCACCACACTGAATACAGTTTCTAAGCAGAATATTGTATTTAGCAGTTTGCATTTGAAAATCCTGCAGCCTCCCATTGTGACGTCATTACGTACTTAAAACCAGGGGGGGGGGGATCCAATTCTTTGCAGAAAGCCTCCAAGGAGCAATCAGAGCCGTGGATGCAAAACAAGGTAAGACAGCGCTCCATTCAGCAGCAGACAAACTGGGTTCGTCTAAACCGCTAGGAAGGTAAACCATCATCTTTAGTATTTAAGAAACCTTGCATTTCCTGTATAAACCTTACTTGATTAAACCAGTGAGTAATCTACGGCATTTTAACAGTTTTCCAGTTTCTAGGAATAAGAACTCCGGGTGCATTCATTAGATATTTCAACATTTTTTTCCTGTCTAAATGATGTTCTTCATTAAGAAACAATAGAAGATGTGGTGTAAATGGGAAGTCAACATCTACACAATGGGAGACTTCAACATGTATTTGTTTCCAGAAATCAGTTTTTCCAAAATATATGTTTAAGTGAACCTCTACCTCTTTGTTGTTTGCAACAATTTCCATTAACTCTGGGATTTATCTTGTTTAGTATTTCTGGGGTTCTGTTTCAGGAGCCCCTACTTAAACTGTAAACCAATACAATAGAATGTCAATCAAAGTAAGAAGATATCCCAATGACCACAACATTAAGTGAACACTTCCCAACTGACCACCAAAGAAGACACTCTACTGACCATCAATGTAAGTGGGTCTCTGCACTGACAACCAGAACCATGGAACACTTCACTTGTAACCAATTCTTGAACACATATTTCTCCATGACCACATTATAATCACTCTTCATATGAGAGCACATCCCAATGAGCATCAGTGTAAAGCCGGCCATAGACACCTCAATCTATGGCCGGCTTATAGCAGACTCCTAGAGTCGGATAAAGAACTGACAGGAATCCTGTGTGCTCCACTAACACATGCGATTCCTGTCAGATTGTAGCCAATCCCCTGTAGTTCGGAACCATTATGTGTTCAGCGGAGCGTGCACGGCATTCGATCTCCCGCAACTATGGGCGGGAATCGGCCCATCTATGGCCTGCTTAAGGGGGAATTTTTCCACTAACCGCAAATAAAAACCAGTGTAAGGGAGAACTACTCTATTTAATGAAAGATATTGTACCTAAGTCGGCCATAGACGACCATAGTTGCAGGCACATAATGGTTGGTTGCCCACAACTACAGGGGAGCCCACCTTGAGGATCCGACCAAAAAAACGAGTGGATTCGTCCTGCTGGGTTTTTTTTGTGACCGATCCTGCTGTAGTCAGTTAATGTGGAGGCGGAGTCTCCTCCCCCTCCAAGTTAATTGGCTACAATCTGACAGTAATTGTGTGTGTTGGAGGAGCACACAGGATTCCTGTCAGTGATGTCACCACACTGTGAGGAGTCTGCTACAAGCCACCCATGGATCAAGACGTCTGTGGCCGGCTTTACTGAAGGCCAATAATGTGAACTTTGGAGGTAACCCTACATTATGTCCCCTATTACAAATCTGTGTAAATAAAGATAACAAAATTGGTGAGGAGTTATATGAAGGGGATTACAAGACCAACAAATTGACATGACTTCACAGGAAAGATTGTTCCCCTAAGAAGGTTACCTTGCAGATTAAGCTAGCAAACTGCAGCTATTACTGGATAAAAAGCTTTAGGGCAATAAAACATTTCCTCCGTAAACATTTAAAGGCTTCATTTTTAATTATGAGGTTTTACCTTTAAGAATTTAACCTGGTGCATACAGTATATATAGATTGCATTTTCGGTAAACTCTGCAAGCTGAGAAGCCTCAGGCAAACTTAATTAAAGTCAAATGGGAAATCAAAAGTAGGAGGATGTCCCCCACCCTATTCTATTTCCTCCCTTACAGAAAATGATGTGACCAGTACAATTATGTTTAGGATAATGTGTCACAAACTCATTTTGTTTTATAAAATGAAATTCTGCAAGATAAAATGACTCAAGGCGCTATTTACATTTCAGTAAAATTGTATTTCTGGAATAACTTATGACTCTGATTGGCTATTTAGCCAAAGAATTGTTCTGAACTTATTCTGTACTGCAAGTTCCCAAAAGCCCAGTGGCAGCGTCAAACCATATTTAATATTTAATTTAAATAACACCTTTCCCCAGCAGTGCAGTTCGAGCTAAGCTAAAGCTTTAGCTATGGCAGGAATTTCCATCTAGTACCAGTGGTAAAACTAAAATAAGTTTTACAAAGATTTGATTAAACAGCTGCCCACAGAGTAAGATTTCTTGAACATGATTTAGAATGGAGAACTCTAATATAAAGGGCAACCTGCTCTGCAAAGTTTTGCACTGGTTTAAGCAACCAAATCTACAGTAAGGGTTTTACTTGTAACTCTACATCTATATATTTTTACTAATGTTAAACAGATTCTGACTTACTAATAATGTAAGCTGGGCATACACGTACTAATTCCTGCACGATCCGATGCCGTGTGCGCTCCCACATCCCTTAAGGATCGAGTCGTACAGGAATTGGAGGCTGCAACTGATGAGGATTGGGCTAAAATCAGCCGTCCTGTTGGATCGCACAGTTATCCGACAGGACGGTAAATTTTAGCCCGATCCCATTAGTTCGGCTGGGGACAGCTGCCCCCAGCTGAACTAATAAGCTGCACATAAAGAGTGCCGCCCGATTCTCGGCACCAGTGGGCGGGCGTGATGACGTCATCACGCTGCCTGCTAGTGAATAGAACGGATAAGGAATAGACGGTAAATCGTACCATCTATTCACAGCTGTAGAGATTGCTGACCTTTATTTAAACTGAGTTTTGAATTCACCTTGCAAATAAAATCCAAGCATATGTAAGGAAACATTCTTTGGTTGTGAGCATAGCTTCAATTTGCTATAAGTGAAGACAAACTTCAAAGTGATACCTTCATAGTAACATTGACTCTATCATCAACCCCCCCCCCTCCTCCCCCTTTGACCTGTTGCTGTCTTTCCATACCTGCATCAACACCCCAAGTGTAAAGGCCTCCATACACCTAGCGAGCCGCAGCTTATTTAGCTCACAGTTGTCGAACGGTGGCAAAATCTGACGTGGATCGCGGGTGCCCACAGATACCTATTGCCCCAAAGCTCAGTTGGCCAGAGAACAGACATGTTCATAAATCTCTGGCCAATGCTATTAGTTTAAATGGAGACCGGCATCCCCTTTAAATCTAACAGCCGTCACACAAAGGGTGCCTGCCGATAGACAGACAGAGTGCAGTGGGATTACGTCATCTGTTACCCCCCACTCGATACGTGTGTGGGGGCCTTTAGACAATCCCAAACAGTCCCATGTAAATCTGACCCCCCTGGCCGCAAGAGTGACATGGGCTGAAGTAATAAGTGACAAAAATTTTTTGTCTATGTCTCATTTATTATGCCTAATTTTTGGGGGTTATTAACATGATGAGAGCCTAGTTAATTGCTATGAATGTGCAGGAGTCAGTGAAAGAGACTAGACAAAAATAATATATTGCTGTAGAAAGATTGTCTAGAGAAAGAAAACTAAATATGACCTTAATACAGAGAGTTTGGAGTTTAGGCTATACCCTTTATTGGCTAACTGAAGTCATTACAAAAATAAATCTTTGGGGATGTTGCAGATCCCTTTTTCACGCTAATATAAGTTGCCTGAAGAAGGGATATGCGACATTCCCGAAAGCTTGCTTCTCTAATGACTTCAGTTAGCCAATAAAGGGTATAGCTTAAACTCCAAACTCTCTGTATTCAACAATGGCTAAAGCGGGAAATAGACGGTACGATTTACCGTTTATTCCTTATCCGATTCTCTGCACTAGGAGTGGCGTGATGACGTCATCACGCCCACCCGGGCTAAATTTTACCGTCCTGTGAGATAACTGTGCGATCCGACAGGACGGCTGATTTTAGCCCAATCCTCATCAGTTGCTGCATCCAATTCCTGCACGACCCGATCCTTAACCTCCCTAGCGGTTGAGACGAGCCTAGCTCGTCCGAGCTTCAGGCTCGCCTCAACCGCCGGGAAAGCAGGCAGCGGGGAGACCCTATGCCTCCCTGGAAAGCTGCAGCGATTGTCTTCATCGCTGCAGCATTTCCGGGTTGGCGGCATCGCCCCGATCGCGTCACGGTGGAAGGGGGCGGGGGGGGGGGGGCGGCGCCATAGACCTCCATGTTAATGGAGGAGCGCCGGCTTCCCCTCTCACACAGCTGTTGTCAGTAATGACAACAGCTGCGCGTAGAGCCCTGGCGAGATGCCGGAAACGGCAGGCAGTGCACTCCGATTACAACGGCACGATACGGGCGGTGCGCTAGGGAGGTTAAGGGATGCAGGAGCGCGTAGGGCATCGGATTGGCGGTCGGATCGTGCAGGAATTGGAACGTGTATGCCCAGCTTAACAGGGTACAACACTCTACAATTGCTAATATGGTCTTGATATGGTCACACCATATGTGCTTTATGGTGATGGATACACCTTATGCAGTCTGCATTGCAGTTCCAATACACTTGTAGTTGAGCCACAAATACCAGCGTGTCTGATAACGCGTCCAGTGCATGCAAGTTTAAGCATTTATAGTGTGAAAGAACCTTTAGATTGTGAGAAATGTTCTCATTGCAACATATCATCTCAACATTGCAGAACATATAAAAATACATAGAAGGACTTTCTTGGGGACAGCTTTGGAGGCCAGTATTGAGCAATTCAGTAGAAGCAATATTACCCAGTCTGGCTAAAGCTGGCCATAGACGGGCAGATTCCTGCCCTATTGATGACATCATCACACATAGTTGATCTGGCGAGAAATCATCAGCAAAACGACCCGCCTCTGTCTAGCTTTAGGGATTTTCAGGTTTTTAAGCAATGGTTTAAATTGTATATTTTTCACAATGGTTTGCTTTTTTGATCTTCAGTCACAAATAAATATAAAGATAAAGGAAGCATTTTTTATGTCAAACCTTAAATCACATCCACACATGACAAAAAACTAATATGTGCTTATTTTTTTTTACTAAACTTCAATATATGCACCATTCAGTTTAGAAACAGTGCAACTGCGAAGCCCCCATACACCTTTAGATCACTGCATACAATTTCCTTTAGATCTACCAACAATTATGTAGTGCTGGGTCCTCCCTGATAGAATACATAGTGATTGGAAGGTTTAGGAAGCTAAGAAAGATAATGGGTAGTTGTGCACAACTTTCAGCAGTGATTACAGAGCTATAGTGATATCAGTGGCCAGAAGGGCCCTCAGTAGGTGTATGGGGCCTGAGCAAGGATCCCAGAGTAAAATGGAGTCAGTATGAGGGATGCATGTTTAAGTTGTGTGTAGGTGTGCAGCTCTCAAAATGGAGGAGTGTGGCCCCCTGTAACAGACAAATAAGACCAAGGACAGAGGCGCACAACCTAGTACAACAAATGGTTAAATAATATGGAATAGGATAAGATAAAACAAATAGAAACAAAATGAGACAAAACAGACAAGATACTCACATTGAGAGAGGTTTACAAGGATGGATCTCTCAGGGTCATGTGTTTTCAAGGAGGACCTCACTTCCTGGTTGGGGATGAGATCGCTTCCTGCTTACAGATACTGGGGGGCTCAATAGTAACAATGGGACATGTTTCAAGCAGATGCTCTTTTTCAACCATCCCATCACATTTATTATTATTTATTATTATTTAACCATTTTTTCTACTAGGTTGTGCTCCTCTGTCCTTGTTCTTATTAGAAGGTTTAGAAAGGTCCTCATATCACATAGTTTTGGTAGAAGAAAAGTTGATTGTACAGAAATTGTATGGTAAGATTGAAAGGTGTATAGGGGGCTGAAGTAATCAGTTAAAAAATATAGTTCAGTCTGTGTCTGAGGTCTACATGTTCCCTCATTGGGTGTCACCAATGAGGAAGATAAAACTTGCCTAATTGACCACAGCCTTTATATATTTGTACCTGGAACTGCTCTGTATATGAGGTTTTGTATGATTATTTCAAAGGTTGTTGTAAATTGTAAACAATGAAAAAATTACTGTATATTCTGGCATATAAGACTACCTTTGAACCCAGGAAAATCTTTTCAAAAGTCGGGGGTCGTCTTATACGCCGAGTGCTGAAACTTCTGAGCCAG
>CM070033.1:157311543-157322673 GCA_036250615.1 Ptychadena robeensis
ATATATATATATATATATATATATATATATATATATATATATTTGTATATATATTTTTTTTATTCTTTTACATTTGCCTTAGACACAGTTCCCTCGAGCAATCCATTATATGCTACTTGGCTCTAAGGTATAAATCTTTATATTGTGCCTTCAACTTCACATAGGATTTAAATAGCTCCAGTCCAGCAGCTGTAAGAGCTGCCTAAAGACATTTATGCTGTCAGAGTTACAAAGTACACACAGAGCTTAATTTATACTGACAGGAAATACAGGCAAGAGAACACTGGAGTGTAATGTGGTCTTTGACCAGCATTGTGTCCAATAATGAGAATATATCAAGCGCTGGGTTTCTCATACGTCCCCACAACATTGTAAGAACCTGCAAATAGTTGAATAAACATCACTTGTCAAAAAGCTTATTTTATTAAAATATTATTCTTTGTCTGGCAAGCAGCTTTATTCTGTTTAAAATACGGCAAAGCTAAAGTTTGACATTAATATTTATCAAATGCTTCACAAAGTGCAGTAGAAATATGAAATTCTCCAAGTATGGAAGGTAAATGTAACAATATAAACTGGTCATTTAAGGTCTATAATGTGCATAATTTTGCTTTACAATGTACACTCACCAGCCACTTTATTAGGCACACCTGTCCAACTCGTTGACGCAAAGAACAGATGAGCCAATCACATGGTGGCAACTCAATGCATTTAGGCATGGTTCAAACCAAGCTTCAGAATGGGAAAGGATGGTGATTTAAGTGACTTTAAACGTAGCATGGTTGTTAGTGCCAGACTGGCTGGTCTGAGTATTTCAGAAACTGCTGATCTACTGGAATTGTCACGCGCAAATGCCTTGTTGATGCCAGAGGTCAGAGGAGCATGGCCAGAGCTGATCAGAGAGGTTAAAGCTGATAGAAAGGCAACAGTAACTTAATTAATCACTCATTACAACCAGGGTATGCAGAAGAGCTTCTCTGAACACACAACAAGTCGAACCTTGAGGCAGATGGGCTACAGCAGTAGAAGACCACACCGGGTACCACTCCTGTCATCTAAGAACAGGAAACTGAGGCTACAATTCGCATTCGCAATACATGGACAATAGAGGATTGGAAACATGTTGCTTGGTCTGATGAGTCTTGATTTCTGCTGCAACAGATGGTAGGGTCAGAATTAGGTGTCAACAACATGAAACGGTTCAGGCTGGTGGTGTTATAGTGTGGGGGACATTTTCTTGGAACGCTTTGGGCCCCTTATTAGTAATTGATCATGGTTGCAGCGCCACAGCCTATCTTAAGATGCATACGTTTTTTTCTATCCTCGATTTTAGGGGGTAAAAAGTGCATCTTTTAGTTAAAAAAATAAGTGCAAATAGCAGAAATTATGAATAATGAATCATCAACAAATAGCACAATCTATTTAGATCATCAGGAAGTTGCAGATGATTTACCTTCAATGTGAAAATGCAGATGTCCTTTCTTTAAACACAGTTTAATTAATTTGTACTTAACATAAACATTACAAGCTAATTTCTACATGAATAATAGTGTTTGCTCCTATAATTATTACATATTGTGGGCTCATTTGTTCCTAATGTCCTAAGCAAATGTAATGCAAATGTTGTTTGTTAAAAAATACTTTTTGAATGTTTATATATTTTGCAACTGTTAACTTTTACTTAAAATGGTTGCATTTATTCTAATTTATAGGAAACCCATTTAACTACTTATTAAGGACAATAATAATAAAAAATTTACAATATATGAAAAAGAAAAAAAAAAGCTAGTGGCTGATGTATTAGGCCCACGGCATCAAAATCTCACAGTGGGGAAACGCTGCCCATAGTTTTCTATAGGCATGTCATGTCCCATGCCTCGGAGCACCACGTTGTTATTTATGCAACACAATGCTCTGTCTGTATGACATGTCATGCATTTAGCAAAAATCAATGGACGCATACAATACACACTTATTGTATGTGCCATAATGACCCTAAACCAGGACTACCCTGGATGCATAGTGGTGATGTATACAGGGCACCAAGTTAAATCTAGGCCTTACAGTGGACTAGTTCAATTAAAAACATCTGATGAAATTTAATGAGCAAATCTGACTAAATGGCTTTGTAAGGTTTAGACATTTTTGGGGTGAAGTGTAAAAACACAAATAATTTTATATTATAGGTATGAGGGGAGGGTGTCCCTAAGGGGCAAGTTTTATAATGAGTAATACTGCATACAAATTGCAGGCTTCTTTTCCAAGTTAGATATAGTTAAAAGCCTTTTTAAGGTTGGCCTTATTTTTGATGCAAGACTAGTAGAGGGAGGTTACACATTGTGCTGTTAACAAAAGCCAATTTCAAGTACAGATGGTCAACAATAAACAGTACTTTGGGTACCCCACAATTAAAAAAATAAGTCATGAAATTTATTTAAAAAAACGAGTTGACTAAAGATGCAGTGAATTGAGTTGGGAATTCTGTCATGAGTATAAACAGTAATATATAATTTTATATACAGTTGATATAAAATTATACTATATAAAAATCTAAACAGCCCTGGTAAAATGTCAGGTTCCTGTACTGTACAAAAATGAGACAAAGATAAATAATATCAGAAATTTTTCCACACCTGAAGTCTCACAAAAGCATGTGAGAAAAGGTTAAGATCTATTGAAACCAAGGTTGAACTTTTGGCCATAATTCCCAAAAAAATGTTTGGCGCAAAAACTCTACTGCACATCACCACAAGAGAACACCATACTCCCAGTGAAGCATGGTAGTGGCAGCATCATGCTTTAGGGCTGTTTTTCTTCAGCTGGAACTATGGCCTTAGTTAAGATAAAGGGAATTATGAACAGTTCTAAATACCAGTCAATATTGGCACAAAACCCTCAGGCTTCTGCTAGAAAGCTGAACATGAAAAGGAATATCATGCTTCAGCATGACGATCCAAAGCACAAATCCAAATCAACAAAAATCACGAAATGGCTTCACCAGAAGAATATAAAGTTTTGGAATGGCCCAGCCAGAGCCCAGACCTGAATGTGATTGAAAATCTGTAGGGTGATCTGAAGCAGGCTGTGCACAGGAGATGCCATAGCAAGCTGAGAGATTTGGAGTGTTTCTGCAAAGAAGAGTGGGTAAATCTTGCCAAGTCAAAATGTGCCATGCTGATAGACCCATACCCAAAATGTGTCATGCTGATAGACCCATACCGAAAATGTGCCATGCTGATAGACCCATACCCAAAATGTGTCATGCTGATAGACCCATACCGAAAATGTGCCATGCTGATAGACTCATCCCCAAAATGTGTCATGCTGATAGACTCATACCAAAAATGTGCCATGCTGATAGACCCATACCCAAAATGTGTCATGCTGATAGACTCATACCCAAAAAGACTGAGTGCTGTAAAAACATCAAAAGGTGTTTCAACAAAGTATCAGTTTAAGGGTGTGCACACTTAAACAACCACATTATTTTAGTTTTTTTTTTTTTTCCCTACACCTAAACTTTTTTTTTCATTTAAAGGTGGAAAAGGTTTTGAAATTATTTATCTTTGTCTAATTTCTGGACAGTACAGGAGCCTGGCATTTTAAAAGGGATGTGTAGACTTTTGATATCCTGTGTGCGTGTGTGTGTTTATATGTATATATATACTAAATATATTTACAATAAGAAACTATTTAAGCACTATGATCCGGCTTCTCAAAACAGATAAGCAGAGTGTAGCTCAAGGTAAAGTGGTTTTACAAACCAAACTCTTCCCAAGCTTCACTCTGGGTTACTTACCTGTTCCTCGCGAGCCTTGGGCGAATTTGCAGTTTTAGATTCCACCTCAATGATGTTGAAAAGCAGGGGGGGGGGGCAAATCCATTGACCTGCTTGTTACTTTTGGCCTTCACATGTGAAGGGGGAAGAGGGCAGGAAATCTGTGTAATCTGCTTTGATTAACCGTATCACTAATAAAATAAAAAGGTATTGTCTTACCAGTAAGGGGTTATTAATATGATTTAGGCATAACATAATACTGCGGGCTTGGTCATCTGGCATTGCTAACCTCTGGTTATTTGAGGGTTAAAATTATATGCATAAAGCTGGGCATTCACATACCAATTCCTGCACGATCCGATCCGATGCCGTGTGCGCTCCCGCATCTCTTAAGGATCGGGTCGTGCAGGAATTGGAGGCTGCAACTGACCAGGATTGAGCGGAAATCAGCCGTCCTGTCAGATCGCACAGTTATCCGACAGGATGGTAAATTTTAGCCCAATCCCATTCGTTCGGCTGGGGACGGCTGCCCCCAGCCGAACTAATGAGCTGCAGATGAAGAGTGCTGGCCGATTAGGAATAGACGGTATATCGTACCGTCTATTCACAGCTTAAGTCATTAAAAAATGTTAATACACCACAAGCCCTTATAGTTTAGAACCTCCACTGGGGGTAAAGATGGTGAAAATGCTCCCCCATCAAACCCTGTGAAACAAGTTACAACTCCATAAAGGAAAAGCCCCAAAAAAGTAGTGTCACACTTGCCTTTATTTTCTATATTTATGGATTTCTGTGACTAAATTACCTATGAGCAGCAGACAAAAGAGATTTCAAACATTTCTATTGTCTGGCAGAGAATGCCTAAAGGATGTTTTGTAATTGTCTGTATAATATATACATGTATATATAAAAACAATCTGAATTAAAAAAAGAAATGTATCTACAATTCAATGCAAGAATGTTATTTATTTATTTATTTATTTTGTGTTTTAGAGAATGACTTTAATGTTATACAATAGCAACCAGCTCGAAAAAAAAATAGTATTACCTTTCTGTGAGATTCCCTGAGGTTGTGATTTGTGTATGGGTCTAAATTATTGATTCAGTCTAAGAAGAAATCCTAGGCTTAGGAAAAAAAATAACGAATAGTCTAATGATTTGGAGTTGAATTTTCGCCTCCTTCCAGCTATGAAGTAATAAAACAAAATGTAAATTGAGTTTTATTCTTCTAAAGTTATGTGCAAAATTCTAAATAAACAGGAAAACTTAGGTAGCACAAAAAAGCAATAAATGGAAAGAACAATAGCATTTCATTCTGGTGTTTCGAGGCAGCCCCTGTTCTGGGATAAGCCTTTGCGTTGTCTGCATCCTCCCTATGGCTTTTTATTCTGTGAACTGCCAGAAGGCTTGAAAACCATCTCATCCATTTCATCTCAGGACTACAAGGGTATTTGTGGCTACTGGACCAAAACTACATACCCACATACTACATACCCATTACCTTCAGTTTTTAAAGTTTTAAAGTGGATGTTTTATATGGGCACATAAGTCCTTAAGTCCACACCACCAAAACCCTACACTTTCGGCTTGTCCAATCAAAGCTTACCAACATAATTTCAGATGCTTTAATATTAACCTCCCTGACGGTTCTCCCATACCACATTGTTTTCAACAAAACGGCACAGTCAATCAAAGAAGAGTGCAAAGTACTCTGGTGTGTTTTCCCATACTCCTCTCTTCACATGACGCCGGGCGTTTTGTGGGATGGAAAGCAAAACGCCGACTTCTTAACATGGAGGTCAATGGCACCACTCTGCCTCTCCGGCATCACTAATGATGGTGAAGAGGAAGTGCAGGAAGCGATCTGCAAATCCACCGAGATTCAGAATTGCCACGGATTCTCCGATAATAGGTGAATATACCCTAAAAGTGTAGCTCTGGGTGAGTTTTTTTGTAAACCGCCAGGAAGGTTACGACGTAATGGACATGCTTACAGGAGTATTATATACAGTCCAATTTGGAGTTTACACTTGGCTAAGTAAAATCAAAGGGTCAATATCTCCAAAAACAATAATCAAACTGAGAGGTTTTTAAAGAGGTTATAAACGTTCTCATTCTAAACTTGAAAATGGATTTGGCTACAATTTATCCTGTATGGGAACAAAACATGTTTCATTTAAATGCTACTAAACCCACCAGACAAACTTTTCCCCCTAGCTATCCAACCCCCGATTATTGGGGCAATATGTAAATAAAAAAAAAAATCATTATCTGTGTGGAGATATCTGTATAGTTCTCCCCTCACCCCTCCTCCTCTGTGTGAGCATCTCCTCATCGCCGCAGAGGACAGCCGACATCTCCAGCAGTTATTAATGTTGATTTAATAATTTTTTTGTGTCTTTTGACACACATTGTATCTGGTGTCCCCCAGTGGCTGCCAGCGTTATTGCAGCCTCAACTCATGCAAGCCTGGAAGCTTACACTGAATGTAAAATGGCGGCTACAACAGGCATCAGCATGATTGCTAAATAAATATTTTTTGGTTTTTGAGCAACTTTGAGCTATTGGGACAGTTTAGAGGTAAGTAAAACTGTAATAACATTTTTTGGGTGATTTTTGATTTTATGTTCTTGGGTGGTTGATGTACAGTAAGAGGTAGGAAATAGAAAAATATACAAACGCAAAAAAATCCCTTTTAAACTGCGTTCATCCTCTAGTCAACAAGCCGGCTGTGTAGCGGGTCTAGGACATGTATTAAACAATAGTTTCTATTGTTCATATTTATTTAAAAGAAAATGAACAGGGATTAGCCGTTCTTCTCATACATTGCACTCTGAATTTTACTGCAGAAGCCTATAATAACTGAACAAATATTTTACCAAATATTATTCAGACTCGGGTACCTTGTGCACTGAGATTTCACATAATCCTTATTATGTATACAAACTGTTGGATTTGCACTGTCTCATTTTTCATGTATCTGGTATTATGTAGCATTACAATGTTTTCTGCTATTTAAACATATTTAAATTGCTAAATAATATATGGCAATAAATGTGTTTTGCTGTATATTCAGTAATTGAGATGAGCAAATAATAAAGAATAACTAACTGTAATCTGTTGAATTTTACCGATTTAGGATATGTTTTTTTTTATAATTTGCCAATAAGTAAGTAAATAAATAAAAGTGCATCACCTTTGTTAATCATACTAACATATAAGAAACACTGGGTAATCTACAAATACGTGAACTTTCACAGCATCAGTACATCATTTTGGTGCTGATGGACACCAGGTTCATGATTTGAACATCTTCCTGTAAGGGTTACTTAATCTAAAGCCCCCATACACCTTTATCACTCCATACAATTTCCTTTAGATCTGCCAACAACTATGTAGTGCTGGGCCCTCCCTGATAGAATACATAGTGATTGGAAGGTTTAGAAAGCGCCTCATATTACATGGTTTGGATAGAAGAAAAGTTGATTGTACAGAAATTGTATGGGAAGATTGTATGGTGTATGGGGGCCTTAAACTGTTTCTTCAAAATGCCACTACTGTGCTGTATCATTCATTCTGTGTATCTAACAGTATTGGACCTCTGGAGGAAGTATTTTCCAAGTTACTCTAAACCAAGGTTGGGAAACTTTTTGACTCGTGGGGTCTTTTAAATTTGACAGAGGGGTCAGGCAAAAAATCGAAAAGGGCCGACTGGTCCCAAGTCCTCCAATCCTGGGTGGGAAATTTAAAGAAATAATATTAATAAATTGATACATTCGCTTAACAATTTAGCTCCACTTATTGGAGACCAGGTGACAAAGGACCTGATTTAAAGCTAAATAAGCCTGATATGGCCCTCTAGCCATAGTTTGCCCAAGTCTGCTCTAGACTCTAGATTGAATTAAACTTAGGGTCCCCACACATGTAACGAGTGGTGTCGGGTGCCCACATGGGGGAACAGATGCCTGTCTCCCCAAAACTCAGCCAGAGAATGGACATGCCGTAACGGCTGGCACACAAAGAGAGCTCGCCTATGCTGTGAGCGATGGTTGCTCTCCACAGCTCATGTGTCGGTCCCCACTCGCTACGTGAGTGAGGACCTTTATTGTAATACTGAGGGACTTTCATTGTGAATATCAGCATTTCCAGAATTTGTGAAGATCTCGAAAATAGTGCTATAGATTTGTAATCACAAATATTCAAGATATTTTTATATCAGGAACCGGAACTACCATGCATTGCATTAGCAATATGCACATGTACAAGTACTGATTTGCGCAATAAAGGCAATAAATAGTGATGGCCGAACTGTCTGCCTTGCATAACATGATCTAGTGAACGTCTGGATATGGAAACCGGGAACTACACGTTCCAGGTACCGGAAATAATGTCAGTGACGTCAGTGAAGTACTATACATTGAGTTTGGAATATGCGCATGTACAGATGCCGATTTGTGCAATGAGGGTAATAATGACTGGAGATCACAATTTTTGGAATTGATACATTTATTAAAAATATAAGGTGAAAAGTTTGCAATATTTTGCCTATGCTGCTCATCACTATTTATAATCTAAGATGTACCCATTGTCACATAGGATTAAGTTTTGTAACAAAACTTGTATGAACATCTTGTATGATAGTTATATGAATGTCAAGTACAAATATTAAAAGAACTAACCATATTTTTTAACAAACCTTGGTTCTTGTAGAATGTGAAAACACAATACAAAGCCTGTTGGTCAAAATAAACAGTGGCATAAAACAAACAATACAAGGAAAACATGCAAAAGAAAAAAACTTATCTGGCATCCTTTTCTGGAAAACACAGTTCACATCTGGCTTAGGGCAGCACAATATTTTGACTAAACTGATATTTTCAGTTTAGTCAAAATGTGGAGAAGCTACCCAGAGCAGCTGTAGAAATAGGAAAAAATCAGAAACAATATTTCCTACAAGAAAAGAAAAACGTCTTTTGGAAAAAAAAAAAAAGTCAGATATAGATTCAAGCCTCTATAAATATGCCCCATAACCATTTCCAATGTAGTATGTAGGTAGCTTGAAAATATTCAAATATACCTTCAGCTAACAGAGATTTTAGCTTTTCCTGCCTAAGGAAAAATAAAATAATAAAAAGCTACCTCATTCTACTATGCATATCCAAAACAAAAAAGCTTTGGCTACAGCTACACATTTATTTTAAAGCAGGCTTTCTATGGTGTGGTCAGGCCAAAATCAACCATCTCCACCAACCATATGCAACCATCCAATTATTATATGAAGAATTGACTGTTGTGCATAAGTATCCCTTTTACATACATTTCTATATAATAACATTATGTTTTAAATACAGAAAGTGATTACCAGAAGCCTCAACATTTCACATTTACATCAATATACAGTCAGTTTTCATGCAGCCATAATAATCAGATACACATGCAGATATATTTATCATGCATATGGAAATGTGTACGTTTTATAATTTTACTACTAAATGGAATCACTTTTCCATGTCACTAATAACCCTTTTCAGATTTGTTATTTTAATCACTTGAGTTCTTGGGAATAAATGGACACTTGAATTGGTGATTGAGTGCTTTATGTTATTACCATAGAAGTATAATTTATAATTAGCATTAGTGTGAATTCTGCACATAATTTAACTGGAATCATTAATCACACATTTACAGTTCAGATTATACAAAAGATAGTTTAACTCTATCCAGAAATATGTATATGTACATATAAATAGGGAGATAGAGAGTTGTTTGGTGGTTTATTTCTTTAAGTTTTATTTAAAAATTCAACAAATATATAAGGACAAGAAAGACAATTTTGTGGCAAAAACTAGGAAGTAAACAGAAACAAAGCATTGCTCATTGCTAGAACTGGTACTTACTGGGTGCTTTGCATATTGTATAAACAATTTTTTCCAGTTTGATCAAAGAAACTTATTTGCCTATCTTGTCCTGTACCTTAGGACATACGAAACGATCCCAATGCCCCACAATGAGTCTGCATTAATACTTTGTTTTTTCTCCGCTCTAAACTCCAACCAGCACTGAAGGAGTTAAGGGGGGGAAGCTGCCTAAGCCTGCCAGTCAAATGGTATGTATGGATAAATACGATACATGTGCCAGCAGGAACAGTAATTTGTGTAACAGAGGACATGTTTGCAAGAACCTCAGTCCAATATTTATGCAACTTTCATAGAGATGGTTGAATTTTAAATGTTCTCACAAATTTGACCATTTAGACAATTTTGAGATAATTGCAAAGCCCCTGAGCTTGGTATCATCACCAAACTTGTTGGAGATGTAGAGAAGAGTTGGGGGTATACTACAAAAAAGTATTACTAGGTCAAGTCAAAATTGCGAAAATTGAAATGTCGACTTTTGCATAATTTTTGCAAAAACAACATGTGCTAGAGCAAGACCCCCCCCCCCCCCCCCCCCCCCCCCCCCCCCCCCCCCCCCCCCCCCCCCCCCCCCCCCACCAATATTCCCACAACCCTTCTCTACATCTCCAGCAATTTAGGTGATGATATAATGATACCATGTTCAGGGGCTTTGCAGCAAGTGAAGATTGCCCTGATCCCTAGCACACTTATGACAGATAGAGTCAGATAATAGTCCTAAAGCAAGCAGGGATCAAGGGGCATAGTGAGCCTGCAAGACAATAAACAAATTAGAAAGGTGGTCGGTAACATTCATGAAAATCCTCAGTACCCATTATAACCTTCATTTTCCACCAGTCATTTACATATGATGCAGGGTGGAATAGTGGGTATCTAAGATGTTAAAAAGACACGCTTCTAAAACCACATTTAAGTCTCAATCCTTTTACTTAACTCAAGAGGCATGTCACCAGCAAACAAAACATAACGTACATCTGCAGTAGACAAAGCTTCTTTTTGAATCAATATAGTCCTAATGGGAGAAAAAAATATGCTTACTTACTTACAGAAAAGGAATCACAGTGGAACAGAGAACAAAAACATAAGCACAGCACTGCTTCATTCATGTACAGCCAGGTCCATAAATATTGGGACTTCAACACAATTCTAACATTTTTATGCCACCACAATGGATTTGGAATGAAACAATGTGCTTTCAAGCGGACCTACCACATTGTAGTTCACTTTCCACTATCGGCATCAGACTGCCAATAGATAGGGCAATCACTGTCCAAAATAAAAAAAGGGAGCTGTGAGAGGCAGAGAAGTAAACAATGACAGTCACATGGGAGGTGTTCTGTCAGTGCAGCACACCAAATCCTCCTGTGTGTCCTTTAACATCACCTCCTATCTACCTAACCTCATGCTCAGCCTACCTGTGTGCCCCCCAAATCCATG
>CM070033.1:157357643-157372617 GCA_036250615.1 Ptychadena robeensis
GTATTGGAATATGAAAAATGAATTTCCACATAGAACATGCAGTGATCTGACTATATATACATATGTATATATAACTTTCTTTATTGTAAATTTGGCATTAGGAAGAGCTAAGAGGGACATCTTTAATATACTTTTTCAAGTGTAACATAAACTTGTTCTTTCAGGCTAATTTCTCCAAATGTATGTGATAATTAATTTTCTGCAGCATTTCGCTTGCCTGCTAATTACACTGCCAATATTTTTTTACTTTTGTCTCCTGGGAAATGTGTATTCTTCAGGTGCAAGTTACTGCCAAGCAGGTATTTATAGATGGAAAGGTCACAGCACAAAACTGTAACTGCCCTCAATACAGCAATAATAGCTGGGAAAACAGTTATTTCACTGGTGAAAATTAGTTTGTTTTAAATGTACTCAGAACAGGAGCCTTTACAAAAGTGTGAGTTCAGGAAACTTTAAAGTTTTATGTTATTATTAGGCTGAGATAAAAGCAATCATAAAGCAGCTCAGAAGAGGGATGGTCTCTCGTCCTTGGTTCCTACATTCTCGGACACCCCCCCCCCCCACCACCACCACCACCAAAAAAGTAAAAATTTTAAATATGGTATCTTGAATATTTTTTTTCTTGTATGTCTTTTTTAATCAGGTAATCAAACAGCATGCCTTAGCATTACTACACTCCCTATATTTGGATGAGGAATATATTAAGATTGTATTTTTATAAGTGCCTCACAAAGCCTAGCTCCTGCTAATCATCTTTACACAGTACTGTTTCAACTATATAAAATGAATTAAATAAATGAAGCTTATCATTGTGAGCACCCGTTATGGTTTGTCTGAACCCTCCATTTAATAATCATCTTAAACGAATAAAGAGGAGAAATTGTTGCAGGATCCATAGGTATTACATGCTCCCACTTGTAGTTCATACAAGAAAGCTATGAAGACCCGCCATTTCCTTTCTCTTCTACCATTACATGCTAGCCAAAGCTCCATCTCCCCTACCTCCCCTATCAACTGAGCCGAGTCCTTGTCTCTTCCTTTGTTATAGTTTGTATACATCACAGCACCCATTTAATGTACAGTGCAGCATAATAAAAAGTTTCATAAACAAAAGTTAATAAGAATACCACTGAAATTAGGCATTACCCAGTACAGGGCTGCAGTAATTTAGCTTTTTTATTTCTGCCTGATCTTGAACTATAAGATCAGAGAAAAAAAAATTATAACCAAGCAAATCTATTATAAAATATGTCTCCAGCTGTTCAGTTCAAGCCTGGTGGCTGTTAAAGGTTCACAATATTGAATTGGTAGCTCACCAGGACATTCTAAATGCTACTAAGCCACAGTTCTGTCTTTGCACTTTTGCAACTTACGAATCATTATTTAAATAACTATAATTTATGAGCACATTTAAATGAAATACCCATTGCTACCCGTGCCACAGGTATTTACTTAAACCAGAGGTTTACAATTTAAAATTCATTTAATGTTAAATATTTATCAGGAAACACAGACTTTAAACACCAGGAATTAAAGCAGTTTGTTATGCTGTGGGGTACAGCAGTCCCAAGTGATTTTGAAATTTAAAAAATATACAGTTCAGGCAGGTAGGAGGATAGAATACTGCAGGCCACAAACTGCGCTGAAAGCAAAATTAATAATCATTATTCTCTGAACGATGCCAGCTCTACCTGAGAAACAAGGCTTAAGGCCATTTTGCAAACAAAGAAGTATAAAGGGAATATGATTCTATATAATACACTATTAATGGTGCAGGTATGGCAGAGATTGTGTGCAGAGGAAGAAAATAACATCCCAAACTAAAAGTCAACAAAGCTGAAAAAGATTTATTTATGATTGTTAAAGGGTTCCACTTTTAAAAATAAATGATATTGTTTAGATCAACAATAACAAACTGAATTGGTAAATAAATAAACTTAGGCAGACCTGGAAACAAGGTAGCAAGGTATTGAATAAAGTAAATTGGTGGCTTGGCCGCTGATGGAGACGCAGCTCCTGCTCTGAGCTCCAGGGACAACTCGGACTAAAACCCCTCAAAGTTGCCCTTACACCCGACCATCCGCAGATAACTGACCCCTGCGAGTAGCCCAAGCGACCAGGGATACCGCCGGTCCCAAACACTTTCCTCCGCGACTGGACTTTCCGCGATCACGGACACCGCGATCACGCGAGGCCAGGGATTCGGCCTACCTCGCCATCCAAGTTCAGAGGTGAGCGTTCCAATTAGCCCCTTCGGCCTTCCACCTGACTTAACGCAGATAGCGGTGGCCTGATCAGGCACTTACCCGCATCCGGAACCCACCAATCGGGCCTGCAGGATATCTGAACCGGCCGGTTCCGAAAAATTTAGCCCGCGGCCTACCCGTGAAGGACCCTCTGCAGACTCCTCACATTGGGGGTTGGCTCCATCGACGCTATATTAAGCGGCTCTCAGGGTATCCAGACAGGCACCTACAGCAGTCAGATCTCCCAGCGTGGCTGGACCATTTTTGAGGGCAGAAAATAATTGAGGCCGTGGATTGAGCCTAGTCCGCCATCTTGCCACAGCTCATATTGATCATCTGGGCCCTGTAACCATACTGATCACCCCTGTTCTGTAGGCTGATATTTAACTGGGGCTAGTTCACACCAAGAGGATCCTTAGTGAACTTTGCCAGCATCCCATAGTGGACTTTACACCGCGGCTGCGGCCTGCCTCATGTGGATAGAAATACCATCTGGCTGACTAACTGAACATCATTGGCCCACAAGGATGGAAGCCATGGGTTCTTGCTAGGGAGAAGCTGTGTTAGATGTCCCTTGCTGCATCACCCTTCTGGATTTTCGTGCCCTGCTTCCGCTACCAAGGGTCCTTGATCTATTGACCTCCAATTACGTCATCCCACTGTACAAGTGACCTCCTATTGACTATTTTCTTTATCGTATATTACATGAGCAGATGATGGCCTGCTGCTAACTGCTCTACTAGGGCAAGTGAGAGAAATACGCACACTTACAGAAGCAAAATGGGAAAGACCAACAAAAAGCAAGAGTTTTATACGCAAAAGGGACACAGTTCCAACAAAAATATCCCAGAAATGTTTCACCATAGTGCCTCTGAGCGCACACCAAGATCCCCAGGATCAGATACCGCTACCTCTGAACAAGAGGAGTATGTCCACAGAACGCCCAAAGGTGGAAATAACTATGACGACCATGTCCTCAGACGAGCAGACCTAAAATCCTTTTCTGACTAAATTAAATCGGACATTAAAGCTGCACTGACATCTGCAATTTCTGACCTGAAGGCGGACATTAGATCGATCTCGTCCAGGGTACAGGAAGTCGAGGACTCACAGGCTCGCCAAGACATGGAAATACAGATCATCCAAGATAGGATGGAAGCATACGATGTACAGGCCATTCATGTCAACCGCTACCTGGAGAACCTGGACAACAGGGGACGCAGACACAACCTGAGGCTCAGAGGCGTACCCGAAACTATTGAGTCACCACAATTGGCCAGAGATGTAGTGTGCTGTCTGCCCGATTACCATCTAAAAGAATCAATTCTGCAGAAGATGCGAACGCAGGAGGCGCTCACGCTTAATGGCTCTGTGATAACCATCTTTCAGGATCTCTGATGATGAGATCTCAGGATCTCATTTGGACTATCGGTCATGAAGGATGATAAGCCCATCCAATTGTGCGTTCCATCAGAACTTGCACATTTCTGTGAACAACTCCAGATTCCCATTCCATCCCTGCCTGAATGGTACGCCGATTGTCTGCATAAAAGACGCACGGAGGATCGACCACAATCTCACCGGACGACTTCGCCTAAAGTCCAGCACACACCAGCGCCTTCTTCCTCAAAAGGCAGACGCGAGATCACCGGAAGGATGTCCCCCAGCTATCACCGTACACCGAGAAGGGGATCCAGGAGAGCCTTGATGTGACTTTGACTTTTCCCATAGGTTATCCTGGTCTTCAGGCTTGCAGTGGACTCGATTGGAGAATGACTACTTTCATACTTCGTACTGATAAGTATGCCTGGCTTTATGTTTAATCTTAGGCCCATTTAGGATTTGAGACACCAAAATTTATCAATATGTGATGATCCCATCTTATCCCATAGTTATCAGAGCGAGCACTCATCTAGGAATGTGGTTACAGTTTAAATGTTTAATAGGATGCAGATTAACATCAATTGCTCCGGACATGCTTCATGTACCGGTTTTAATTCCCTCCACTGCTTTTTAGATATTTGATGCTCCTTTTCAGATCTGACCTAGTATACTATTTGACCACTAGGTGGCACTGTTGACCTTCCACTGAAAATGTTTCATGCCTATATTCGTACTAGAGGGCACACGGAAAGTATTTAGATTATTATCTGTCATTGTGTTCACTGCTTATTGATGTGTTATAGCCTATGTTCGCTTTTTAAGACTGGGATGCCTTATTCCTCTCTTTCTCCTGTTCCCTTCTATACTACTACGTATTCGGAAGGTTGGGTTTTTTGTTTTTTTTAGCAAGATTTCCCCCTTCTTGAAGTTCTGCATGTTTATTGGTAATCTACATGTTATTCGTTATCACGTCATCAGATCCCATAACAGTTATTCTATTTTTCTCTCTCACTTGCTACTAGGCACCCATTATAGTCCCAAGCCCACCCCCCCCACCACAGTTAAGTGTGCTCTTCATCTCCATTTTCGGAAAGTACAAACATTGCATTGTTCCACACCCCACTTGACTGACAAAAACCGGTATATCTAGGTTTGAAGGGATATTATCCCTTCCCGGTTTTTCTTTTTTTGTATATCAGGGAGCGAACAGACAGGATACTGTTTGTTCGTATAGACCAGGCTAAATCGCACGTTGCGATATCTACACTATCGCAGGTCTACATTGTACTCTGAGACAAAATGTCTTCCTTAAAATGCGTATCGATCAATGCCAAGGGTTTAAATATCCCAGGCAAGAGAACTCAGGCATTGCTGCTTGGTAGAAAACTTAAGGCGGACATAATGTTTCTTCAGGAAACTCATTTTAAGACTTCTGCTGTTCAAAAATTGACTAACTACTCTTTTCCAGCAGTCTACCATGCCACAAATGATGCCCAAAAGACTAGAGGGGTAGCAATTCTTTTCGCTAAAACTCTAGTTTTCTCCAAAACAGATGAATTACTAGACCCTGAGGGGAGATACATTTTTCTTAAGGGCACCATTCACCAGACGCCAGTCACCCTGGCAAATGTGTACTGCCCGAATAAGAATCAAACCCGATTTTTTGCTAAAGTCACGAATTTGCTATTGGAATTTACATCTGGATTATTGATTTTGGGAGGAGATTTTAATGTCCCCCTATCTCCCACACTGGACTCTTCAACCAGGTCCTCATCGCTGACATACGCTGCTCTGCGGAATATCAAAAACAAATTAGAGACATTAGCTTTGCACGACACATGGAGATTTTTGAATCCTTCCACAAAGGACTATACCTTTTTTTCGCCCCCGCATAATAAATACACACGCATTGATTATTTTTTTATATCTCAGAAGGACCTCTTACTTATCACAGATGCCGGTATAGCGCCAATCACCATATCGGATCACGCCCCGATATGGTTCTCTATTAAGTTTAAACAAGATCCGCCAGCGAAAAGGATATGGAGATTGGACTCATCTCTTTTGGGTGATCCCAAGATCCTACAGTCTATCCAGAGGGACTTGACTGAATTTTTTGTGAGGAATGGAGTTGACAACCATTTGCCTCATACTATCTGGGAGACACACAAATGTGTCATGAGAGGCATATTTATGGCACATTCTTCCCGCAGGAAAAAGGCCGCTCAGGCGAGCCTAGACCAGTTGCTAACGCAGATCTCCCACTTGGAAAGGGCTCATAAAGCGACATTGGCTGATACCACTCTTAATGAGCTGATAGCCTTGAGGATCCGGTTGAAAGAGGACCTCAATGTAAGGTCCAGAAAAGCGTATGTTCTATCCCAGAAATTGTTCTACGAACATGGGAATAAATGTGGCAAATTTCTGGCTAGAGCACCGCACCATCCACCACATCACGGACAAACAGGGGCAAAATCATTCCACATCTGAACAGATTGCTAAACAATTCGCACTGTTCTACAAAAATCTATATAATTTGCCAAAAAGTCAGGACATCGACAGACCCGCCAAGATTAGGGAATTTCTAAGTAAGTTCTCCCCTCCACCTATTTCCCCGCAACAAGCCTCAGAATTGGAATGTCCGATCAGCGAGGAGGAATTCAAGGGGGCACTCAGGTTCATGAAGGCGGGGAAAGCTCCGGGCCCCGACGGGTTTCCGGCACAATATTACAAAACTTTCGCCGATACCCTTTCTAAACATTTCCTGGAAAATTTTTATTCCATCCATACTGGGGACTTATCACACTCGACGGTGATGGAAGCCCACATCACTGTGATACCTAAGGCGGGGAAGGATCCTTCCCAATGTGGGAATTACAGACCCATATCCCTGTTAAATGTGGACTTAAAAATCTTCGCCAAAATTCTGGCCTCTAGATTGAACCCGCTGCTACCGTCAGCTGTACATAAAGACCAAGTGGGACGTCTAAAACTAGAGATGGATGTTTTTTCCTATCAACAGATGCGGAAAAAGCGTTTGATAGGCTGGACTGGGGATATATGATACAGGTGCTGGAGTACTGGGGAATACCTCAGACTATGTTAGCCAGAATTTCCGCTCTGTACAAATCTCCATACGCTAGAGTTAGGGCCAACGGTGATTTGTCCGACCCCTTTGACATAAGAAACGGAACCAGACAGGGATGCCCATTGTCCGCCTTGCTCTTTGTCCTCGCATTGGAGCCACTGCTTAACCAAATAAGAGGTCATCCCAGGATACATGGTATCCTCATTGGTAAGAGGGAATATAAGACCGCCGCCTTTGCGGATGATCTTTTATTCACCCTGTCTCATCCACGGGTCACGTTGCCAGCCTTGCTATCTGTTTTGAAAGATTTTCAGAATATGTCTAACTTTAAGATTAATCATACAAAATCTTTCGCACTTAACATAACCATCCCTAAGAACCAACAAATGCGATTTCAAACAGATTATCCATTCCAATGGGCCGCTTCTCATATAAAATACCTAGGCATCTCCCTTCCCAATGATCCGACAGATATTTTCAAACTCAACTTCCCGCCCCTACTTAAAGAAATCAAAGCGGACTTAGTTTCCTGGCACAGACCTACTTTTTCTTGGTTTGGTAGGATGGCAATCATTAAGATGAATATAACTCCTAGGTTTCTTTACCTCTTCCAAACGCTGCCCATCCACATCCCCAAGCAATATTTTGCTTCTTTACGTACAATGTTGAGACAATTTCTCTGGGGACACAAGAAACCTAGACTTGCTTATACATCCCTGATTGACCCCAAATCAAAAGGTGGAACGGGTCTACCCGACCCAGAAACTTATTACAGAGCTTGCCACGTTGCGAGATTATTGGACTGGGGCCTTCATTCTAGGTCCAAAGATTGGATAGAATTGGAAAATGAACTATCAGATACGCCCCTGGTACACCTTCCTTGGCTTCCCATGACGTCACAGACCTTAATACCTGCTCTCCCACAGTTGACCTCGGCTACCATGCAGGCATTTGGGGAGGCTCAGAAACTGTGTAAACTGACTTAATATCCAAACCCCCTGACGCCTTTAATCTACAACCACTCCTTCTCTCCTGGAAGCGCATTGACTAAAGGGAGCAATGACGATCCCCCTGATCTATATAGAGCCTACAATTTCTTCAGAAACGGTGTATTCAAAGACAGGGAGGAGCTAAGGGATGAGGGCATCTGTCTCCCCCAATGGCTTTACCTCCAAACCAGGCATTATCTGAATGCTAAAGAAAGTAAGCGGCTTATTTGCAGGGACCCTACGTTTCTGGAAGATATTTGCGCGAAGGGGACGCCGATACGGCACTCTATATCCCTGATCATTTAATTGACGCCACGACGACTGCTACTATGTCGCATAGACAGGCTTGGGAGTCAGATTTGGGAGTCCAGTTCTCAGACGAGGAATGGGGGGGAAAAATTAACATTCTCACCAGTAAGGGTTCCTTAAATGTGCGGATCCAGGAAAATAATTATAAGCTTCGCACCAGATGGTACAGAGTACCTCAAATCTTACGCCACATATATCCTGATACCGATGGCAAATGCTGGAGATGTAACCTGGAAGAAGGCACATACCTACACATTTGGTGGGAATGTTGCCTGATCACCCCATTTTGGTCAATGGTAGCAGAGACCATAGAGGAAATCACGGGGCACAAATTGGTCTTTACGTCTGCATGCTTTCTCCTCCACCACACTAACATGACACTGAAGTCATATAAAGGCTCTTTGATTTTCCACATGATTAACGCGGCAAAATTGCTCATACCGCTACAATGGAAAAGTCCCCATACTCCTTCAAAAGGAGAATGGTTTGCCCAGATAAACTGCATAGAGGAAATGGAAAAATTAATACACGTCGCCCATGACACGCTCACTCGCTTCCTAGCGGTTTGGACCTCGTGGATTGACAACAGAACAACCTCCCCCCTTAGTTAGGGTGTTTGCCATATCACTCCTTCATACACCTGATGTGAGGGTCTCTCTTTGTGGCCTGACGGGCTCTACGTATGCCCCTTCGGCTAGTATGGAGACACTTGTCCACATCGCCACCCTCTGGTCCACAGTACCTGTTGAACATCCCACTTTATCATTGTTCGGCCACTGATATACAGTAGGGCCTTCCCATACACCTCTTTGGTTTCGGATTTAATCGAACCTACCCTTTTTACAGGGGAAAAGGGAGGCCCGCCGTTTTATGTTGATTCTTGTTTCTTCTTTTCTTTTTGGTATTACCTATTTCAACACCATGATTCTATTTTTGTTGTGGTTATGCCACTTTGTTGCTAATATTTTTTGTTAGCTCAGGTTACAAATATGCTGTTTAGCTAGATTGTTTGCAATATTATTTGTGACTTGATTCCATGATACTGCTCAAGATTGAATTTAATTGTATGTTTTTGTAAACAATGCATCATTTCATGAATACCTTTGCCTACGGTTATAACCTTTTCATTTTGAACCAAAAATGCTGTAATTTGAATATTTTCTCAATAAAGCTTATTTGGAAAAAAAAAAAAAGTAAATTGCCACTATCCCCATATTTCAAGTATATAACAGAGAAGGAATCACCCACAAAGGGATAGAATACCTAGAGGTGGCCAACCTCAGGGGACATGGCGTGGCCAGAAACCATACATTTAAAGCAAACTGTATAATAAATGTAAAGTAGGTAATTTATTGCACACGTTCAAATAGGCCAATTCATACTTGGTAGGCCATATAGAGTCCAGGTCAAATTACACATATAAACGGTTAAAATATATAAAACCATAAATTCAATATAGGATACATAAGTTGCATATAGAAAAGTAATCGTAGGGATATAAAAGGGATGGTACCTCCCTACGTCATACGTGATGCATTTCGGCCCTTTTTTGTTGGCCTCCTCTGGAGGGGATGGGGATCAAACTTAGAAGGAGTGGTGTAGAGTGAATAGTTCAATAACAGATAATCAAGGATCTTGAACTGTCCGGGTAACCATAATCCCAACAGGACACTGACCTGGGCTCTTAGTGAGTCCAAAGATAGAGTTTCCAGGTAAAGCTTTCCCAGGGTATCCTGCAGGCTGACAGGGGCGCCAGAAACAAACTGAATTTATTTCCTAAATTCAAAAATAAATCAGTGTTTCTATACCCCAGGTGCCCAACCTGCGGCCCCTGAAACCCCTGAAACCTAACTGTTAATGCATAGGGCAAAGGAACTTTGCTTGGAATCTTGTTGGCACTACATAGTTGTTGGTAGATCTAAAAGATATCTGACAGAAAGACTGGAGTGGAGGTGAGGGACTTGCTCCCACTATTTAACCAACAAACAGGGTATGATTGTATAATATATATTGCGACACATAACCTCAGAATAGGGACAATGGCTTTGATGAGATCTATGAAGCATATAACCTTTGATTATATATGATTATGCTTAATATTATATATTATATAAATGCTTATACAAGTCAGTTTAGATTGAAAATGTAATGTGCGGCCCTTTAGTAATGCTGAGGGCCGCACTTGTGGCCCTCCATATCAACTCACCACTGCTCTATACCCTAAAGTTTTTAGTAATTTTACAAGCGCAATAATATACCCTAACAGGTCATAATATGCAGACATCGGTTAAAGTGGCTGCAAAGCTATCTAAAAGTTTAAAACTGGATCACTCAATTCAAAAAAGGCAGAAACATTTTCACATTTACAATGCTTAAGGGAGGTTAAAAGTAATACATGCTTTCACCTTTTGATGTGTTTCACAACATAACTGTTGCTTCATCAGAAAAATAAATGTTCATGGAAAATAATCCAATTTATAAATAAAGAGTATGAAGTATAATTTATAAACAAACAATGTTGAGTGCAAATATTTAAATCGCAAATTGTTGTATAGAATATCGGCACTTCGAGAAACCACAAAGATCTGGAGTATAGTGCTTTACCTTCATAATCTCAAATGTCCGTTTGATCGGCAAACAATCAATTGACGAATGTTCCAGAATGGAACATACAAAAAACTGAGTTTGATGTTGCAGTGACATTGCGATCACAATATTCGCATGTAAAAGTGAAGATATTCACAAAAGAGAAGACAGGAGATCTCAAATCTTCAATCATCACTATAAATAAAGAATGTAAAAAAAAGGTGCCATAGAAATAGAAACCATTATGAGTGCCCAGAGCCGCACAAAGTTAGGTGGGAGGGCACACTGACAAAGCCAACGGCCGGGCAGCAAAGGGTGTGCTATTGGAGGCGGGGTTACGGGGTGACGTCAGGCAGGCAGGAGAGAAAAAGGTAGGACCGGAAGGGGCGGGTCCTTTTCGCCACAGAGATTCACCCACCCTTCCTCCCTCCCTTGTATTGGCATTTCTAATATTTTGTTTTCTTTTGTTGTGTTCTTTTGTTTTATGGCGGAAGCTTGGCAGTGGAGGATGGAGAAAACGGAGCCTTAAGGGGCTCATTGTGACGTGTCGGTACTCTAAGGGAAGTCACAAAGTACTGATGGGGGCTTGTTGCCCCGGTTCATGTTTGTTTACAACTAAGGTACCCACCGTGCTGGTACTTAAGGGCTGGTGGCAGGTACAGTGGTTGGAAACAAGATGAAGATTTGATGGCACTGTCGGGTGACCCCATATTTAATAAGTTATTATGTTTACAGGCTGTGGCCATTTTGTTATCACACCTTTTTTATATAAACAAAAGTTCCAAAGAATTTTGACTCTGTCATCATTTATTAGTTAAGTTGGGTAGGGCACGGCCCGGTAGTCCTGGGGTCATTAATGTTTGTGTATGTTTAAACAGAGTACATACATTCTTCTGGTTTAGGTAGGGCGTAAATCTGGATTACAAGGTGGACAGTAGAGATGGTTGAATCTGTTGTATAAAAATTCGACGATTTTGGCGATTTCGAGTTAATTGCAAAGCCCCTGAACACGGTTTATCAACAAACTTGCTGGAGATGTAGAGAAGGCTTGGGGTATACTACAAAAAAAGTATGTCTCTAATACAAATAGTTGTTGCACAAATTAATTTTTAAAGTCAAGTCAATTTCAAAAATCGGTATTTCGACTTTGATTTTGAACGTAATTTTTGCAAAAATGACATGTGCTAGATGAAAACTTTTTTTTTTCAAAACCTTTCTCTACATCTCCAGGAATTTTGGTGATGATACCATTTAAAAGGGGTTTGCAATCAGCTCACAAAGCATGTCGAAAAATTTGACCATCTCTAGTGGACAGAAACACACATTATCTATCATTGCTATGTGAAGTGGAGGACAATTAACAACTGAAAAGGATTTTCTGATATTATACCTGATAATCCAAAACAACATTATGAGCATCTTGGCTTACAGCTTCCTTAATAACTCTTTATTATCCTAATGACTACCTAAGAAGAGACTATTTAATCTAATCCCCAGCATATTTTGCTGGCTCCCTGTTCTTGTTGTCATTTGACATTCTTGATGATAAAATGCTAGTAAAATAACAGTGTTGGGTGGAGTGAGTATGTGTTGAGGAGAACACAATAAAGCAACAGGTGTCATTAAGTAATTTAGGCTTTCTGCACCTCTAAATGTGATTGTCTACAGTTAAAGGTTTTTATTTGATACCATTTGTTCCAAAAATTCTACACCTATAACACCTAAACACCCTTTATAATTTTATCACTGGGGATTTCTGTGACTGCAGTTAGCCTAAATTAGACATTTTCTCACTATGCCTTCTGATACAGAAAAGCTTTATTGATTTTAAAATACTTTTAAAAAGTCTTAAGTCTGGGCGCATGCCATGGCATGCTCCATTTTTGCACTCCACAATCCTAAAAAAATATACTTACCTGGAATCATATGAGAGATTCCAACTTTATTTGCTTCAGGGGGTAAACTCAGGGTGCAAAATCATGAGTTGCCACTAGGGGATAATAATATGATTTAAAATGGTTTTCCATGGGAAAATTTGTCTGTATACATTTCAACGTATTCGGGTTTTACCAGGCTGTCACAGCGCTGAGAGATGTCAGGCTTTATGTGGGCGCCACAAAACGCGTCACCAGAGTCTGGGAGAGAGAAGGGTCTGCAAGGGACCTTCTTAGGTTACCTTTTACAGGTAAGCTTTTGGGGGCTTGTAAGGCTTTCCTCCCTATTATTGGTCATGCCATTCATGCAATGATGAATTTCTGGAGGTAGGACCACTTATATGCCCCCTCCATTTCCAGCTGCCATTCCCAGCTTAAAGCACACCTAAGCTCTCTAGACAACTATTTGTCCCTAGCTATCTTATCTATTTATCTGTAAATAAAATATAAAAAAAACCTTACCTGTGAGGAGATATCTGTGTATTTCCCCCCTCACTTTCTGTAGAGCCCTTTCAAAACTGCTGTGGAGGTGACAATGTCTTGCACGGGACATTCCTTCAGGCAGCTGTTTACCTTTTTTTCCCTGCTTTCACGTTGTGTCCATTGACAGACATTGTATTTGGCGGCCGCTAGTGACTGTTTGCATAACTGCAGCCTTAACCCATTCAAGACTGGAAGCTACAGAAAAACCGAAATGGTCGCTCCCACAGATGGCAGCATGATAGGTAAATATATATATATATTTTGGTTTTTAAGCAATTTTGAGTTATTGGGACAGTTTAGAGGTAAGTAAAAATGTAACAAAAATTTTGGGTGTTTTCTTATTTTTGAGTTTAGGTGAACTTTAATGCTGACAGATAAGAGGAGTAATAGGAAAGTCAGCAAAACAAATAATGCTGTGGGATATGACACAATTATTTTGAAAAGCACAAGAAAAGGTACAAGAAAAGCACTTTTTATTTTTTTTTACCAACAATAAGATAATGTTTTATAATGCTCTTGTGCACATACATTGTTTATCACCCAGAGGTCTACAGAGTGTGGAGCTAACGTGGGTTATTGAGATTAATGAGAAACCAACCTAAAATTGCCAATAAACATCAATGCTGCAGTGCAGGGACCTTGTAGTGTCTGAAAGTAAATACATGTTGGCTGAGATGATCTATTGGCAGGATGGATCCCTGAATGCTTTACCTGCCCAAAGCCTGCTGTTTAGTTTGCAGGAGGATGCAGAAAAGTGCAGTTTGCTCATTCATCTCCAACCCATTTCCATAGAACAGAATGAGTACTGTTTATACAGATCTGTTTTTTTTCCCTGTATTTTGTCCTAGAGTCCAATAGTGTTGAGCAGCATATGGTATTTTCGAATTTGCATAAGTTTGCGAATATACAAAGGAACATTCGAAGTTTGTAAAAATTGATTCAACTGTATTTTATTGCCTTCCATCACGCGCGCGCCTGTTCGCAATGATTCACAATGCAGCTTTACAGCTTCTCTTCTTCATTCTGTGATCTTAGCCAGTACAAGAACTGTGTGTATTGCGCATGTTCATTCACAATGCGCACAAATATGCGCAATGTATGCGGGTAAACAATGTTGAAGCATAATATGACGAGTATCCGCCATTGCGAATATCTAATTATCAAATTACTGCGAATTCTCGAATGTTGGATATTCGTTGAATATATTCTAATTTCGAATATTCTTGCTCAACACTAGAGTCCAATAACATACTCTTTAAACAAAATACATCGGCTCCTGACCCTTGAGGGCTAAAATCAAGTAGTATTTCATACAAAAAAAATTTGCTGGGCTTAACTTTACTTTTCCCCACTATTCCAACATTTATCTAGCTTATTTAAAAAAATATATATGATATTAAAAAGACATTTTTGCAATTGTTTCTTGTGCATTTTTCCTGACAAGGTCATTTCAAGAAAACCTTGATGAATGATGCGATAAAACTGTATTGATTTTATTTTTACCTACACCTTTTGATATTAGACCTATTACGTGACTTTTGACCCCTTCTCTTTTATTATGGCTTGAAACACAAGAACCTTAAGGAAGAACTTAAGAGAAGGAAAATAGAGTGTCACATGTGGTATAGCACATTTAGCATTTTACAAAATTGAAATATATAGCTGCCAGAGCTCTATTTATCTTTTTTTGCGAATTTTTGCGAAAACAACATTGCATTATGTAAAAGTTTACGATGTATTGGGGGCATAATTAGTCTGTGTGGGATCAATGAAGTAAACAATAGCTTTTACAGTTGTGTTCAAAATTATTCAAATCCACTGAAATTGAGTGTTTAGGCCATACTGAGATTGATTTTGATCATTGTCATTTTGGAGTGGCCATCGCAGTCACCAGACTTAACCTCCCTGGCGGTTCACTGAGTTGCAGATTTCTGTACCAAAAGTGATACAGTGTTT
>CM070033.1:157377258-157399113 GCA_036250615.1 Ptychadena robeensis
AAAAAAAAACCTCTCTGTACAATTGTTTTGTTAGTTCACCCTGTTGTTAGTATGTGTATCTACACATACAGTCCAGTCATCCCTACACCCATCCATGCAGGCAAACATATTCTACAGATTTCCCCAGCAGATTTTCCATTTGTCAGATTTTCTTCAATTTACTCCTTTTTTAAAAACCTTTATTTAACATCAACTTAGCCTCCACTATTTTCTCTCACTCAAAAGATATTCCCCATATTTAAATCCCTCACATTTTTTCTCAGATACAACATTTCCATACTTTTCCTCACATGTTCATTCTGACTGACGTTGTTTCCGCCCACACACCCCCCTCCACCTTTATGAAAAAAGTAATGCTGCATATTTTAAACAGACCTTTTCTGAAATTTGTGGGACCAATTTTCAAATTCTTATGACTAAGGGTCCCCACACACGCAACGGCAATGCAGCTACTGATCGGGGGTGCCCATATGGCATGACAAAGTTTGGTCGGCCAGAGAAATGACATGTCCGTAAATCTCTGGCCGATGCCATTCATTTCAATGGGAACCAGCGTCCCCATTCAAACTAACGGCCGGCACAGAAAGGGTGCCGCCAATGCTTTGATCGATGGAGAGCAGTGTGATGACGTCATCACGCTGCTCTCCACAGCTCATCTGTCGGTCCCTACTCGATACGCGTGTGGGGACCTTAAGCTCATGGAGAGATCCTAGTCACCCCAATCAACCTCAAAAGAGTTCAGAAAAAAATTGATGTTTGCCGGGACAGATGATCTGCATCCCCTAATGTGTATAGCAGTGTAAAATGCCACAAATGTTGTGTACATTTTTGTGATATTGCTCATACATATTTGCTTTGTACCTGGACCCAGAGTTTTCTTTTTAATCTTACACATGAACTAAATTAATCAGCACTGCTGAACGTCTGAAATCTGAAGGCTTTCTTTAGACCTGAATAAATCATTATGGATTGAGAAATCAGACAATTACAAAGTCACTGTTTGACTTGGCGGTATTGATTCTCAAATGCAATTTTAAGACTACACAGGATAGATCAGGCCATTATAAAAGCTCTAAATCTCAGATCTCAGTCCACTTCTTTTTGCTTTGAATGTTTTCATCCCTCTGCAAAGGAATAAATCTGCCCATAGGCATGCTACACTAGTCATGCATTAGGGGGGAATTCACCAACTAAAAGACCTCACTCCCCTCTAATTTTACATAGCATGCACATAGAGAAATTAGATTTTGAGCCTAGCCTGTTTATAAATCGGGGAAAATATCATATAAATATTATTTTAGAACTTGCAAAATACACATATAGAAATATTGTCATGTACATTTAACACTTTTTTGTGAACAACTGGCATGAACAAATATTTTGACAGATGCAGGCTTCAAACTCAAAGACAACAACATTAAGCCCCCATACACCTTTAGATCACTCCATACAATTTCTTTTAGATCTATCAACAACTTTGTAGTGCCGGGTCCTCCCTGATAGAATACAGAAATCGTATGATAAGATTGTAAGGTGTATGGGGGCCTTAACTGATTACATCTGTGAAGGTTCTCATTCATCCAGGTCTTTGTATATCTGTGGTGTTTAATTTAAATCAACTGGACTTGCTTATGTTCGGGTCCCCCGTGTTGATATGTTCAGTTTAATTTACTGAACACATCAACACGGTGGACCCGAACATGACTTCACGTGGAAAGACATGCAACACAATACATTGGCTTTCTTAGACTGTTTTGTAGTAGCTGGGAAGGGTGTAGGGCTGGAAACTGAGGTATGCAGAAAACCAGCTCACACGGACAAGGAGCAGAAGATCCCCACCAGCACAGAACTAAGACAAAGGAGCTCAAATATTTCAAAGGAGCCCTTGAAACTCATGATTATCCAAACTGGGCCTTTGTTAAAACTGGGAATAGGAAAAGAAATAACACCAAGGGAAAGGAATAACACCAAGGAAAAGGTGTGATGGGAGAAGGAGCATGGTCCTCCCATATGTGGCCAGTACATCAGAGAAACTCAGAAGGATCTTTAATAAACACCGCATCCCTGTCTGCTTCAAACCAGGCAACACACTGAGGCAACAACTGGTTCATCCTAAAGGCCCAACACCCAAACACAAGAAGCAACATCGTATATGCAATGCAGTGCACTTTTAATTGAGAAAGCCAGTCGAATAACTAGCAAAAAAATTTCAAGAAACAAAACACAGCAAGTCCAGTTGATTTGAATTAAACACTACAGATATAACCTATTTACACTTTGCGTACTATACACTACTATAGCTATACCCCTACTCCAGACATTGGGTCTGCTAAGTTACATGTTCAGCCTCTTTTTAATGACATTTTGCACATCAAATTTTGTCATATAATTATATTTTAACATATTGTTAAGTGTAAAAGAACATTTTCTGAAATGTCTATAAAACCCGGACAGGTTATGGTGATAATGGATTGATGGAATCAAAAACCGTCCAACTTAATCACTGTATAGAATCGTAAAACCTTTTTTTTGTTGAAAATATGGGATATTCCTATAATTATTTCAGGAGAGTGGACAGAGCCATGCAGATAACTTGTTTATGCTCTACCAGCCAGATGCAGTTTCAAACTAATACTATAAAGAACAAACTAATACTATAAAGAACAAATATAGCCTTCTCCTAAACAACCATTTATTGATTTATTGCCAAAAAGGCTTAACCCGCTGTATACACATAAAATAAAAGCCTCTAGTATTAGGATATATTTTTACTTTTGGTTCATGAGTAAAAGTTTACATTGATCAGATTTAAATCTTGTATGATCAAAATATGATCAAACTAAAATCGTAGCATTGTGTTTGTTGGTCGGGTCGATTGTATTCGATGAACACATTTATATATGACTCTTTCCTGTGTTTTTTAAACTCAACTAAAATTGGAGATTTTGGTCATATTGGGATCAAACTACGATTGGACCTTTTATGTGGTATTAATTTGGATTCGATCAAGGTCGAAAATTTTATCGAAAATCGATCGTTCTAAAATTCGAACCGTGTATGCCTAGCTAACATAGCCTAGTAACATTGGTTATATGCATAAGGTGGCTGGGACATAAAGGAATTATTTGCAGTCTATGAGGCATAATCAAGAGAGCATAAGGGTCCGATTAGGAAATAGGTGTAGTAGGCCCAACATACATTGTAGAAGTATTCTCTACCACAGTCATATCATAAATAATGAAAAGGCTCTTAATCACAGAGGGGGGTTACTAAGGTTGTGCTTACTGACTTTAATTTAATATGTCTCTCTGTGTACTTAGACTGTTATTTCTTGGTTCGGGTACTTGATATACCTTCAGAACAGTAGGAAGTAGGAAAAAATAGTCCATACCATCATTTGATGGGAAGACTTTTTATTGTTTTTTGGCCACAGTTAAAATGGGTAAAAATAAACATAACATCTGCTTTGAGCTTTGGATTTTTTTCGTCTTTATCCCAGTAATAGGAGCTGTATTTTTACCAATATCCAAGGTATTGCTTTTTGTACAACAGCATCTTTCCTGAGATATGTAAATGAAAACAATGTTCAATTGCAACAGAAGAAAGTATCCAGAAACTAATTTAAACAATAAAGGGTCTTGACGATGTAGCTGTGCATAGGCACAGCGTGACAAATCTCTTTTCCTGCAGAGTCGAAAAACTTCCTTTTTTCTTATTTTCTTGGCTAACCTATTCACTCATTTCAGTTTGTCATTCAGGGCTACCTCTGCTGCTCCACAGCAAAGGGTAGGAAACTTGAATGTACAAAAAAATAAATATGTGTTTTTAGAAATATTGGCAACTTGATTGCTTGTAATGAATGAAGGATCAGTACGTTTTTGCATTACACCAACAGTAAACAGATTGTCAAATCTTATGCTGGCCATACACCTTTAGATCTCTCTGTCAGATATCCTTTAGCTCTACCAACAACTATGTAGTATAGGGTCCTCGGTAATTGAACACAGGTAGACTTGATGGTTAAGGAAGTCCCTCATATTACATGGTTTTGGTAAAACAAAAGAAGATCTAAAGGAAATCTGACAGAGAAATCTAAAGGTGTATGGGGACCCTTACATATGATCTTACATATGAATGTACTTCTACCATGAAGATTTACTTTTAAAGTGCCAAAAATATGCAGTGTGGATATCTTACATGCAGGTGTGCTGAAGTATTATTCATTTTGAATAACTCCATTAATATTCTATGTCAATGTAGGTGCATTGCCACCCAACACAATGCACCCACCATGAAATTGGGTGAGACTTAAAGGATCAATTAGATAAGTGTGTGTTTTCATGCACTGTGGAAACACAGCATATAACTCACATATCCACCAACACTTAAACATTCAGGAAATGCAGAGAAAATGAATTATGCAGATAGCCATGAACTTCAGACACTAAGGTGCCTCTAAACTATTAGTAGACCCAATTCTCTAGTCCAAATCAGTGTATGGAACACTTTGAAGAACTGTAGACTGTGAACATAGTTTGTTGCTACATCGAAAAATACAAGCTTACACTAAAGATCATTGATAATTCTTCTTTTATATATACAGAACTTAAAGTTTATGAATACTCCTCCCTGGGACTTTATTTGGAGATCGGACCAATAATTTTACTCAAAATTCTTGTCTTTTACACGTTCATGTGAATTAAAGTATGCTTTGTTAGAAACAATCAATAAAATAGTCCACTTGATTTGGTGGTTCCCTGTTATATATATGCAACAGGTTTCGCCCTAAGGACAGGGCTTCTTCAGGCAGCAAACAGGTATGATCTACAGGTAAAGAATGATTGTCTTAGACTCATCCATTATATACGGACCGCCAGAGTCTATTTACGGACCGCCAGAGTATATTTATATATACAGGGGTGCACATTACTTTTTGAGTGAGCTACTCAAGGGTGGTCTATCTCACTGTCGTACTCACTGTCCTCTGCGTCAGCTTCCTGCATTGTAGATTCTGCTGCAGATGGACCTCCCTGTTCTTGATCGAGCCTCCGATGAGCTGTCTCCATCAACAGCTGGTTTTGGGTCAAATGTAACTCTCACTGTACAACACTGTTTGAACCCCCTGATCTCAGTAAATATCTCAGTATCATTTCTCAGTAGTGCAACTTTTCTCTTGTCATATTTACCCTACACGTGCCTACTCTGATTTTCCGAAGATTTTCAAAACCCTTGTAAGTACAATCTTTTTTTGAATAAGTAATTTTAATTCCCAATTTGACACCCCTAACTGCAACCTTTTCTAGTTTTTAAAGTTTCCCTGCAGTTATCCAAGTGACATAAATTGTATACAATAAAAACTGCCAAAGAAAGTTGTGTGGAGCTGTAAACTCAACTCAATCTGCAATATCAGCTTCAGCCACCAGATGTCACTAGAGAGCACTTGCCATCAGAGTACAAGCTTGCTCCCTCTCATCAGAGAGAAGGGGGAGGAAGGAGGAAAGTTCCTTGCATCTCTCCTCCTATAGTAGGCGGATGCGCTGGTATATATACAAGGCTAAAGGGCTCTTCCTAAAGAACCTTAGCTGCAAGTTCAGTGCAACAGCTGTCTCACAGTTTTTGGTTCTCCTCCTAACTTATCTACAACACGTTATATACATGCATCCTCGACATGCCCATATCTTTGGAGGGAGATTACTGTTTACAGGGCTGAGCAAAAGGGAGCAAAGTAAAAAAAAAAAATATGTATATATACATACACCAATATTACTTGCAGCATGCCATTCATGCCAAAAACGCCACTGTGGGGGGATGCCATGGGTTTCTGACACCAAACCTAGGGAGGCTCCTGCTAGAGATCTCTCTTGCTCCTGCTAGAGGGTTTGCTGTTTACTTTTGAAATCCATTGTTTGCCAATTTGCAAACTGGTGCAAATTGCAAATCAGCCATTTTAAACCAGCTGCATAGTAACACTGGTCAACAGAAACACTGGTGGTGAGTAACCTGTTCACCGAACAACAACGTTCCTATTGTGCAATGGGTATGGTCCACTTCGTTTAGTAACAAGCTCCCATCAGTATCTGTTTATAAGGTTCAATCAATGTGTCAGCTTTGAATGTTTTCAGAATGTTTAACAAAATGAGTTCCATCTTAAATTTTAAATATTTCTTGTTAAATGTTTCTCTTTCATTGAAGTAAGATTCTGAACTTGGCGTTTGCACACTGTTAAACTAAAGTCACAGACTTATTAAAACATCTCTTACACTTTATCAAAAATTGAAGGCAAACACCTCTGTCTCCAGGGGATTCTGCACATTTCAATATGTTATTCCTGAAGATAAAATATAGGCCATTATTTCATACATCTCAAATGCCAATAAGGATGTCCAGAGTATAATAAATGAAAATGCTTAAAGAATAACGGTCTTCTGTTCAGCCACAATGGATGATTATCCTAGGGGCACTTTATTTTTGCATTAACACTAATCTGTTACAGAAAGGCATTGCTATCTCCTTATTACATTTTAGAAGGTTTGTTGGAGATTTGTATTGATTTAAAATAAGTTGACTGACACTGTAGCAATAAATTTTTCTAGTTAGCACTGATAAATCTGGATTTTATAGGGCTTATCTCAGGATAGCTGTTATTTTATGGTTGGCTATGGGGTCAGCTTGTTAGAAAGTCAATAGCTGTGTATTTTCATGTTGTGGGTTATTGCCAGGATGGCTTACTTAATACTATACAGTACCACTTGCATATTAGTTTTGTTTGAGTCATTGTATTTTTTGTGTCTTAGGGGATCAAATAATTTTTAGTTTGTATCTAAAATAAACTAATTTTAAATTTAACAATCGATCCTAGCTAGGGCATCAAAAGTCATGACAAAAACAGGAAAAATGGAGATAAACATGTACATGCTTGAAGCAATTTTTCTGAAATCAATAGTACGCTGTGTAATGAATGTTTACAACATTGTTTTTAACAAAGAGGGAGATAGGCCTAGTGTAAAGGGAAGATATTGTTAATACAATATCTTTGTTAGTGATAGAACGGTATATTTCTTAATGATGGACAAACTTGACTGGGTTTGGTTTGCTATGGGTTGAGCACATTTTTTTGAAGTTTGGCTTCACTGTCCTATTTGGCTGGTGGGTGTAATATATCCTGAAAAACAACATTTAGAAAGTGATCTGCAAGGTCAATAGTTGGCTTTAAGCTTGTTATTACCATGCTGCCACTTTATTGTTTACAGATTGTTCAAATTAAATAATTATTTTTTTATGTTTAATAGACTTTTTAAAGGTTCTTGACCCATCTATGCAATGACACTGAGTGCTCCACACTATCCTCAGGATTCAGTTATTTAACATTAATTGTGGAAGGTATATTATATATTTTGAAACATATATCTCATAGAAAAACCTGTGGTTAATAAAGTGTAGTTAATAATAGTTTAGTTTTTCTGGAGGGGTGGTTAATTACTTAATTTGTAATGGGCTGCTAGCATCGAAATGTTTGTCCCTAAAGGTAGCCATACACGGCCCAATTTTTTGGCTGACCGACCGCCATGCACACTCCTGCCAATTGCCCGGCTGCAAATCGCGTGGGCCCACCTGGTGAGATCGCACAGGAATCTGCCGCATGTCAGATCACACAGGGACCCGACATGCTGGTAAATGTATGGCCGATCCCATTACCCGCCGATCAGGTGAGGGGCCGGCTGCAGCAGGGTGATGTCATGCTGCTAAAGTGGATCCCTCATCTATCGAGGCAGAATCACCTTGTGTATGCCTACCTTTAGAAAGAGGACAGATTTGTGCAAATTGGTCCTAAGAAGTAGTTAGAAGTAAGTAAACTGTCAATGCAGTTATAATTTACATATTCTAGTAAACTATTAAGATCATTTTTAGTTTTGATACAAGGTGTAGATTGACAAAGTGCTTCCTTAGTTCTAGTGGATTCAGTATAAAGTAAGTACAGTAGGTGATGTTACCATGCCCGTGTGTGACTGAACACATCTAAGCGGTGATCTAGGAGACCTGCACATCTCCTCTCTCTTCTCCTTTGCAATATTGGACTAAACAAAGAGAGAACAATTGATTATTTGGGATCATAAATTAGTTTTTACAGCAGTGATTGACTATTTAGTATTCAGCAGAGCAGGCAAATGATTAATATCTCCTTGATCTTAAATCATTACTCAATTATCATTCTTTTTTTCTTGATAGGATAATTTTCATCTTTATTGTCTCATGTGTCCTATCTTTGGAAATAACCTACATCAGCTAAAACTATGGCATTTATAGTAGCATTAAAGAGAAATTATTATATAAAATAAACTTTCTAAATATGTTGGCACCTTTTTTTAACAAAGATGATACAAAGTAAAAAAAACATCTGTGGGGATTGATGTCCCTAATGTTTCTAAGACAAAGAGCCCACATTTCATATTTCTTTTATAAGGGCCCTTTTAGGCTAGTCAACAAAGGGCCCTAGTATTATTGCAGGCGACACAGTTTTTCATAGTAACTTTTGGGTGCATTGTGTTATGGGTTAACGTGCAATCATGCATACCAAGCTTCACCCATTAACTAATATGGAGTCGTAGCACTGCAGTAATGCTGGGTTTTGTTTACCAGCAACATACATGTTGGCATTAGTGCCATCGCCAGCAAATATCACACTGCAGCTAATGTGTAAGGCCCCTTTATATTAATTTAATAACAATGTCAACATGTGTCTTACTTTCATCACTACTGGTATGTTTCCTTTATACCTGGGTGACGTCTAATGGCAATGTTTCTGGGAGGTCTATTCATGTACCTGTTACATGAATATGAATAAGGGAGACTTTAGGTTTATGGTTGATACAAATTCAAATGATTAAATGGGGGTTCAAGTACATGAGCATTTAATGCTTACAAAGCCAACCCAAATGACATCCATTTCATCCTACAGCACGGATCATTCAATATTTTTAGATTTAAAGTATACAGCTGCATGAAAAGGCTTCACAGAGCTGTAAACGTTTTCCCTAAGCTTCTGTACTTTGAAAAAGCAAGGTGACATCAATCATCAGTCATATCTATTTAATGGAAACACAATGCATTGATCTGCTTTAAGCACTCCTATGGAACTCATTTTAGCTCCTGAGCTTGGCGCTGAACCCCGGCTGTCAGTGACAGCTGGCAGTTCCAGCACAAATAGCTGCAGGCGCCATTAGAAGCCAGAGTCTGGGGACTTGCTTAAGGAACACAGCTTCATGCCAACCATGTTCCGACATTGTTAAATATTAAAATCAAATTGTAATAAACTTCTTAACTTCTTATATTACTGCAAATATTACTGCAAATATTACTAATAAAAGAAGAGTGTGAACAGATAAATAAAAGGTGCAACAAGAAACATATGTGGCATGGCAACCTGGCTATTAATATGGTTTAAAAAAACAGAAGTGATCTATTGTATTATCACCTCAGACAGTATTTTAACTTTCAATGGTCAGACCTATAAAATTTGATTGCATTTAATTCATTTGAAACATAAAGTCCATGGCTGTTCAGACTTTCAGAAAATTATAGAAGCTATAGCAGTTGACTGTAATCCCATATAGTGTCAGAATCTCATGTCAAATTAATACAATCAAAACTGACAGTTCTTTTGAGTATTTTGTGCTTTCCTATGCTGTCATCATGAAACAGAATTTTACTTTGTATATATATTGATTTCAGGGTTTCCGGGTAGATACTTCCTGGGGACCCCTATTTTTTGTGAAATTTTTTTATGATGAAGGCATATTTTATGCATGACCACACTGACCAATTAGATAAACAAGAGGGGGAACCACGATACAGTCTGACTGTGTCATCCATGGAGCTTAATAGATTAGCAGTTGGACATTGTATATTAATAGCCTTTTTTTTATTCTTAGGACATGAATAGACCTTACCAGCTTCTTGATTGACTTTGAATCCAGGACATTTCTTCTGGTGAAGCCCTGAAGATCAGGGTGAAACATGTTAAGTTTAATATGCTTGTTTGACTATCAACAGTGAAGCCAATTGTATATGCATGACCATTCTTAACCTGTAGAATATTTGTATTTTTATGAATATCAATATTATGTTTTTGTGTTGTCATTCTTAATAATAAACTATGCCTTTTACTAAAAAAATTATTTGAATAATGTGCCGTTAAAGTCCCAGGGGTTAGCCACCCCAATTTTGGCATCCAAGAGTTCTCTGTCCAAATACAGTTTATTTTATGTACTCGTTTTTTGGGGGGATGTTGGCACAGATTTACGTTCATTGCGATGCCCCGATGTTTTATTATGATTATGAAACAGAATTTGCCACTAACGACATGCAATAAAAAAAACTTACTGTGGTTTTACTATATAAGATGCACCAGATCATAAGAATTGCTTACAAGTGGTTAATTAATTCCAAACATAACATTTCAATATTTCTTGCTATGATTGGGTTTTGGAAATTAATTATACAAACTACATGTAGAATGTTTGAAATAGCTCCAAATCTTCCAGTGACTGTGATGCCAATTCATTTCATGGGGGAAATGTGAGTGGCATACTTTGATAAAGGAGATGATATGAAGACAGGTGGTCTGGGATTGTTAGGAACAACAGAACATCTGGTCTTTAGAGTTTGACATTGTTACGTTTCATTGTGTTTTTGTATCTAACCCTTGTTGGTGTTAAAGCTGAAAGACTGGGTTGTATCCGATTAAAAGCACATCCCTTTGGAGGGCAATTTATTGATAAAATATTAAAGAAAATACATGGTGCCTCACAATTAACTAAAACTATAAAATATGACGTAATAAACATTTTCTTTCAACATTTATTTAGTTATAATTATTGTTTGGTTGATAGGAACAATAAATGCAAAGTTAATGTAATATTGTATTCCTACGTAGAACAAATGTCTTCTGTCAGGTCTACTCAAAAACAAAGCTTATCATTTACTGTAAATCAGTAAATCAGCTTTAACTTTATCACACAAATGTGTGTAAAAACTTGCTGCTTGATTTCTGTAAAAAGCAACCACATCCAATTGGACTTTGCCTGCAGAGAAGAACTCAGAACTAGAGAAAAACGAACAAGTTAGGCTGGGTCTACCCTATGTTGGTCTACACCACATGGTGTGGATGTCCTCTGCAATACCCAAGGTGTTTTCAGGTGCGGTTTGCTCATAAAAAATAATAGGTGTGGTATTGTCAACATGGCCTAACATGAAAAGCACCGAATAGGGAAAACATCAGGCCAATGTGTCCATAACGCCACCATGGTTAATGTGTAGACCCAGCCTAAGTCACTGTCTTGTCATAGTTCAAATGCTACAGTGGTATCAGACAACTATAGAGGGACCACTACTTTTTGCTCCTCTACTACATGATGTTAGGGTCCAGGCTTCTTTACTTTGGCTGGGGTGTGTTATGAGGAAAACAGAATTAAAGTTTTTCCAGCTTTTGCTTTGGTTCAACCGGAATGGCTCAGGTGGTTAGAATTCTGACCATGCAGCATTAGAGTCCTAGGTTCAAATCCCAGCCTGGGTACTATCTTCAAGGAGTTTGTATGTTCTCCCCATGTCTGTGTGGGTTTCCTCTGGGTACTCTGGTTTCCTCCCACACTCCAAAGACATGCATTAGGTTAATTGGCTTCTCCAAATAAAAGATTATCCTGTTAGTTACATGTGACCTATGGCTGTGTATGACTACAGTAGGGACATTATATTGTGAGCTCCTCTGAGAGACAGTTAGTGATATGACTATATATGCTCTGTAAAAGTGCTGCGTAATATAATGGTGCTATATAAATACAAGATAATAATACTAATATAATGGAGAAGAAGGATGTTGCTTTTATTAATCTCTGTATAATCATACAAACTGCATTAACCAGGAGTTGAATGATACTCCTGAATGATTAAGCACATGTGATGGGTTAAACACGTCAGAGGGAGGATTACCATGATAAGAATGCATTGTATGCTGAAGTAATTCCAAACAGAATAGAAGTATAGTGAAAAAAACTTTCAGTGTGAACATTACAACTGGATTTCCCTCATGTTAGAACAATTTCCTCATTGTCCTGTCTATGGGGTGGCCTGGCCACTGCCAGTATATTGCTTGTTTATCAATATAGTTGACAGGAATGGGTCATTAAGGTTACTTAAGCATAATATGTTCTTGTGTCAGGATTCAAATTCAGGGAAGCTTCAGTGTCTGGCTGCAGCTCTGACTGCTGACCTTTCTGAAAGTCTTATCATGCATCCTATTGAATCCCTTAAGCTGGGAATAGATGGTACGATTTACCGTCTATTCCTTTTGCGATTCTCTGCACTAGGAGCGGCGTGATGACATCATCAAGCCCGCCCACTAGTGCAGAGAATCGGACTGCACTCTTAATGTGCAGCTCATTACTTCGGCTGGGGGCAGCCGTCCCCAGCCAAACTAATGGGATCAGGCTAAAATTTACCGTCCTGTCAGATAACTGTGCGATCCGACAGGACAGCTGCTTTTAGCCCAATACTCGTCAGTTGCAGCCTTCAATTCCTGCACGACCCGATCCCTAAGGGATGCGGGAGCGCGCACGGCATCGGATCGGGGATCAGATCATGCAGGAATTGGTACGTGTATGCCCAGCTTTAGACTGAGATATGTGGTACACAATTCTTGTTGAACCCTGAATCCTTGGCTCCTTTTACTTACTCATGTGCTCCAGACAATATCTTGCTCCTTCATATTACCTGACTACTCTTCAGGTTGAGTTTTGAATGGTGATTTTGTTTCATGGCTGTTTTAAACTTTTCAAATGTGCTTATTTATTAATACGTCTAAGCACATTTTTAAAGTTTTAACTATTTTTTATAACTCATTTTCAGCCAGGAAATCACCATAACCATTCCAAACTATACTCGTAAATATATAGTGACAGTTGGGATGAGAAGCTGAATCGTGTGATGTAGTTATGTATGATTACTGCTATTAAGAAAGAGGACACCTGAGAGTGCATTAACCTCAAACCTCAAACCTTTCTCTTAATTGCTTCGGTACACAAGAGGCCTGTGCTGGAACTTGACAAGCAATTATTAAATAGTAGTATAGGTTAGAGGTTGATTTCAATGATTTAGGGAGGCTCTTTAGAAGATATTTACATAATAGCATATGTTCTTATATGAAAAGTTGAATGAAACTTGCTATTCCTATTCCACATAGACACAATTTATAACTTATAAATATTGCAAACAAATATTCCAATGTATTTCTAGAAAATATTCCCAGTAAATATCATACTACTGGTTCCAGAGATGTAGCCTCTGTTACAGCTGCTAACACTAACAAAATGCCACTGGATATAACAGAATTTGTTTAACAATTTAGCAGGATCAAGTTTAGCTCTGACATCAACCTTGGACAGAGCAACTAATTTATCTGTGGCTGTTTTGCACAACCACTTCTTTCACCTCCTTAAAATTCTACAAAAGAATTGATCTGACAAATCAATTTTAAAACTATATTTCTTAATTGTCTTGCATATAGCACAGCGAGGCTCTTAATCCTTGTCCCCTGATGAATGTTTGCGATATCGATCTCGGTCTGGATATGTCTCTTTCCCATAACACTTGAGCAATAATGGGCGCCTGTGTTAAACAAAGTTCCATTGAAAGTGGTTTTGTAAGGTCAGAGAGTGAGTTTTTGCAGACATTTTAGATTATTTCAATCTCCGAGTTTAATTAAAGGTACAATGCAGTCAAATCTGACTAAGTTTATGATACATAAAGGGAGCACAGCAAATTTTCTGAGGAGTTTATTTATTTATTTTTTATATATATTTTATTTGAATTTTTGAGAAAAAGTACATACACTTTTCTCCAAAACAAGACAGAACAAGACATACAGTTTTTATCTATTAACATAGTTCCCAAACTTGTAATGCATTTGCTGTATGACTAAAGTGTAGACATATCTACTAACCAAAACTCAAGACAATACATAATAAACATTATACATTTAAATAATAGGCCCTTATGTTTCCAAGCAAGTACTTCTTTGTTCCTTCTTCACAACGTATTCCTACTAAATAATATGATAGGCCATTTACAACATAGAAAAAAGAAAAAGAAAAGAAAAGATAAGAACAGAGAAAACAACAAAAATACCAGATAGTCATACGGTCAGTATCAAAAAATCAAAAATTCAGTCTTTTCGATGTAAACTTATTTGGTTTAGAATTGGAATTAACTAGAGTTATATTGGATAAATATCTATTCCTATGAAATTCTAGTTGCCTGATACTAAGGACAGAATGTTATCGTCCAATCTGTGTCCTTTGATGCTTGATTTTCTTTCTATTCTTGACCCCTATAATTCTTTTCTAATATCATAGTGATCATTACATTTTTTTTATTGGTTTGATGGGGTATCATAGTGGACTCTTATACGTGTCCTAATGTTTATTAATTCCTGAGTATTCAGCTCATGTGTTATATAAGCCTTCCAACGTCTAAAAATTTTTTTAATAGTTTGGTCAGGGGATGACTCTGCTTCCAGATGTTCCATGTTATATAGTTCTCGAAGAGATCGCTGGAGAAGGGCCATGTCCGGCGGACATGTGTGCAACCACATTTTCATAATACATCTACGAGCCGTAAAAAGACACAATTGTGCCCATTGTGATATAGGTTTCGTCAGTAGCGGTTGTACTCCCCTCTCACAGTAGGCAAACAATATCAGTAATGGTTCAAAACAGATTTTCTCGCCTGTTATCTGCTGGATATACGCTAGTACCAATTTCCAAAACTTTTGAATCGGTTGGCATGCCCATAGACAGTGACATACTTGTGCTTTAAATAATCCGCACTTGGGGCATTTTCCTGCCTCCTTAATATGCGGTTGATCTGGTCGTGTGATTGGATAGAATCCTAAGTATGCCTTGTGCATAATTTTATATTGGGTTTCACGCCATGTTTCGCAATTAATCAGACGCGTAACTCTAAGGTACCCTGATATTAGATGGTCTTCTAGATTGGGAATATCGAAATTTCGGACCCATGGTGATCTCCTTCTCTCTCCCTTTCTTGTCGCTTCCTCTGTTGCCAGATATTGGTATATTTTAGATATGTTCGCGCTCCCATGTAGTACCAAATTGTCAAAACTATGTGCTCCTATAGCTAATTGGGGTGTGACGTCTAATGATTTCCAAAAGCTCATTGTTTGGCTCCAAAAAAAAACATGTGTGTTTGGTAAGTTAAATTTCATCTGAAGTTCTTGGAATTGTAATGGGTGTAGTTTAGACTTATGGAAAAGTTGACCTATCTCTGTGAGTCCCCTATCTCTCCATATCCGATATGCTGCAGCTTCGTTACAGTGTGGCATCATCGGATTGCCCATTATAGATAAAAATTTGGATATTTTTGCCGGTAACCCCAAACCTTTGCGAATCTCTCGCCATGCTAATATCGTATCCCTATATAGGACATTATGTTTAAGAGTTTCTGGTAATTTAGAAGGGGGGCAGTGGAGTAGGGCTCTCAATGACCAGGGCGCTGCCATAGCATTCTCTAAAGACAAGTTGGAGTAGATTGAAGTCTCCCTGATCCAATCGACCGCATGTCTGAACAAACACGCAAGATTATACAATCTTATATTGGGCATGCCCTTCCCACCTTCCCCCTTGGGTAAAGTAAGTTTTCTATAAGCTATTCTTGGTTTTCCTTTTCTCCAAATAAATCCAGTGAATGCCCGTTGCAATAAAGACACATCTTTATGTTTTAATAGAAGTGGGAGAGTTTGTAGAGGGTACATAAGTCTTGGAAAGCTCGACATTTTCAAAAGATGGATTCTCCCAAACAGTGATAGTGGCAAAGAGTGCCACATATCGAGTTGTCTACACATGTCGGTAATCAGTGGAGGGAAGTTCAACGAATAAAGCGTAGAGGGGGTATTCCCTATGTTAATGCCCAAATATTTAATATGTGTGTTTGTGATTCTGAAGTCTGTGCGGCTAGTCCAATCTCCCCTCCTATTAGAGGTCAGAGGTAGTATCTCACTTTTCCCATAATTAATTTTTAAGCCAGAAATTATCTCAAAATGTCGTAAAGCTGATGTTATAATAGGAATATCCTGGCTAGGGTCTGCTGTAAAAAGCAATACGTCATCTGCAAACATCGCATTTTACCTATCGGTATTCCTCTCAATAATGCCGCTGTAATCAGATATCTGGCCAGGGGTTCTAAAGCTATATTGAAAAGCAGCGGTGAGAGGGGACATCCCTGACATGTGCCTTTCTGAAGTTTAATAGGGGGAGACAGGGTGCCCATAATACTCACTCTAGCCATCGGATTCATATATAACTGATGTAAAAAATGTATTACCGGTCCATTAAATCCCATCTCTGACAAGACCCGAAACAGCCAGCGTATGTTAACCTTGTCAAATGCTTTTTCTGCATCTAACGACAAAATTACTACATCCTCTTTCGGAAAAGTCTTGGCATATTTCATTGCCATTAATACCTTCCGGATATTTGAGACAGAAGATCGCCCCTGTATAAATCCGGTCTGATCGGGTCCTATCAGAGATGGGAGCACTTTAGCCAGGCGATCAGCTAGTATTTTGGAAAGCACTTTCGCGTCTATGTTGATTAATGATATGGGACGATATGATCCCGGTTCTAGTGGATCTTTGTCTTTCTTAGGAAGTACACGTATGTGCGCTTCTTGCCCTGTCGGAAAATAAGGACCTCCCTCCCAGACAAAAGTATATACGGATGCCAAGACCTCATCGACCTGTGATGGTAGCATTTTATATATCTCCACTGGAAAACCATCAGGTCCTGGCGATTTATTATTTGCCATTTTTTTTATAGTGTTTGCCACATCCTTCTCTGTAATAGGAGCATTAATCATATCCAATAAGTCAGATGTTACTTTTGGCAGTGATATCTGGGATAGGAAATCTTCTGTTTCTATCATTGAGTGGGTGTTAATCGATTCGGAATAAAGGGTCTGGTAAAATTGATGGAAGACCAAGGAAATTTCCGCTGGTGTGGATACTAAGCTACCTGTTGTCGTCCGCATTGAAGGTATATGAGATGCTCCTTGTTTGGGTTTAGCCAAATTAGCTAGTAATCTGCCTGCCTTATTGCCAAAATTATGCGTTTGAAGTTTAGAATAGGCGCCTTTTAATGACTCAAGACGTAATGCCCATAAATCAAATTTCCTTTTACAGGCATACCACTGATCCCTATTATGGGATGAGGGAGCCATCCTCAAATTCACATGTGCTTCACGTAATTTTTCACTGGCGATCTGATATTGTTGTCTCATTTTCTTTTTCCTATAAGCCGTATATGACATAATTTTGCCTCTTAAGTACGCCTTTCCTGCCTCCCAGAAGAGTGTAGGATTGTCTCTATGTTGCGTATTATATAATGAGAATTCTTCCCAAGCAGCTCGAATTTGTTGAGGAAATTCCTTGTCTGTTAACAGAAATCCTGGACATCGCCAAATTTGGGATCTGTCTCTCCTCTCCGCAACCGACAAGGAAAGTGAAATTGGAGAGTGGTCTGATATAACCAAGTCATGGATCTTAACATTTGTAGACATGTCTAATAAGGATTTTGAGATAAAAAAATAATCTAGCCTCGCCAATGAATTGTGAGCCATGGAAACAAAAGAATAATCCCTGTCCACTGGATGATTCACCCTCCAGATATCAACAAGGTTCAGTGTTTCAATGCACAACTGTAATGAGGATAGAGTAGTTGGTGATGTGACTCTGCTTTTAATGGTGTAAGAGCAACGGTCTTCAGATTGGGTCATAACTGTATTGAAATCACCTCCCAATATTATGTTACTCATGCCCACAGATGCAACCCACCCTGTTAGTTGTTTAAAGAAGGCAGCGTTGGGGGAGTTAGGGGCATAAATATTAAATATAGAGTATTGGTTGTTTGCTATGTTCAAATCCACCCGTATTCCCCTGCCGTCTGGCAATATTTCGGTTGCAAGCACTTGATATTGCAGGGACGTACGAAAGAGTATCATTACTCCTGCTCTACGACCTGCTGATGGTGATCCAATGACCTTCCCCACCCACATTTTATGCATACGATGAAAGTCAGCCTGTGAGAGATGCGTCTCTTGTAAGAGTGCCACATCAGCTTTCAGGCGGTTGAGATGTCTCAACACCATGTTGCGCTTTTGTGGTGTACGTAGCCCCTTAACGTTCCATGATATCAAATTGACTGACATTGTATGTTTATTATGAGATTATAATTGCTAGTTTTACACTGCCCTAAGCTTTCTAAATGACCTATTTTGCATTGGCTCAAATAATTAATCCTTCTACTCCTGTAGTCCTGGTAAGTAACTTGTATTGTTTGTTGCAACCGTACCCAAGATAAAGCATCAAAACATGACACAAAGACAACATAGTAAGCCATTCTAACACTTCTGGCTAAACTAATGTCCACGTAAAATAAATACAGACCAAACAAACATAAAGGAAAATAAAAATAAACATAAACATAGAAAATAACCAAACACATTCTACACCGACAAATAACCCCTAGTAAAGGCTTCTCTTTTTTCCCCATGTAGTGTAGCCAGCTAAGACATCGGAGAAGAGAACCAACCGGATTAATGAACTAGAAAATCTGTTCGGGTCAGAACCTCGTTTTTTCCTAGGTTACCTGATTTAGTTCACATCAATATTTTGATAGAGCTGTTTTAATATGGAATATATATGTGTGCACTTTAAAAATTTTACTAAAGAAAACAGTCTATCAAGTCTGTGTCCATAATCAGATGTATTTCCTAGGCTAGTTTTTATCACCAATAAGTGTGGTTCTGTCCCTTCCTCGTACCTTGGTTATGTCGCCAACAGCCTTTTGTTCTACGTTTGAGAGGTGGCCATCTGTTGGTACGATATTGTCTGCGGGTATTAGTTTATCCGATCCCTTTGTAGCCAATTGGTCATCCTTCAGGGAACCTATGAATAGTTCCGCCTTTTCTGCATCATCAAAAACATGCTGTTGTCCATCGGCCGTTTGGAATTGTAGAGATGCCGGATAGGCCAAAGTAAATCTAATCTTGCGCTTAAACAGGCGGGTACAGATTTGTGAAAAAGCTTTACGCTTGCGAGATACCTCTATTGAATAGTCCGAAAAAATCAATAAGCTTTGTCCCATAACTGTAAGGTTACTATTACGCCTAAATGCTCGTAATATGGCTGCTTTATCCAGGTATTCCAAGTATTGTACGATCACTGGTCTTGGAGTAGTGCGGTTTTGTTGAATGGGTCCTAGGCGATGTGCCCTTTCAACCTTACATAAATTAGGTAGGGCTAGTTCTTTAGGAATCACCTGGGAACACACCTGTAAAAGCTTATTTGAACGTATTGACTCCGGTATCCCCAAAATACGTAAATTGTTTCTTCTTGATTTATTCTCTAGATCTTTTTTATAGTCATTGTAGCTACTTGGCTCGCTAGTGCTTTCTCTTTAGCTGCCTGCTGTTGGACAATATCTTCCAATGTCGACATCCTGGATTCTAGTTCTGTGATCTGCGTTGCCTGCTGTAATAGATCCTGCTTCACTGAGCACAGCGCCCGCGTGACTGCCTCTTCCACCGCCCGCTGTATAGACGGCTGCAGTAGAGAAGCTACCTCTTGTGCAATCGTGTGCGCTTCAGTGTTAGTCTCACCTTGCTCCCCCTGCTCGTCATGGGACACTGTTGAGTCCTCCTCTACGATCGTAGCTGCTGCGGCCATCCTGCCCTTTTTTCCTCGTGGTGTATGGGGTCCCCGTTTTTGTTGTGTACGGGTTCTGGTACGCGGCGATATTATAAATCGGTCCATCCGCCCCTGATGCTTCTCTGTAAGTATGCGGGATCACAGAAACTATTTCCCAGTACTGCTGTGGGTTTTTTTTTTTTTTTTTTTATGCCGATTTGTGTCCGGTGGCTAGAGCTCTCCCTCTCTGCTGGCGCTACATGCGGTGCCGGAACCGGAAGCTCCCAGGAGGAGTTTATTAATATATTTATCCAGGCACTGCTGAAATGCACAAATCTACCTCATTACCGACTCCTTGTATGTCGCTGACCCTGGAACATACCTGTTGGTAAAAAAGGTACATGGGTTTACAGCAACCTATTAAATGTAATCTGGACTTAATCTAGGAAGAAGAAAACCTCACTGATACATGCCACAAAATGCTCTCCCATTAATCCCTTACTGATCATATATATAAATATGTGCTGTTTTTTTCTATTTATTTATCACAGAAAAAAATTTATTAAGGTAAAATATATTGGATAGGGTTTTCATGTGCTAAAAAGTGTTTTACATATATCAGCATTTGCCTGCTGAATGTTTTATAGGTATTTAACCTTGGGTGTGCAGAAAATGCCAATAAATATTGTATCAAGGACACCATGTATATGTTTAATAATCTGCCCCTCGCCTTTATTGACATTCCCCTACAGTACTGCCATGGCTGTCAAAGTGTGAGAATATCTCACTGACTCTAATACAGCATTGGCCACATCACTAGACTTTTACCAGGGACTGTGGTAGAAGTTGCCTCACTAAGACTGTACAAATGCAAAGATACAAAAACAGTAATGAACAACGTATTTGTGAGCAGGGTTACATCACCCATTTGTATAATGGAAAGAAATTAGGTTGATCTCTAATTCAAGTAATCATTTAAAAGCTGGCATTAAGGGCTTGTTTGCATTATACGTCGGGACCCCCTCCGCTAAGCGCAGTGCTTGGTGGGGATCCCGACGTAGCACATAGACTTTGCCTGCTTGGCAGTTGCTGTGTTTAGACATCCGCCGATGCAGAGTCTCAATGTACTCGACTACATTCAGCCTTGCATTGAAAGAACGGCTCGGTGCAGTGAAGACACAGCATCTGCTGAGCAGGTAAGTAAATTTGCTCCATCTGGACTTCCCGCCAGGCAAAACGCTTAGCAGAGGGGGGTCCCGACATATAATGGAAACATAGCCTAAGATAGCAGGAGATATCAACAGAAAACCAGAAGATCAGTAAAGCTGGGCATAGAGGTGTCATTTTTTGATGCTGCTGCAGATCAACTGTGCGTGATGACTTCATCACATATGGCCAGTCGTGGTCCAATATGGGCATATTCTGGAGCACTCCTTGTAAATATGGTATACAGATCAGCTAGCTATATTGTAGTGTCAAAGTCAGAGAAGGTTGGGTAGATACCATGAAGCATATCTAGAGAGGTTTTTTTAATCTGGTTTTCATTTAGGCAGTGTCCCCACATGTGCGGCCGCCCGCGGCGCCATTCTAATTGCGCTTATGTTATTGAATGGGGCTCTTCCCCGGGCCACGATCCGGGGGAGGCGATCAGGAGCGGCCGATCGCCCCTATGACCACTATATACATAAGGGCATATCCGGACAATATTCATTAATGGTGTATGGGGAAGAGCCCCATTCAATAACATGGGCGTGATTAGAATCACGCCGCACATGTGGGAACATAGCCTTAATGTGGAAATTGAGATATTGAATGCAATAGCATTGGCTATGGCAAACTCAGTGCCATAGCTTCAATAACAATTCTGTGTTCAGATCATTTTCCCATTTAGTCACATAGATGTGTTCAAAAGCAGTGCCAATGGGAAAGCCATTAAGAATTTTGTAAAGTATATATTGAATATTTAATCTTTGGTAAGTATAATTTGGTAAGTATACAGGGAGTGCAGAATTATTAGGCAAGTGATATTTTTGAGGAATAACTTTATTATTGAACAACAACCATGTTCTCAATGAAGCCAAAAAACTCATTAATATCAAAGC
>CM070033.1:157407961-157421260 GCA_036250615.1 Ptychadena robeensis
TAGTCCCCCCCCCCTTCCCCCCTCACAGCTTCTGAGGGAGAGAAGCAGGCAGTTGCAGACAGGCTCTGGGTCCTCAGCTCCGTTATTGATCCCCGTACCTGTCCTTTGGATGCGGACACTTGAACCTGTCTAAAGTATTAGACCCATCTAAGAACTACAGACATGTTCGTAATGGCTTAGATCGATTTGGCCGCCAATTTCAGCCCTTTAAGCTTTAGATCGGCACCCGAGAGCGCATGGCGGTCATTCGGCGCAAAAATCTGGTGGAAATCTAAGCGTGTATGGGAGGCTTTAGTCACTAACTTTACTTCACAATAACAAGTTTATAATCGTGTACAATTACAACATTGTCTGTGGGCTTTCAATTGTGTATGGTTTGTCATGTTTTAAATGGTGAGTTTTATTTGTAAATTGGGAATCAGATTATAAAAAAACAATACCTGTAACATGCATAGTATATGTGCAAGTATAAAGGGGTAATGTGTGGTAAAAAAAATCTGTCACTGTTCTCTAAATGTCATATTATAAAAAGAAATAATCTTTTTTAACCCCCGAAAAGGGGACATTTTTTATTTGCTCATTATATTAATATGGTATACAGTAGTTGATGTGTTCTAAAAGGTTGTTTCTGGCACAATAATTAATCCATAATAAAAATGAAAACCTAAGTTTTGCTAGATCCTGTAAAAATCAGTTTGTACGTTTGAAATGGGACATTTTTATTCCAGATTGGTGGCAATTATTTTGGAAGAACAGAAAAAGGCAAACTATTTGGCTAGTACAATAATTGCACCATTTCTTTTTGCTCTTACAAAAAGAAAAGTCTTTTAGTTGACAAACGTTTTTTCAAAACAAAAGTTGACATATGGTTCATGGCCAATGATGATGATTGCCAATGTAAGACATTGGGATTGCAATAAATAGCACTATAAAACTTTCCTTAGCATTTTTAGCTTACCGGGTATCATAAACATAACTGTACTATTTTGGACTTGCCTAACGAGAATATTACAAAGACAAAGGATACTATTATAGGCATATAAAGAATTTACCACAAATATAGTATACACATGGTGTTAGGATGTAAGGGCTTTAGAAGCCAAAGTTCTAAACCTGGCCCAGAAGGCATGAGACCACATGCATGAAAAGCTATAGCCTTCTGAAAGTTGATGTCACACAGATTTTATGACATTCCGGTTACAAAATGAGGGATTGGAATGGGCATTGAGTGGGGTTTAAAGCAGACCCAGTTGTTATACAAATAAACAAACAGACACTGTGACCTGTTATCCCTAATAGCATGATAGTTTTGCCAAGGCTGCTATTAACTGAAAACACTGTTTTTTCAAAACCTGTAATCATGTTTCTGGTAAACACTTACAAATAAACTGCATTTGGATTCAAGCAGCTATTCATTATAGAATTATATGCTGGGAATAAAATCATACTTGTTTTTAGGGGAAAATACGTAAAGTGGGTGTTCATGCTGCCAATGCCCCATACTTTTTCATCCCATGTTACTTAGGATAATGACATATTCCAATGCAAAGTATTATTTTAATGGTATAAACACTTAATGTGCTACTACTGTTTGTTCTGGCTTACTTCCACCATTTAAAACCTATGCCTGTTTACCAGTAGTAATGACTGAACTGGCCGCAAGGTGGACAGTTTGGCCGCGAACATCAGCCGGCTAACAGTACAGCGAACAGTATGAACTAGCCGGCGAACAGTACAGGTGTTCGGCCCGCCTCTTTCGCTGGCGGGATGAAGTTTATTATTCTTCCGCTGGCCAGATATCTCTGCACGTGATCTGGCCAAATATTTCTGTGCCCGATCGGGCCAGCAAAAGAATAATAAACTTCTTTCCTTCCCCGGGAAGATCCCGGTCTTCTAGTGAATAAATTGTTTCAAAAACAGGTAGTGAGGTCAGTGGCGTGTCATCCGGTGATTGGAAACAGGAACTGTTTGCTGGGAATCCACCTGTTCGTGAATGTCCAATCCACCTGTTCCTGAACAGATGTGGCCGATGTTCAGCCATCACTATTTACCAGCCTACCATGCCATCTGCTGGCCTTTTGCCTGCCCAACTTTGCTCTCATTTGACAATTTGGTACTTTATTCAATTTATTCAATATTTCTCTTAGCTGTTGCAAATTTGGGGGTAGTTGAGGACAACAACTTGAGAATAGCTTGAAGTGCTTGGGATTACCATGCATTTATATAAATATCCAGTAGGTCCACTAACTGCATCACAGGTGATGGGCAAATACAGGACCGGTTTCATAATGCATTGCTACCATATTTAGACAAATACACAAAGCACACCATTGGTTAGGTGAGCATTCACTATCCCATTTAAAGATATATGCAGGATGAGATTAATTTTTAGCTATATGGTTTGGAGAACTGAATCACATTTTATTCCACCATGGAGCTCTTGAACCAAAAAAGCTGAAAAAAACCCAAACTAGTAATTGTCCCATTTTGGGTCCATCAATACAACTTAGAGAAGGATGAAGGATAAACACACATATGATATTTCACAACACATCTGCTGAAAACATTAACATATTATATATATTTTTATTATATAATTAGTAAATGAAAACAGTTTGAGGGGTACGTACGTGGTATCATACCTGTCATTAGCAATTAGGTATTACTTCCATCAAAGGTTTTTATTATAGTAAGTCAATAACTTAATCTTACAGCAAACAGCTCAGCTGTGTCTATGTCTGCAGAAACTCTCTGGGGTGACCTCTTTATATGTTCTCATTATACAGGAATTTTTTTACTCTTCCATTATGTTAATAGAGACAAAGTTAACCACTGACGTGAGTTATTCCTGGTACAAATGTTGGAAGCACTTTATTTAATTGAATGGTGCATTCTATGGAACAGTGCTAAAGGTTGCATTTTAAATCTTTATCTAAGAAATAGACTGTAAAGTGAGTTCATTGTGATTGGTACTGTTAAAGTATCAGCTAAGCAATGTTCTAAGTAGAATGATACGTTTACTGTAACAGTTTTAGAATAGGAAACGATTAGTCACATAAAAATAATCTATGTGGAAAGTTACATTCTAGCCACGCATAGGAGTTATCTGTTGGAAGGTAAGTCAGTGTAATTTAAGAAAATGTAAATAGTGTATTTGTTTAGGCTGTCATGTATTTGAATGGTGTCCAATAAAAAGAAAGTCATCCTGCCATGTGAAGGGAACAACACTGGTTCCTCAGAGAAGGAGCATTTGAGACCCATCTTAAGGCAAAAAGAGATACAGGTCACTCCCAGGGTTCTAAAAAAACGAATACAATAAATATTGGGTGGACTCATCCTCAACCTGACACTGCCTGCTTATGTGCAATAGGGGTGACACTAGTGGAGTGTCTTTTATCATTTGTTATGCAAGTATGATATTATTCTGACTATGGCTAGGCCTTCTCCCACTGTCTGTGAGTGTATGTATTATGAGTACAAGTACAAGCTCCTGGGGAGGTCATACACCATCTACTTTCCTCCTGACCTTTCTGTGCCATGTGCCCCACCATGGACATGGGGATTTTTAGCCTTCCACTAACTGTAAGGGTTTGTAATGCCACACCACCCCCCACGTCCCTGAGGCTGCAAGTAGTTTCTAGCCATATTTTAGTATGCATCCGTCATGACCATGCTGCCCTTTATTGTGCTATTTTAGTCTGTGGGTCATAATATTGTTGTTTAACTGTTGAGTATCATCTGATCCTGCCTTGTACTCCACCTGACCACTGCTTATACCTTAACACTGCTCTCATCTGATCCCTTTGGTTGTTTCACTATTCATGTGCTGACGATATGACAAGAAGTTTTCATTCCCCCCTCAATGCACTATATGTAGTATTTATTATGTGAACCACTAATCAGATAATCCTCTGAGCCCACACACAGATGAGTGACCACTCTTGCTGCTCTGGAAAATGTGAAATTACACTTTCTTAAAGCTCCTTAAAGACGACAGAGTCAGGTTGAAGGTTCTAAGATTTCAAACAGATTATAAGCATCTGCTGGTTTACTATATTAGAAGGTTTGTTCACAAAACTTATCGGGGCAGAGATAAATAAGTTCAGATTGGTAGTTACTGGGCAGCAGCTACTTTGTCTGGGCTGGTGACTGTGAATAAATCTTGATTGATCCCATTCTACTTCCATGTGCAATCGTGGGTGAGTCAAAACATATCAATTTACATTAGCATATAGCTAATGAATTAGAGGTGGCTACCCTCAGGGACTGTTATAAGACGAGAAGTAAATATTAAACTCAGAGGTATGGGATACAGATAAAAGCGCTTTTTATTCTTCACACATTAGAAATCAGTTCTAAAAACAAACAAGTTGAACAGAAAAAAATAAAAAATATATATATATATATAAAACATAATAAATATTACTGCATACTGTCCAGTAGGTAGGCATAACATATTGAAATATCACATATGTCGATCCATCCAAGTAAAGGGTCATACTAGGCTGGTATTCACATTAGGACCTATGTGTAGGACGCATTTGAGGAGGGAAACCGTCCTAGATTGGTTCAGACGTCAATAGGTAACTCTGTTGCTGCCATTTGTAAGGCTTTGTTTCCATTGCATTGGGACCCCTCCGCTAAGCGTACACGCTTAGCGGGGGGTCCCAACGTAACAGATAGACTTACCTGCTCGGCGGACGGGTCTGTCTTCATTGCGCTAAGCCGATCTGCCGGTGTCAGGCTGAACGTAGTCGAGTACGTTCAGCCTTTACACCGGCGGATGTGTAAACAGATCATCCGCCGGCAGGCTGAGTCTGTGAGATACGTCGGGACCCCTGCTAAGCATATACGCTTAGCGTAGGGGTCCCGGCGTACAATGGAAACAAGCCCTTAGGGTATAGGCCTACAACCCAAAATCAGAAAAAGAGTCAAATCAGTTCACATTTCCTATAATCAAGTTCATTTCAAACATTCATGGTTACTGTTTATATACTTTGCAATGCTTTTAATATAGTAATGTGTACAGAGATTTTCAGTATCCACATATCCCTCAAGCCATTTATAAAGGTTATATGTGACCACACTAATCACCATGTTGTTATAAGACCAAGCATCTCATATATATATGTCCCTTTTGGAAGAGCATATCCAATCTCTGTCTTAGTGTACAATTTAGATCACATATGGTCATACAGACACACAGAACCAAGAGAACCAAGAGGACCAGAAGCCGCTTAACCTGCTGATTGGGCCATTTCTATGTCACTATGTGCAATATGCCCCAGGGCCCCAAGATGCGCGATGTGCAATATAACGTTTTGGAAGGAGCCTTAAGTAATCTATAGAAGGATGGGAGAACTTACACCCTTTTTGTAAATCCTCACAGTGTCCCCTATTGGATATGAACTCTACTGCTGTAAGGATAAAATATTCACACGTAAGCCTAGGCTTGTTTTTACTGTAAAGTAACCAAATAATAATGCATAATGAAAATATTTCAGATGAACTGAAATACACATATTATTATTACAACATTGATGAGAATAATAAGAAGGCTGCTTCACTGTTCATTTCCACATCATAGCTTATTTTCTAAGATATATTCTAAATCATGTGCATTTCATATGCAGCCTATTAAATTATGCTAACAAAATTTGGCAGCTTCAGTAATTGGAACTGTAACAAGAGCTCCATCCTTGATACAAATAAATATCACTCTCCTCCTATAATATTGTAAAGCTGTTTCTGTAATGGTTTAATGGGATATAGAATCATTAAAACCAGCGCTCAATTTGTTTATCCAACAATTTATTTGTACTGCAGAGAATCCTTTTTTAAGTCAACAGCTTTTGTATTTAACTCCAAATGCATTGCCCAGTAAGATGGATTGCCAAGGATCACATTTATGATTTCCATATCTTTAAAGGCATTAAAAACTTCGCTTTCTTTCCCTATTAGTTGACAGCCTATTCCAGGAGCAACAGAAGGTGGACTGCAGCATACAGATTGTTGCAGTGCCACTCGACTCAAAATAGAGCCTGGCTCTAAATATGTAGATGTAGCACTGTATGTCCTGGACCAGCCCTTGTAAAATACTGTAAAGCATGGTTACAAATGTATTTCTGGATGTTCTTAAGTAGAGTTGTGCTTCTACTTATTTACTATACCTGCAAAATAAGGGTCAATATACTTATACTTGCTCCAGAGACGTTTTAAGAATGAAAAAAAGAAGAGAAAAACATGTAACTTGACAATGCTTTCCTTATTCGAGATCGAGGTTGGGAGCGTAACAGCTAATCAATGTGGATGTCAAAATTCGGTATTTACTTACACTCTTGGTTATTGGGACTAAGGAGATAGAAACTCACACTAGTACCAACGATCGTATGTTGTAGTATGGAGTGGTGTGACACTTGTTGTTACACCACTCTGTCACACCACACTGTTGTTGTTGTTGTTGTTGCGTCAACACGGTCTTCTAAGCACTCATCTAAGATAAGAAACCATAGATCATTATAACTTATATACTGATCCTGAATAAGTGGTTTTTTGAAACGTGTTGATGTACTTTTAACTGTTGAATGACCAAATAAAAGCCAAAATGTAACCAAACTGGCGACTTGCACAGAGCTTTTTTCTTTACTGGGGAACCTTCCCAACCTCAAAGAAGATTTCAATATCCTTTTTGGGGTAGCAGATGTGCTACCATCTTTTCACTGCTCCCTATGCATTGAAGATGTTCCACGTTTAGTGGTGTATAAGGACATTTTACCATATGGCAGAAAGAACCACAGTTTAGTTGAGGAAACAGGTAAATACAGGTACTGAGAAGAATAAAAGTAACACTGTTATAACTAACAAGATACATTAACAGAAAAACTGTTGTCTCTTCTACTTCAGGCATGCTTTAGACCAGGGGTGTCCAAAATGTGGATTGAGATCTACGAGTTCACGAAGGCAATAGGATTTAATCAAAAGGCCTTTTTTTTAAGAGAAAAACAATAAGTGGGTTCAGCTTAAACTGCAACAGCGCAGACACACAGAATAACTCAACACTATACCCTGTGGTTCCATGTGCTCTGGGTTTTGCAACTCCCAGCAATGCTGCTTCATATGTGTTAGCTGGCAAAAGCCATTTCAGATGGCCGTGTATAGTGGTAGTACTTTAATTGTACTTTCATTGTACTTCAATACCGACTTGCAGATTGTGTAGGTCACCATACAGTTTGTGTGGTCTAAGGTAAAGTATTTGTGTTGTGTGTCTTTCACCTACTGCCTCTGCTGCCATGTCTATTGTCTAGTGTGGAAGTTCCCAGTCTTTTTATGAAGTGACTATAATAATAGATTTAGTCAAGGAATGTATGTCAGAGTATCCCAGAGACAGAGGCAGAGGCTGCATTGTGCATACAAATGCACAGAGAGAGGAAACACACTTCTCTCCAGACTCATAGACTTGTGTCTCTGAAGTCTAGTAATTGACTTGTCTACTTACTGTTAATGCCCTTATATATATATATATATATATATATACACACATACACTCATCTGCCACTTTATTATTAGGCACACCTGTCCAACTGCTCGTTGATGCAAATTATTGATCAGCCAATCATATGGTGGCAACTTGACATGGTCAAGACGAACCGCTGCAGTTCAAAACCGAGCTTCAGAATGGAGAAGAAAGGTGATTTAAGTGACTTTGAAAGTAGCATTGTTGTAGGTGCCAGACATCTGGTCTAAAGGATTTCAGAAACTGCTGATCTTGGATTGTCACGCACAACCATCTCTAGGGTTTACAAAGAACGGTCTGAAAAAGTGAGCGGCTCACTGGATATTTTGAGCTGACCGGTTTCACTTAAAGAGCTTATTCATGGAGTTGTGCAAGCTTATTCATTGAGGCAGGAGGGCTACAGCAGGAGAAGACCACATCGGGTGCCACTCCTGTCAGCTAAGAACAGGATACTGAGGCTACAACTCACACAGGCTCAACAAAATTGGACAATAAAGGATTGGACAAATGTTGCCTGGTCTGATGAGTCTCAATTTCTGCTGCAACATTCGGATGGTAGGATCAACAACATGAAAGCATGGATCCATCCCTAATTGTATTAACAGTTCAGGCTGGTGGTGGTGGTGGTGTAATGGTGTAGGGAATATTTTCTTGGCAAACATTGGGCCGCTTAGTAGTAATTGATCATCATTGCAAGACCACAGCCTACCTGAGTAGTATTGCTGTCCATGTCCATTCATTTATGACCACAGTGTACCCATCTTCTGATGGCTACTTCCAGCAGGAAAATGCACCATGTCATAAAGTTCAAATCATCTCAGACTGGTTTTTTGAACATGACAATGAGTTCACTGTACTCAAATGGCCTCCACAGTCACCAGATCTCAATCCAATAGAGCACCTTTGGGATGTGATGGAAGGGTAGATTCGCATCATGGACATGCAGCCAACAAATCTGCAGCAATGGCGTGATGCTATCATGTCAATATGGAGCAATGTCTCTGAGGAATGTTTCCAGTACCTTGTTGAATCTATGCCATGAAAGACGGAGGCAGTTCAGAAGACAAAAGTGGGTCTAACCCAGTGCAAGGGTTGCCTAACTTTTATTGTTGTTAGTTCATTTGTTTGCTCTGATTTGTCCAATCAGGCAGAAAGCCGGCTTTTCAGAGTTATATGGTAATAGCAAGTGCATCTTGAGGCAGAAGATGGTATTGCAGGGGGATTTTGTTTCCAAATGAAAATCTAGAAATCCTCAAATAGCTGTAAAAACAGCTTGACTGTATCAGTTATATACTACCATAAAAGTGAAAATTTTTACACTACCAGAATTGTTTATGTTTTTATTGCAAAGGCTGTACAATTTATGTCAATAAAATGACTGCCGGGAAAATGTAAATGTATATACCGTAGGTGCCTGTGTCTTATGGTCCGAATGCACAACCACCTGTGCCAGCACCCTCGCACTCCCGGCAAGAAGGTTAGCTGGGGAGGTGGGGGAGCTGTCAGATGGTAGATCTGACCACTGATGGATCTCCCATCTGAACTGTATTGTTTATGTCAGCTGAGCCCTGCTGATATAATTTGTTTTCCTTAGAGCCCTGCTGATACATACTGTATTGCTTCTATGAGCAGAGCCCTGCTGATATAGGCTATACAGCAGAGAGATATAGATGAAAGATGCCAGCTGGCATCTCTTTCATCTATGTGTGCCTGTGTGTGAGCTGCAATCATGGTGCAGTTTCCACACAGCCTAGAGGGGAGACATGAATGCAGATTCCCTCTGCCCTCTTCCCCATGTGTGAGGAAGATGATGATGTGCCGTGAAGTGTGCTCTCTAGTGACACATTTTCAATTGTGACATTTGGTACTGCAGGGGATTTTTCCCCAATAAATTTGAACAATTTAAATTGTTTTTCTCATGCTCTAAAAACTGGGTGTGTTAAGTTAAGGGAGTGAACTTGGGAAGGTGTTCTCAGTGTTAAATTACTAACCTAAACACATTTACTGGACTAATAATGTTAGAGATCTGAAGGATTCAAAGTAAGAGTATGCATGTCTAAATCTGACAAGAGAAAAGCACTGTTTGATAGCTCCAATATGACAATACATGGTTGGAGCTAAAAACTTACCTGCAGGTAGTCTCAGGGGATAGTTACAAATCCAGACAATTTCAGAGTTGCACTACTAATAACTTATGAGATCTGGGGATTTAGAGTGTACTGTACCGTGAGAGTTATTTGGGTCCTGCTATAAGAAAGTTTAGTGACCACTGCTTCAATTTTCAAATTAGTGATTATGGGTGGTGGTAGGAATTTGAGGGGGTGGGTGTGTTATGTTTCTTGGTTGTGGGTCAGTTCAGGTGGGGAAGGTGGATTTGGCTGTGGGTTGATGTGTGATTTTGATGGGTCTGGTGTCATGGTGGGTGGAGGATGTGATAGGTGCCATCAAAATGCTTCAAACTGTGGTTGTGGGAACAAGGCGTGTAGTACTAATAAATAAATAATGGTAGCCTTGCACTAGACTAGTAAAATAAGTATATGTGGGAGAGAGGGATGCCATTATTTATTAGTACAAGAAGTACAATGCCTGGTTCTACAAAAGTAAAATAGGAGGGGGCTAACATTATTTGTTATAGTATTGATAATTATTTGATAGACGCCCCTTCTCCATATACCTTTTGTACATCTTATTTTGGCTAGCAGCATCTGTCACCCAGCACCCAGAACAGAGATCGTCAGCAGACATGATAGCTACTTGCACCCAACTGGATCTTAGTTTGAGTTTGCGTTGGGTTTGTGGTGTAATCAAACTTACCCCGAGCTACACTCTGGCATATGCATCTATCTTATAGTGGGTATTGGTGGACCTGCCGATCTTTTTTGGGGTGAAGCATCATCAGGGGAGGTCTGGAAAGGGGGGAAGGGAGGCAGTTGCCCTAAACCTGTGCTGGACAAGCAGCTGTTACCAGCACTGGCTGTTGGCATGGCTCAGATCCCTCCACGCAGACCTGCCGCAACTGTCATCCATCACCACAGAGCTCCTTCAAGTCAGGAAGTGGAAATGGAAGGAGGGACTTACTGTACATGCCCCTCTTCGTCCCACTGCCAGCACCAGCTTCTGTTCATCTTCACCATGCGTATGAGATGAGAATGAATGACTAATGGCTGGGGGCTGCTGGGGGTGATGGAGAGAGGCTGAGGCTGCTGGGGGCAGAAGGAGAGTGGCTGCTGGGGGTGATGGAGAGAGGCTGAGGCTGCTGGGGCAGAAAGAGAGAGGCTGCTGGGGTTGATGGAGAGAGGCTGAGGCTGCTGGGGGTGATGGAGAGAGGCTGCTGGAGGCGGAAAGAGAGAGGCTGCTGGGGGCAGAAAGAGAGGCTGCTGGGGGCAGAAAGAGAGAGGCTGCTGGGGCTGATTGTATCATATTTGTCTTGCTTCATAACACCAATATCCGAAAAAAAACAAGGAAAAGGTTAGCATGGATGGTGAGCTGATTTGGTGGTGCAATAGGCCACTAAGGCTGCCAGCCCTCCCCTGGGCATCATCATTAGGCCTTTCAAGCAAAATATATATAATCAGCCAAAATAGGCTCAAACTTCCCACTGTCCTTTTATAGGGGGTTTTTGTGCATGTTTGGGCTCCCCCGCTTGGTCTCAAGAACCATAAAAACAGACCACTTTAAAAGTGTGAGGACCCCTGGGGTAAGTAAAAGCTAGAAAAGGGGGAACATTTCTATTCTTTTTACTTTTTCGTTTATAGTTTTGATTAAATTTTTTTCACCACTCTGTGTTTTGCCGTTGTAAATTGAACGTCACATCTTAGCGTTTTAGATTTGTATAGGAACAATTCAGTAACAATAGGCTGAAATGAGAAAAAGTGAAGCCAAATGAAATACAATTTTCCATGATCTTAAGGTAGGCCCCATGGTATCTTTCATTTTTAAACATGTTTTTATCTTTGTTTAACATGTAACTATAGCTCTTTGGTATTGAAGCAGAAAATGACACCTAACAACATCTTCCTGCTAAAGACGGTGTTTACAAGAACATTTTGTACACAAGTCTATTTTTAATGTAGATACTAATCTGGAAGCATTGTGTCCTATAATTTTGCACTGTCAGCAGGGGCTGTTCTTTGTTTAAGCACAAATGTCAGATAAAGTGTTGTAAAAAATGTTCTACAGCTTGAAAGATGATTAGATAGAATGTGTCATTTTGAATTTCAACTAGATTGTACACAAAGCATTGAATGTGCTTCTCTCAGCAAGTCCATGCACATTTAGATTTAATGGTCTCCACTTCTCTTGCTTGGCCATTATTTGATTACTGTCTAATCTAGAGATGATAGGTTTGAAGGAAAAAAAATAGAAAACAGCTTTGTGTTCCCCAATGTTTTCTGCACAAACACATCCGGAAGTGAAGATTTACGAACGTTGTGCAGTGTATTGTTTTTTTCTATGACTTCTTTTTAGACTTTTTTTTTTTACTTTTTTTCCAATACAATATTGCTGCAGTTCATTGATGTTTGTGGGCATTTATGCACAGCTCTCTGGTCACTGCAACCCCTTATTTTTTCTAGATCTGCTGGTAATTTTGTCATCATTGTCCTCTTGCATGACCAAATTTTGGCAAAGCTTTAGTTGTTGCACAGCTGACACTAGAAAACGTTGATATAAATAGAAGTCAAGTCTATGACTACACAATGCCCAGGCCATGTATTAAAGACATGCTTCTCCCCAGGTGTTTACCCCAACCGGTCAGTGCCTGTCATCCATCAATCCAACACACATTGAATAGCTCGAAATCCTCTGATGTTGAGAGCAAGATGTCTTCTCGCAAAAGAGAAGACCCACTACCCATATTAACCAAGGGGCCAGTATGGAATCTATTCAAATGCCAATAAAAGCTGTTCATGTAGAATAGCAACCAGCTATATGCATACATTGCATATACTGGAGAATAGTTTATCTAGGATATAAATTATGTACAAAACATTCAACAACATTAGTCAAGGTCTTGCTTCTATTTGTCATTGTTAAATTATATGTATTATATTATAATATTGTTTATTAAATTATATTTATTGATATTAATAATATAATATAAAACTTGTCAAGTAAATAAAGAATCGTACACTGGTAATGTATGGGGAAAGGGGGTTTCTGAGGTGATTTTCCTTGCTTAGTAATTTTACCAGACACTCAAATTGGATTATTTTTGCCCACATGGGGTCATGATTTATTCACATTTTTTTCTTATACAAACTATCTGTGTATACAGCACACAAGTAATGGTAATCACAATATATTAACTTTTAAAAAAAGGGAGAAGAGAAAGAGGGCCTCCTACAAGTGGTGGTCCTCGTTTTCTTCTATCACCAAGTATTGAATGCAGACCACACCATGCTTGGAGGTCAATCATAGATTGGATGTGCAGTGGTATCTATTTTGACACGTCTTGTCCTGTAGAGGACTTTTTCAAGAATCGACCAAGCACTAAATTACCAAAAAATACATGCGTATAATTACCATACATTTGTTTAATTTACATACAATATAATTCGCTCTTTGGGGCTTCCTATGGAGTGCTTCCTTTACCCGTCCCTTTTCATACGGCCATTTTTTCTTACAACAAAGTAATCCTTCCAATAATGAAGGTGTAATTCTGCATATCCTTAGATTAAACACAATATGGGGTTCCTTTAGTCATTATTCACAGATCAGGTATACCCCCTAAAAAAACCCCCCCCCCCCAACACAGCCCCTCTCATCTCCCCCCCCCCTTCTTCCTC
>CM070033.1:157432416-157511062 GCA_036250615.1 Ptychadena robeensis
AGCTGTGTAATCACTGCTGAAGGTTGTGCGCAACTACCCATCATCTTTCTTAGCTTGTCTACAAAATTGGTAGGGCGGAATTGAAACATACACTCTAAAGCCGTGATGGTAGACCTATGCAACTCATGCCCAAGAGGACACGCAAAACCCTCTTTGTTGGCATACTTGGTTAGTAGGGAGAGATAAGAGCCGACCTGCTCTGCATAATCCCCGGTGCAGTCAGAGACAAAAACTGTGTTTCAGCATGCCTGCAGTCTCTGTCTAATTGGTAGGGACAGGAGGAAAGTGATTTTTTTCAATTTGGGGTGACATCAAATTCCTAAGCTGGACTCAGCTGGTGAAGTGTAAACAAACAGACAGCAGTGCCATCTTGTGGCCAGACTTTGTGAGTTAATTAACCTATTTACCTCTTTTGGTACAGAAATCTAGATCTCAGTGCACCGCCAAGGTGGTAAAATATTTTGTACCGCTTATGGCACAGAAAACCGTACTGAAACAGACTGCTATGGGAAGGGAGGGTTTAATCCCTCTCTTTTTGAGGTGCATGCAAGCCAGTTAATGGGGATATTTATTTTATAATGACAATGTGCTCTTTTGTGAACCACAGTTGACTCATTCTGTGTGCTTTGGCTGCCGTAGTTTAAGCTGTACCAACTTTGTACCAGGAAATTTGAGGTATAAGCTAATTTTTGTTTTGTTTTAATGTCTTGTTGACTGTTACAAAGAACTTTAACCTCCCTAGCGCACTGCTTAGGTCCAGATTTCTGTACCAAAAGTGCACCATAGACTTCAGTAGTAAATTTTTCTTTATGTTGTAGGCCTGTAACTTCCCAAAATATGTCCGTACTAGGGTCTAATAGACATCCTGAATATAATAATGTTTGAAACAAACAATTATGTAAAATAAAAATGTATTTTATAATAAAATTAATGAGAAAACACAAAAATCATGGCAAAAAGCTATGCTGTTATGTACTAAATCTCGCCCAAATAAAGTTTCTGGTGCCCCAGATGTGCCCATTTGCAGTTAACCCTCTCTAACCTGGTGTAATGGATGTGGTAAAATCACACCAGGGAAGGGAGGGTTACTGCAAATGGGCACATCTGGGACACCAGAGACTTTCTTTTGGCGAGATTTCTTACATAGAAGCACATTAAAAGCATTTTAATGATTTTTTTTAAGATTTTGTGCTATTCACTTTTACATTTCCCGCCGCCTCCCCGATGTGTCGTCATCAAAAACTCGGAGGGGGGAAGGGAGGATGAGCCGGAGGATCCAGCAGCCAGCATGTCACATCGGGGACACCAGGACAGCGCAAAACAGTAAGTATGTGCTGCCGGAGCCACGATCTTCACTGGGCGGCACCATCTCGCCCAGTGCAATAGTAAGAGTAGCAGCTCTGGACGAGATGGTGCCGTCCCAACCACTAGGGCGTTTAAGAAAAGTTGTTTACTGAGGGACACTTGTGTTCCTTAACTGTGTCTGTGATCTTTGATGACATCATCACGCCTAGTCGACTTGACTACAACAGCATCATAAAAAGTACAGCCATGGACTTGAAACTGCCCATTAATGAATATACAGAAATGATGCTGCCGGTTTCCAAGCTCTTTTCTTTCTTCTAATTCCTGTATTGGGGCAAAAGATTCAAATTGTAAAAATTTTAGGACAATTTCACACTGCTGTACAGCTCCACTAGGTAACTGCATCCGTTACTGGCAAAAAAATTGTCTCCCATTATTTACACTAAAACATCAGTGTTCAGGTTAAATTGCTGTATTGGCACTTTAAGAAAAAAAGTGGCTTATGAGTTTCCATTTGGGCACTCGGTCTCGAAAAGGTTCACCATTACTGCTCTAAAGCATGTAATTTTTTCATTAATGAAACATGAGTTTGAGTGACTTTACACGGAATGTGCCTGGCCGTACTGAAGTAGCAGCCTAATACTTAACCTCGAGTCTTTAGTTACTTCAACTTGCCCATCAACCTACATCAGACCTGCCATAAAATCTTGAAGAGAACCCTTTCAATAAATTGGCCTAGACCCCTACCCAAATAAACCATACCAGATGTAGAAAATACCTTACCACCCCAGTCTTTCGCATCTTCGGGTCTGATGACACTTCCCTTCAGTCCTTCCGGGAAGATTCCTGTGGAAAGCAGATCATACCAAATATTATGTTGGATACGTTATATGTATGCAAGGTGAGTATAAATGTTTTTGGTAGGTGTATTGTAACAGAGCATTGCAAAACTTTAAAACAGGTTAACAGTTTTTTTTATAAACAGGTTATTAAACCATCAGCAAAAATATACAAATCATGAAAATAATAGTTAATAAAATTAAATTTGCAAATGTACTTCTCTGTAGATTTCTCTGTGCTGAATTCTACTTTTTCTTCTGCTTTGGCTACCTTTTGTAGAAGGATTTTGGAACAATATGGTGATACCCGGGTAGCCACTGTATTGTGAACACTCCTTCAATAGGACTACATGTCAGTGTCTCTCTGCTCTGTGCTTGTAGAGACACAGAGAGCAGTGCTAAATGTTGACAGGTATCTTCGGACTATATATCCAATGAGCATTCACAGTCATTCTGAAGGTCTGGGCATGCCATGTTGCTATGGGATATGTAGTTTGAAGATACGTTCACTTTGCACGCACAGAAAACCAGCTGAGAAGCACTGAGGGAGACAAGACCAGCGATAGAATTAAAAGTAAGCAAACATTTTTTTTATATGTTTTCTTCAAATTTTTAAATGTGCATAATGATTTTTTTCTTCTGAGAGTTTTGTATTTGGTCAATTTATACTGATTATGCTCTCCAACAACTTTTCACATTGCTAATGGGTAACTTCATACCACTTTTTGTTCAAAAAATCAAAAGCTCTAATTTTGCTTGATGGTTTATGACCATCCATCTTCAAGTGATTTCCATAGAGTTTAAATTTGAAGATCAGGCCAAGACAGACTCATGATTTGGTAACATACCTGTTAAGTATGCCGTTTTGGCCGGGAAAGTCATGTTTTTTATGTGACTTTCCTGGCCAAATCCCGATTTAAGTAAATCCCAGATTTTTCTCGGGACTTTGAAATTGGGTTATTTAGGAGGGAAAGGGCGTTACTCTCCCTCCAATGTTCTCACCCTTCATAACATCTGCACTAGTAGGATGGAAACTTAGGAGGGAGAGTAACGCCCCCTCATTCTTAAGTAAGCCTGCTACTAATTAGGAGGAAGGGGAGGTAAATCTCCTGATACCTGAAGTGACCTCTGTGACACCACTTCCAGTATACGTAGCGCTTCAGTATCACTCCACCTCAGGTCGTCCTTGTTTCAAATACCGGAAGTGACTTAAATTACGTCACTTCCTTTATTTTTCCCTTAGGCTAGGGCTCCACTATACGCTGGCATCACTGATGTCAGCGCAAGCCTCTGTTACATTAGGGTGGATGCAGATGGGCTGCGTCAACAGAGGCGGGGACAGACGATTTGGGAGCTCTATCAGGCTCTGACAGATGGAGCCTTATCAAAGCCCCATTGCTGTCAATGGCTGGCTTGTGCACTCCTTTAAAATACTTTCGTCCAACGCAGGGATTTATCGCATAGTTGACCCCTAGCTTTATGCAGTAAGGAAAAACTTGACAGGTATGTTTGATGATCTTCCATGCAGATCTTGATTTCCCAGCCCATGTGGCATGGAACGTTGTCCTGCTGGAAACATAGAACATAGCTTTAGCAGAAGGAGGCAATGTTTTCTATAGCCATGCATGTGACTTGATGCATGCGCTCTTCAAAAAGACACATTTGACTGATTTCAGACTTGCTAAAGCACCCTCAGAATAGCACTCCCTTGGATTTTGCATATGGTGAGAGACAATGTAGGTTTTACTGTGTCCTTGTCTAACCATAAAACAACCAGGTGTTGGGGAAAGCTTAAAATTGGACTGCTCAGCCTGATTCTTTGGCTGAGGTTCCTCTACATTTTTCCACAACTTAGAAAACGTAGTGTCAGGCATCTTTTGTACACATCCCATTAGTTTTGAATAAGCGGATACCCATGATGTGTGTACACCCTCCTACTTTTTAGAACTCGGTTAGCGCGCACTTCGTGGGTCCATGCCCATTGAAAATGAATAGGACTTATAAAAATATATGTGCCCATTATGTTTTGCCGCATTTTTGGTAGAATCTAGTGCTGCCTTGGCTTTCAGCAGTTTTTTTCTGGCTTTGCATGACTTTAGCCTTGCATATAGAATCCTGTGTTTAAACTTTGGACATTATTCTTGTGTTCAAGCCTCTTTAAAAATGTAGGGTTAGAAGCAACCTGACACTCACTGTTGCAATAAAGCCAGTACTGCCTCTTTCTTTTCATCACTTAAAACTTTTTTCTCATCAGTTTTTGCATGGTTTTGGTTATAGTTATTTTCTTCCCAAATTCACAAATTTTCCTTGTCAGTACATGGTACAAGTAGCATGTTAGCAAGTTTCAATTCTAATAATCTTTTTCGTATAGATGTGTTATAAAAGCCTAACTGAGCTTTCAACACACAGCCTTCCTTTGGGTTTTGTGTACTGCAATCAGGCTGATTAACTTAAGTAGTAAAGTAGTTAACCTCAAGGGAGTTTCACTTAGCTTAATGACGGAGGTAAAGTTATACCACTTAATTTATCCATTCAATTGCAAGTAGAATATGATTTGCAAAATACATTTTTCACCACATTCACTAAGCTAGATAAAAATGTCTTTGAAAAGTGTACATGCTCTACTCCTCTGGTTAACCATTCAAAATAGTTCATAATTACTTTACAAAAATAATTCCAAATAATTCCAAAAGCCACAAGAAACCCATTATTGTTTAAGGGATTCAAGTAAGGCCCTTTGCTGTTCACACCACACCAATTTCATCTAGTTGTGTCTGTATGGGCATTTCTTTGTGCACTGGGGCATAGTCATTCTGGAACAGAAAAGGGCTTATCCCAAATTGTTACCACAAAGCCATTGTCCAAAAGTGCTTGGCCACTGAAACCTATTCCAGAAATCTCCTGGTGCACAACTTTTGTGGTCAAAAACTCTCCAGTCAAAAGAAAAAAAATCCATCCCTTCCTAAAGTGGTGGAAAAAGTCTCTTACTGCTATTTAAATTAGGCAGCAGAAAGATACAGAAGTTGCTGAGCATTGCAACAATTCTTACTGAATAAAATGGTCATGTGACCATTTTACCAAAGGCATAACTAGATATTTATACCATTTCCACAATCTCCACAATCAAAAAGCAAATACAAGTGCTTTTTTAGACATTAAAGTCCCAGACTCCCTGGCAGTCAGTCTTTTAAGCTAACCAACAGCACACAAGAGGCATGCCTACTAGCTGGTTACACATACACGTACACTCCCAGTTTGGCCTAACATTAGTGGAAAGTGCAGGAAGAAAAATAAAAGAGGCCAGCGGCAGCTTTGACCCATCTGATCAATCTTTCATCCCAAGAATAGCCATTGAGTGGATATTTGTTGATGCCAAAGACATGAAGCTGCTCTCTGACTTTGCGAAAAGCAGCTGGAGTTGTGAAGTACTTCTTATCTGTGTTAAGATATAGACATTATCAATTCTACTCAACACAGGTCCTACTGGAAACTCCCTACTGGTTTCAAAACACAAGTTTCCTTAAGATCCAGATCCTTGAGTTATGACCAACAACAGAATTTGCAAAATGGATGTGGAGAACAAATGAACATAACAACAAGGATCTTGTTCTAACAAAACCTATTATAAAGTATTTACTACAACCATTACACTTTGTATTTAATAACGTCCCCTATATATCATTAGAGTAAACAAAGAATAGTATTTTCTTTATGTAAAAATAACTGTCCTCGGGCTAGCCCCACTTATCAAGTATGGATTTTTCTGCCGAAACTCAGGCATGAGGAGTGTGAATTATTGCACAGATGCTTAATAATTATTCAGTACAACAATCCTCTCAAAAACAAGTTGTCCCACAGGACCTGCCATAAATATTAATACAAGCCTTTGTTGCAAGAATCAGTGGCAAGATAAAAAAGAGATAGAGGATATCTGTAGAAAAGCTTGCCTAAAGGGAAATTACACTATCTGGGTCAGCAAGGATCACTGCTTCTGTGATGAGGGATGAGGAAAAGAACACTCTAATATCAAAAGTAGAAAAGTAGAATAAAAGGATATGTGCACTTTTCTAAATTGTCTAAAAGTTCTAAAATAAAACAATTCAGTGACAATAAGTGCACCCCCCCATGTGTAAATGCTCAAAGTAAAGGTAATCAATGTCAAATGTCTCAGCAGGAATTTTCTATGCTGGAATATCTTAAGCAATCATAAGAACATCACATTATTAAAGAAGACCCAGGCTAAGATACCAGACAAAAAAAAGATGTTTCTTTTAACTTATTTTTCTTCCTGATATCCCTAAAGAATAACACTAATTAGGCAATACAGATATTCTAACATATGGTTGTCAAGTATCAGTATACGCAGCTTTTATACAGAGATAGAACATTCTTACTGAGACTGTGCTCCATGCAGAGGATCAGGCTGGCTCTACAGTATGTTTTTTTTTACCCGCGATCGCCACTTGGCGACCACAGGAAAAGCCATGTAGTACTTCCCTATGGGAAATGACGTGCCAGTCTATTAGGACCAAATTACATACATTTGAGGCCAAAATTATAGCCCCCCCCCTTATGAAATTACAACATTCTTGATTTCTTCATGAAAATGACCATCAACAAAGTGATTGTAATTTTGAAAATAAATGCACTATTAAAAAAACAATGTCTACTTTATTTAATTAGGATATTTTATTGATGTAGTTGAAGTAAGAAAAGGCAAAAATTAGACATCAAAAATGATTAGCCCCTGGACATAATAATCATAAGTTTACCCTTTTTGAGCCACAACTGACAACAATCTCTTAATGTAGTTCTTTACTAATTTGGAACAAGTCTGAGGAATATTGGCTCAATTTCCATTGCAAAGTTTTCTAGCTGGTCTGAATTGCATGGTTTTCCAGCATGGACATTAATTTTGAGCACCTGTCATAGATTCTCAATAGGATTGAGGTCTGGGCTCTGTAAAGGGCCACTCCAGGATCTTGGTTTTGGTTTCCTTGAGGAACTGTTTGAGTGCCTTGAGCCATTGTCTTGTTGGAAGCCACAGTGACTACCTAAGCATCGTTAAATATGTTCAAATCATCGATTGACCAAAGTAGTATTTTACCTCATGCAGTAGCATTGTGTCACAGATCCTAACAGGACGGGTGGATCTGTGTCTGCTTCCAGCTCTATATCCGGGACACCTTGGGTTAACCTTCCAGCCTCTCTGGAGCTCCCTCTGCTGACATTCTGGTCCTGGCACCTCCTCCTCAGTCGGCTCCTCCACTCCGGATGCTATTATCTAGCACGGATCAGCTGACGAAGATGCCTGGACTTTGTGCTCCTACTGTGCTATTCATTGTGATTTCGTTTGACTTCCTCTCGGCTCCCTGACCCCTTGCTCGTTTCTTGGACAATCCTTTTGCCTCAACCTTCTGTACTGCATACCCACATCCTGTCTGACCTCCCGGCTCCTGACCCCTGGCCTGTTTTGTGGATTCCGCTTTCGCCTCAACCCTCGGTATGCATACCCGCATCCCGTCTGACCTCCCGGCTACTGACCTTGGCAAGTGTATCTCCCAAATCCCAAATCCAACTCCCTTCGCGGGGAGCTCTGGTGAATACCGTGTAGTCCCTTAGACTCCGCACCCCAGATTGCACCCTTGCCAATCGTGCAAGTTGGTCCAGTGGGTCTACACCCGAGATCCACCGGTGTCACCGCTGCTCCGGTGTCACCCGCCGTGACACATTGTGCCAATTGACCAAAGCACTATGACCAAACCAGATGGGATCTTTTATATCTGGGCTCTGTACCAAGGGAAATCTGCCACTCTTAGATGTTCCTGCAAAGGATCGGTTTGCCTCTAGATAAAATTGGGAGCTTGGCTGTACCCCTGTCCCGCTACTTCATCTCTCTTCCCCCTGATGATACCATGGTCACAGGTAAACACTCCTGCCTACAAATGTTGCTCTGGAGTGATGAACATAACACCATTCTAGACACAGCTGATTGATCTCACTATGTCAGGTGACACTTCATCTTTCCTCACTACCTTCACTGTCATCCCTGCTGATCCTACATACAAGAAAGATATGTGCCACCCTCTTTTGACCATAGCTTGTGTATTTCATATTGTAAACTGTTTATTATATTCATCTATTCCATACTGATACTCCCCCTTGCCTGATGCCCACCACTCCATCTCTTTTCTCCATCTCTAGACTCTACTCAGTTATCCTACCATTTACTAATATACCACTCTAGGATATTGAATGAAGATTCCAATGATCACTAAGGAAGTACTGGCTACTTACGTTCTATCTCAGGACATTTGTCTTTAAGCTTAGCTTAACCTTCTGGCAGTTACAGGCTTTTCGTGCCATTTTTCATGAGCCATTGTGTCACAGTACACTGTACTCCACAGTGATTCCCCGCTGTCCTCCCGGCTCACTACACACAAACTTTAGTGGTTTATACATGCTACTGCATTATCATTGATTATACTATAGATGTTGAGAGCTCACCCCACCTGGATAAGATGCTCTTCCATACCCTATTACAGTTTTCTTTCTTGTTCGCACAGCAGTACCTAAGCCCAAATTTTCCAGAGATCTTGTCCACCTTAGTCAGTACTGGCACTTGTACCGTAGTCCTTGCATGGTATTTTCTCTTCTCTTTTCTCTTTTTGAGTTTGTATACATAGTTTTGCAATTCAATTTTTATATTCATTTGAGTGGCTGGCCATCAGGTAGAATAGGAGGGCCTGGCCCTACGCTGAAATGCTTCCCACCCTAGGCAAGACTGGGGGTGCACTGTACTTGGTATTTCTCCCTAATGGGCTTCTTATCCCTTTCTCTTTCCTCTGCACCATAATACCATTGGACAATGACATGGCTTTCCCACCCATATTTTTCTTTAATTAAAATGTATTGAGCAAAACAAAATAATAAATAAATAATTGATCCAAGGTTGTTTTATGGTCACTTCAAAGACCAGAAAATGACCATACAAACGCCTGGGTAAATAAGCCCTCAGAAGATGTCCTGCAGAGTTACAAGATTAGTTTAAGCTCCACATTTGCATATTAAAGCTCCCCTAAACCGACAGACAAACTTTTATACCTAGCTAGCCAACCCCCCATTAATGGAGCAATCTGTAAACAAAATATAAAAAATCCTTACCTGTGAGGAGATATCTGTGTATTCCCCACCTTATTCCTCCTATCTGTTCCTATCCCTCTTACCAGCACCGCTGCAGTGACTGTCTGGCTCGGAACACTCCTTAAAGCAGCTGTTCACATTTTATTTTTCTACTTTAACTTTGTGTCCATTGACAGACATTGTATCTGGAGCCACCAGTGGCATTACTGCAGCCCTAACCCATTCAAGTCTGGAAACAACACAGAAACCAAATGGCAGCTCCCACAGATGACAGCAGGAGAAGTAAGTAATTTTTTTTAGGTTGTTGAGCAACTTTGAGCTTTTGAGGCAGCACCAACCAACTTTAAATAATTGATTGAAAAACTAACCAATACATCTGCTGCATTTGCTTGAAGTGCACCTCAAAAAGTGCCGATTAATGCATCTGCTTTAGAATATCATTTTGAGATATAGGAATATAGCCTGCTGTATTTTGTTCAGCTAATCTTCTGATGCAAGCATGCCAGACAGTACGGTCATGTCTGTCACATCCTGTGGGAGAATTCAAGAGTGCTCTAAACCCCAGGTGCCCAACCTGCGGCCCGGGGTCCACATGCAGCCGTTTGGGTGTTGTTCAGAGGCCCTCCTTTGTCAACCACTTGCGGCCCCTAAAACCTAACTGCATAGGAACACGCCTGTCTGCCCATCCCACACGACACGTCCTCACCCGGGATATTCTTAAAACGGGAAGAGACAGACGAGGGACTCACTCAGGCGCCGAGCTTGCTGATTGGCATACATGAAAGCCACATGACACAAAATGTACATTACCACACTACAGTGTTCCCTAATGCTTGAAATATAATTTAAATGAATTTTTGTTATTTAAAAATGAAGAATAATGTCTTCTAGCTCTGCCTTACTATAAATGCTTCTACAAGTCAGTATAGTTGGAAAATGTTATGTGTGGCCCTTAAGTGATGACGGGGGCCGTACTTGTGGCCTTCCATATCAACACTGTTACCCACCACTGCATTAAACCAATACATTTCCTTCTCATTCTGTTCAGTCAGTCCTCTGATTTATACACTACTATGCCAGATAAAGCTGCTTACAGATTGAAGAGTCTTAAAACACATTATTCTAAATAGTATACATAGTTTTGTGGGTTTATTTAAATATGTTTTAGTCTAGGCATATAACTAGTATGCATCTTTTTTTATCTGCACAGATATGGTCTGTGGGTACACAAGATTTGTACATAGGGTCACGATGTCATAGGGGAGGTGGAGTGTTGTTGGATTTTTGAAGATATACTGGGTAAGTATTTTTTTGGTTTATTACCGTACATTTGAACTCCGAACTGCCGTATTGGCACCTATGGCTGAATCGGAGGTGGTAGGTCCACTTTAAAGCTATTTTGGAGACTACCACATGAATTATGAATGGCCAGCGAATATGATATTAACCTCCCTAGCGGTTGTGACGAGCCCAGCTCGTCCAGAGTTTGTGTGAAGAACAAACTCTGAATGAGCTGGGCTCCCATGAAAGCCGCATATCCCCGTAAAGCTACGGCGATTCTCTCTGCCGATCGCGTCACGGTGACGCAGAAGGGGGCGGGGGGTGGGCGGCTCCATAGACCTGCATGTTAATGGAGGAGCGCAGGCTTTCCAGCCCACACAGCTGACATCATTAATGATGCCCGCTGTGTGGAGAGAGGCGGGGGGAGGGGGAAATTGTTAAAAACAGTGTGGTACGGGCAGTGCGCTAGGGAGGTTAAGAGATATATAGGGATTTACACACACACATATATATATATATATATATATATATATATGCAACTCAATTATTTATAATGGAAGATGTACAAACATACCTAAAGTTTCTATACTCAATCTTGTGTAAAATTAAAAACCTGTGCTTTAAAAGTCCCAGAGTACAAGGTTCCACTTCGGGGTGGCGACAAGAGCATGGCTAATCCATCTCTGTTCTCCTTCCCTCTTCTCTTTTTATTAAGAGGTCAGAAATATAAATTCATACATACAATTTAACACAAAATAGAATAGAATAGAAAAGTGGAATAATAAGAATTATTTTTTAAAATAATAAACTTTCATGATTTTGTTTAAGGAAAACTTACATTTAATGGTACAGCTAGGTCTGCTACTTGTGAATGCTGACTAAGGCTTCTGGCTTCCTTCGTATGGAAATTGTAACACTGATTGATTAAAGATTCTCTGCAAAGTCTACAAAGGTTAAAGATGCTTAAGTTGGGATCCATGTTTGACACTGATGAAATACACCACAATGAGGAGCACCAGCAAATCATTTCCCTGCCTGTGATAACCAATGCATTACAAAAACCGTCTAAAGGATAAAAGGACAAATTAAATCCATTCATCAAAAATATCTACTCTAAACAGTTGCTCCGCCGAGATGACCAAATGCAACATTCACTGTTTGTCTTTTATACTGGCTGAGACTGCAGGAGTACATATATTAGTTTAAGATGAAGTCTGAGTAAGTTTAATAAGATTACTATTTGGGCTACCTTTAGTCTTGTCAACAAGTCAGTCACCAGACTTGTTTGCTTGCAGGTTCATGCCTTACCCCAAACTATTGTGGCTGATACCCATTGATACCCCTTGATCACGCAGGTTCTTTTCTGCAGTTATTGCTATTCCAAGGTGTCTACTGATATCACACTTTAGTAAAATAGGGAACTGAGTTGTATGCAAGGCCCAACTTTTTTATTACATCCACAAAGATCCTATATATCAGTGGTTCCCAAACTGGGGGGCGCGAATGTATTCCAGGGGGCGCAGGCCCTCATTCTTAACCTGTGTTTGAATAGGAGGGGGGGGGGGCTCGATAATATTCCTAAATAGAAAAGGGGGGCCCTCCAATGAAAGTTGGGGAACCACTGCTTTATATCATATTAAGCTTGTTTCATAAACACCTATTGCCTGTATTTCTATAATAGTAAGAAGGGTTACAATTGGGTCTACATTTATAACACCATTAACTGAGCAGAATATATATATAAACTTAATTTAAAGAATATCAGCAAAATGTCCTTTTGTGTTTATTATTTCATTGTTTAATATGTAATTGCACCAGTCAAATACATGGAGGGAGCCATTTGAAGTGGAGTGCTGTTCAAACTATGGTTTTACAGCGATAAAATAGATAGCCATGTATCAGCTATATTGCTATGCAGGTTATCCGAATCTTTTTGTGCTCTGGTAAACGCTCTGGAAACAAAGTCTAAAGCTGAACTGACACACAAATTTGTAAAAAACAAACTCATAGATGAACACAGGCGCAGAAAGGACGATTCCGGTCGTCCGGTTGCACTAATTGGTCATTTACCGGGCAGTTGTCAACCATGCAAACGAGCCCTAAGGAAGACTGTTCAATATGGAAAGCTGAGCAAAGGGTAAAAAGTCCTAAACTAACAGTTAGCACAGCTAGAAACAACAGTGACATAGGTCAGTGTAATGGAACCTTTAAAGTAACAATCAGCCAATCAGGTATATATATATGTATACCATGACAAACGACTGAGATTTCTTCACAGTACTTGATTTAAATTACAAATAAACTATCTATTTTGCAGATGGAAGTAGTATTATTTTCTGAAGAAACAGGGTATGGAAATCTTACCTGTAACATTGCAGACAGTCACAGTCTGACTTTACCAGTGATTGGTGTGCTGTATGTTCCCAAGCTGGAAGGAGGTCTCTTATTTTTAAGGCACTTGGCAGCTTAAGGATTATTACAAAAGTTCAACGGGATAAGTGTACTATCCATGAAAACCCACCACTTCTGTCTGCCCTACCCATTTTTTCAATCCTAACTTCATTACCCTGCCAGTCCCATCCCCCCTTAACTATTGTATACTTTGTTCCCCAACCTCTTCAATTGTAAGCCCTATTGGGCAGGGTCATAACCATGACCTGTATGTTATCTTGTGTGGCATTAATGGAATTTATTGTACAGCGCTGTGTAATATGTGCTATAGTAATAAACGTTAATAATTATCTGATGCCATCTAGTGGCCACTAAAGATACTGCAGTTAAGCTCCTGAGCGTTCTGGCTGTTTCAGGGCTTGTTTCCACTTTTGCGTTTTCGTGCGGTTGTAACCGCACGCCTGAAACCGCATGCGCGTCCGCACAAGAACGCATGGTATAGTTTTCGGGCGTTTTCGCGACGCAATTTTTTTCCAAACGCGCCCAGAATCTGCATCCGCGTCCACTCTGCCATGCGTTTTTGCGCGTTTTAGCGCGTTTTGAAACACATCCAATGCTTTCCTATGGATGCGTTTTGGGGATGCGAATGCGGTTGGGAAGCAGATGCGCTTCAAAATGCTTCAGGCAGCGTTCACAACCGCACCCTAAACCGTATCCGCATTCGAACGCGCACAAACGCACAGGTGGAAACCGGTTGCGCTTGCGGCCGCGCAAAAACGTGCAAAAACGCAAAAGTGGAAACAAGCCCTCAGGCTTTTTTCTATAGTGCACTATGGGCAATCAAAGTACAGAGAACTCTGCTTTCAACTAAATTTTAGTAAATAATCCCTAATCTGTTCTGGGAAAAAGTGACAGAGCTTCTTGAAAAAAACAACTCCCCTCCTGCTTGTTCTCAACTTCCGCATGAATTTTTTTTAACGCAGCACAAGCTTTTCCAATACAACGTAGCGCATATGGTTACATGTAGAGTGTGTGCTGTGTAACCCAAACATTACCACTACACTGCGCAGCATGTATACTGTGAAAGAGGCCAAAATGCCTAGTAAATAGGTTTAAGTTATTACCACAGTAAATGCGTTTTTGACCCTTTTTTATTTCTATTCTGGGTCCAGCCCCTCTCTCATATGTACATACCAATTAAGGCCAACAAACCACCCTGACCTAAAATTATCATTCTTTGAGGACCTATATCTTTTGCTCATCAATAAAGATCAAAATGTATTGTTATTGTTGTGTTGGTGTAAAACTGGTACCATCGTTCCAACCTGAGCAATTTTTTTTGGGGGGGGGATGTATACAAGGGCTAAAGAACCACAGCTGCAATGTCAGGGTTACAGCTCGTTGTTTCGCTTGCACTTTGCCTCTTATGAATGGTACAGTCCGAAGGATTCTGCCCATTCAGAGCATCTCATATTTGTGCATCCTCAGAATACCTTTAGCTGTGTGGGGATAATAATACTTTTAATGTGTGCAAGGCTGTGCAACATTACATTAAACACTTTAGCCTAATAGTTTGTGATTGCCCTCCGCCCATGCTGTGCTATGTATATATATCCAGACAACATTGGCACACAATTTATCACCCATATAACTCGCAGCACCCCATGCTCGCGACTATGGGTGACACCAAAGAAACACAGAGAGCACATGTATTTTGAGGACCAGTTTGTTCAGAAATACGATTATAATATGCAGACTTGGATAAGCACTACACAATGACATTTCTAGCTGTCTCAAACTACACCTTGGCTTAGTCAATCGTTTCTTTTGCTTTGATTTGGCCTGAAAGCCTTTTGTTGTTGCTGGAGATGCCTAGAAAACATGTTGTTTTGTAGTTGTATCAAGTTCTTGATTTGCTTTAACAAATCTGCAAACTGCTGTTGAAAATCCTGATTTTCCTTGAATTGTGTTGATGGGTCCAACAGGAGTTAATGAAACTGTTGTTCATCTTTAAGATAATTAAACAATTTCTCAAAGAATTCTCTCTGCAGTTTCGTGTTCTGTTATGTATGAAATTGCACGGGATTCTTCCTCGATAGATAAGAGATCAACTGCAGCAAGATGACGTCATCCTGCTGCAGTCGGCCCCTCACCTGATTTTTGGCCGAGCGACCGTCGGGCGATCGGTCGATCAACAAAAAAATCGGCTGAAAATCCGGACATGTATGGCTTGCTTTAGAGGTCTGCCAGAGTCAGTTGAACTCTCACAATTAGATGAAGCTGTGCAAACCCTACTTAACAGTGTTCTAGAAAGGCCTGCAGATGCAACTATCCATTTTGAGCTCGTACAGAGCTTACAGGGCTCTGCCACCATGCAGATGCGGCTCAGGTGCACCAAGAGATGTAATATCCTGTCTTCCAAACTATAAACTGAAAGAAGCTGTATCATACAGAATAAGAAACCAGGAACTTCTCACATGCCGAGGACTTATCTCCTAGAGCACTCCGTCCTCTCCTTCATTTATTGACCACAAGGAAAATCCAGTACAGCTGTTGATTCTCATTCTGTTTGGCAGCTTTTAAAGAAGAGCCCCTAGTCTCCATATTGGGAAACGTGGGCCCCCATGTTGTTCGACATGCGGACCTAAATATCCCTAAAACCTTTCCAATAGTAATTTTGGGATGAGGCACTAACTTTTACCTGAGGGAACTAGATTTATTACTATAACAAAGCTTTTAAAGAAGGCCACACAGCACTACTGTGACTTCCTGAGGATCTCCCAGACTTCTGTGTGCAACTTCAGATTCCAACACCAAGTCTATGGGACTGGTATGCTGACTTTTTCATTTCAACAGCAAATGAAGAAAACTTTCAGGGCCCCTTCACGCTAAACGTGTTGCGTGTATACTGTACTGCATTTTCTCATAAAAAAAACAATGTTACCAATCACACTGCATGCGATTTTAAAAATGCCCCGCTGCATGCATTTTTTATGCATTTTTCATTGTTCAAAAACACAAATGCAAAATGCATGCTTTTTCTAAATGTGCATAAATGCATGCCCAGGGGTGCACATAAGTGGTACTCAAAAGGGGCCAAAAACTAGCTATGCGCACCTGCATTATTGTTACAAAGCTCATATGCGTACTAACAACTTGGAGCCACTCCATGTCTGGGCGGCCGCAGCTAAATGTTAATATATACACTTTATGTCACTTGGATAATCGCAGGGAAATATGAATAACTATGAAAGGTTGCAGTTAGGGGTGTGAAATTGTTAGTGTAAATCCAAAAAATAACATTGGACTTCTAAGGGTGTTGGAGATATAGGGGGGTGATAGTCAGAGGGTAGAATTTGACAAGAGAAAAGCACTGTGTGACAGCTGGAATTGGACAATGAAAGGTTGACATATGGACTGCTGGTAGTCCCAGGGGTTAGTTACTTAGTCAGAAAAGTTCAGGGTTTTACTACTGAGGTATGAGATCTGGGGGTTTAAACGTGTTGTACTGTGAGAGTTACATGTGACCCAAAGCCAACTGGTGACCTGTAGATGGAGAGAGCGAATCGGAGGATCAATCAGGAACAGGGAGGTCCATCTGCAGCAGAACCTACTATGTAGAAAGCTGTTACAGAGGAAATTGAGGGAGACAGTGAGGAAGACCACCCTACATATGGGGTGAGTACCAAACACGATCTCCTGGTACTCATCTGAGGAGCTCACTAAAAAAGTTATGTGCATCCCTGTGCATGCCTTTAAAAAAACGCATATAGTGTGAAAGGGCCCTCAAGCTCACAAACAGGCTCACTACTCAACGCACTGAGAACAGTGCACACAAGATCGACTAGCAAAGGCAGACAAGTTTTCGGTAAGATGACGTCTCCAAGAGACATGAGAACACCCAGACGAGAGGTCAACAGAACACTGTTTCACTCTACTCTTTCCTTAATTAACCAATATCTGGTCACATGAGAAATAACAGGTCCAGTTTATATTCTTTTATACCCATACTTGTCATGTGGAATTCGTTCATGATTTGACAATTTAGAATACAAAATCTTGCCATTATATTTCACAATTATTCTAGTTGGTATTCATGATTCCAGATATTCCATTTTGTTATATGAGTAATGGCTGCCACCTACTGGTGGAACTAAGCATTTATTATTCAGTCTGAGCTCATTCACAACTAAGAGGTAGAAGATCTACTGCCAATACACAGCTGACAGCACACTTGGTGTCTTGACATGTATAACAACACTGGCTTCGTTGTCATATTATCGTATTATGATATAACCGATGTACAGTTAAATCCTAGTTTGGCTTCCCTTTGTCTTTGCTTAGCCATTTAACATCATGTAAGACTCTAGTCTGTCCTACTTTTGTAAGGGATAAAGCCCCCCATACACCTTTAGATTACTCCATACATTTTCCTTTAGATCTTCCAACAACCATGTAGTGTCGGGTCCTCCCTGATAGAATACAATGTGATTGGAAGGTTTAGGAAGGCTGATTGTACAAAAATTATATGGCAAGATTGTAAGGTGTATGGGGGCCTTTAGGTATGACTAGAATATATTACTTTATACTAAACATACTATACATCATGTTTACAGTCACTAACTTAACTCAACCACTTTTTAGGCCCATAACATTTTTGGTAGAATCACCAATCCAAAACTCTTGTGACAGTTTTGTCATATTACTTATTACCTCACAATTTTCTCTATTTCAGTTGTATACTAAAATATGAGCCTGTTTCCTTTGTCATCATTTTTTATAATTTTACTCAATTGTAAACACAGCTCTCACCTGCTGGACCAGATCCGGTGGTTTATCCACTCTAGATTATAATTTTTCTTTACTTGCCTCTCCACTTCATGCTAAGTGATCAATGAGGCCTTAATTCCCCTTTAATATTTCTTTCCCCTGTTGTTTAATTCCCATATATTACCTCTTCATTAACAAACTGTGATATAACGTGGTGTGCAGCTTTTGACATTTGTCTTTCCTATTAGATAGCCATACACGGGTCGACTTTTGCACAATTGCTCTTCGATTTGCTTGTCTTGTGAGCTTTAACCTCCTGGGCATGTGGTGCGCCTTTTAAAAAGTGTGCCACGGCCGATCGCCACAATTTCCTACCCTCCGGGAGGTTTTGGACACATGCTGTAAAAACTGACACCCCTCCATTAATATGGAGGTCAATGGAACCGTCTCCCCCTGCCCCTCAGGCGCCATATCTGTTCTGAGAAAAAGTGACAGAGCTTCTTGAAAAAACAACTCCCCTCCCGCTTGTTCTCAACTTCTCTAGTCTCATTAAGGCCACATTGTGATGACATGTTAGGTATTGGTGAGGTTGGATTATCTGACGTCATTGGGGCGGACATGGGTATGCTCAGACTTGCAGAGGGAATTCGGCAAACAGGTGAGTCTGGTTGAGTTTTATCAGGTAAGAAGCACATCCAGAGTTAACTCGGGCAGAATGTCCAGGAGGTTAAAAGTCAACTGTCAGTCAAACATCGATTGATTGTACCACCACACAGGGTCATAAACACCAAGAAAACCCGTCAGATACTTGTATGATAGACTGAAATTTACTAACATGTCCAATCAGTTTTTGATCGATTTTATGCTCCATTTGATCACTTATGGTCGATTGAACTAGGTGGCCAGGAATCAATTCCCATTCAAGAAAATGTCAATGAATCATCTTTTTTGGTAGATCGAACACAAATATCAGCTCATGTTTGGCTACCTTAACTCACCATTTCCTCTTTCTTCAAATCCAACAAAAAAAATGCATCCCGCGGTAATCTAAAGGTAAATTCACGTTTACAGTAACCAAATCTCATATCACTCTTCCTAACCGAACACTAAAGCAGTGTTTTTCAACCTTTTTTGGGCAAAGGCACACTTGTTTCATGAAAAAAATCGGAGGGCACCGACGATACGCATAATCGCGGCGCACTTCCGGTCCCCGCCGGAAGTACGTCATCAGCAGGTGCCCCGCTGGAACGCAGATGCATACCAGCAGAGCAAAAACACCGCCCCTGGTCTGTGGGGATGCGTGTTGCTAAGCAACCGCATCCTCACAGAGCCTGTCCGTGTATAACAAGGATCGGCTGTATAAGTCTTATAGTATAAGACTTATACAGCCGATCTGTGTTATACACCGGCTCTGTAAGGATGCGGTTGCTTCGCCCTCCTATCTAGCTGCCTCTTATAGTATAAGACTTATACTATAAGAGGCAGCTAGATAGGAGGGCCGAGGGTGGGGTCAAAAACCCACGGCACACCAGGCAACATCCCTTCACTAGTGTGCCGCGGAACAGTGGTGGAAAAACACTGCACTAAGGGACTGAAAATTCCTAAAATAACGGTTCCAAATACAATACTTTACACAGAAGAGAAAAGCACATGCTGTCTTCTTACAAGAGACACATTTTAGATCAGATATCATACAAAAGATTACAGATTATAACTACTCTATTGTTATTATTCTACATCCCTGATTAAGAAAGTTAAATGAGTTTCCATCCTTTTCGTAAGATCTACTTAGTTTGACACTGTAGAATGGAAGGACAATCAGCTTGATCTTTGTTTTTAAAAGTGCTAGAAGATATACCAGTGACTTTGGTGCAGATACATATATATATCCCCAAACAAAAGTCAACTAACTTTTTTTCAATTTATCCTCCATGGTTTTGCTGACAGTAGCAGTCTTGGGGGGAGATTTGTACCCTTACACCCCATACTTTTCATCCACTGATTCTTCTTCACTGATCTGCAAAACACTTAGTCGCATTCAAAAAATCCTTAGGGTTATTTGCCATTCATAACACCTGACCCTGCATGTATGCATCCACTAAAGATTACCCATATTTTTCACCTACCCATAACAAATACTTCAGGATCAGTGCCATTTCTCCCGCTATTTACATGCGCTTAGGGCCCTGGCGCCCTCCCTCGCACGCTTATTTGGCGCCCTACCATACAGATCTGAACACAGGGGGGGGGGGACTTGGGTTGGATAAAGGAGGAGTGGCCTGTACAGGTGTGTTCCTTTTCTTCTCTTGCCTATCCTCCCCATCTCCCCCTCTGTCGGCAGCTCGCAGTGTTCAGATATGCATGGGGAGGAGTGTGCATCAGCAGCTCCACTAATAGCACCCTTCCCTTAAAAAATTCTGCAATTTTGAGTTAATTGCAAAGCTCCTGAGCATGGTCTTATCACCAAACTTGCTGGACATGTAGAGAAGGGTTAGGGGTGCTACAAAAAAAAGTATTGCTCTAACACAAATAGTTTTGCATAAATTAAGTTCAAAGTCAAGTAAAAATGTATACTTTGACTTTGAACCTAATTTATGCAAAAACTACATGTGCTAGAGCTTAAAAAAAATTCTCCAATGTTCCCACAAAAGTTTTCTTCATCTCCAGCACGTACACGTTTACAATCCTCAGCAATAGGTAATTTAGTCATGTGAGACCATTCGTATTCTCAAAATATTGAAAATTTTTCGCTTAATATTTGCAATAAATTCAAAAATTCGTGATTTCAAGTCATTATTACCTTCATTGCGCAAATCGGCACTTGTATACGCGCATATTGTAAACGCAATGCATAGTTCTTTCCACAGATTATCAAAATTGCGCAAATCAGCACTTGTACATGCGCATAATGCAAACACAATTCGGGTTAGTTCTGGGTACTGATTGTGTATGATGAAGATAAAGCGTTATATTCAAGATTTTCGTGAATTCTCAAAGTGCCGATATTTGCAATAAAAAATTGCGATTACATTTTCGCAATCAACACAACTCCTTATGACACGAAAGACTTTAGGTTAAACACTTAATTGCTCGGAGATGAAAATGTAGCTGAATCAGTGCAAAAGAAATTGACAGAGTATTTTAAAGCAAACAAATTCTCGGATTCAAACCATGATTACATTTGGTAACCATACAAATGCGTGATTTGAGATGTTGGTGGTGTGAGAGTCCTTCAGATGCCTATAGACAAACAGCAGGTGAACTGCCATGTGTCCTTTACTAAGGAGTGGCTTCCATCAGGCCACTCTACCATACAGACCTGATTGGTAGATTCCCCTAGAGATTGTTGTCCTTCTGGAAGATTCTCTTCTCTCCACAGAGGACCTCTGGAGTTCTGACAGAGTGTTTATCAGGTTATTGGTCCTCTACCTGAGGCCCTTCTCCCATGATCACTTAGTTTTGATGGCCGGCCAACTCTAGGAATAGTCCTAGTGGTTTTGAACTCCTTCCACTTACAGATGATGGAGGCAACTGTGCAGAAATTCTTCTGTAATGTGTGGAGTAAGCACACCCATGCACATTTTATACAATCTTTCTGCTCTTGTTCATTGCCTGACTTCCTGTATTTCCCTGAAGATCTATAAATTGGGATATGGGGCCTGAAGGTGTATTATTAGGCTCATATGAGGCATTTTTAAAAGGGGTCCTGTATATGAATTGGAACCAAGGTCTCAATTTTGGACTGATTTGAGATCTTATGATACAGTATATACATTTGTGGTCATGTAGATAGTTTAGATATATGGACTGGAGCTGATGTGCATTCTCAAGCTGTACAAAGTAGGGTTGATCTAGGATCAAAAGGTGCTAATATACTTTACCAATAAATATGAAGGTTTCATGTGTTCACTAAATTTCATAATAAAAATAGATACATTTCCGTTGCCACTAGCAGAGAAATTTGGTGCAGAAATTATTAACTTGGGCACCACCACGTTATCTATAGAACATTTGTAATATTGGTGCAATGAAAAGGGTTCTCCATAAGTGTATTCCAGTTTGTGATGGTTCAAACGCCCTTGTAAACCCTTTTGATCTGTTAAATCCCAGATGCCCAACCTGCATCCTTTGGGCGTTCTTTAGCAGCCCTCCTCTACCCTCCACTTGCCGTCCCCCAAACCTAACTGTTAATGCATAGGGCATAGGAACTCACCTGTCCACTGATCCCCCGCTGATAAGTCCTGACCTGGAATCTTCTTAGAGCGGGAAGAGGAGAGGCGAGTGACTCGCTCAGCGTCAGTGACCCAGAAGGCGTCCTCTTCTTTTTGCTCTAAGAAAATCCGGGGTGTTTGCGTCGGATTGGCGGACAGGTGAGAGCCTATGCTCCCACTATCCCTACGAATAGGGGGTGATTGTATAATATATAGTGCGGCACATAACTTCAATAATGAAGGCACATAAACGGTTATGTGCCCCATAGATATCATCAAAGGAAAAATAATGTTCTCTAGCTATACCTGCTGTCCTCTTTTCATTATAAAATGCTTACACAAGTCAGTAACGATTGAAAATGTTATGTGCGGCCCTTTAGTGATGCTGAGGGCCGCACTTGTGGCCCTCCATATCAACTTAGTTGGCCACCACTGTGTTAAATACATCTTAATAATATATACTAGTTTATGTGACCATTGTCCCCCTAGGTCAGGAAGTTTACAACTAGACTAGGACCACCATCCTTAGTAAACTACATTTGTATTCCTAGGTTCAAAAACACTTGAAATAAACATTTGTTACATATTATTCATATTCTACTTTAACGATCACCATCAAAATTACACAAATAATTATTTGTACAAGGTTTTCCTGTGACAATGATCTGCCACAGAAATTGTCCAGGTCTTTGACCCCTTTTTCCAACCAGTGACTTGCTGGATTGAGAGTGCTGTGGAAAAAATTAATTTCGGCAGATGACAGTGTTGTAATAGACGTCATCCTTATTTGTAATTCCTTAATATTATTATTACAGAACATTTTCTCATTTTTTGTTTGTTGATTTCTTTTTTTCAATGTAATTTGAAGGTTATTCAACATAAGCAAGCATCCATAAACAATTTCATGCCTTCATGGAAAAACTATTTATTTTCATTATTCTCAGAACAGAAAGTAGACACATTTACATAGATAATTTGCATTTTAATCCTTGAATTTCTTCTTGCTCTCCAGTATGTTATAAGCTCTTTGATTACCTGTTAAAAATGTTATCACTTTCATTTAAGTGGGTTATTCCAAAGGTCTGTGTGAACATTCAGTGTTTACTATTACAAGCTTATATTTTCCTGTAGCAGAAGCAATATTTTACAAACAAATGGATCCTGAATGGCTAAAATGATATAGTGACTTATCTTCTGAATAAATGTACACCAAATTTAAAGTGGACCTAACACCATAGGCTATGACACTAGAAAGGAGGATAGCATTTATAAAGAAAAAAAGTACCTGTAATTAGTAATTTGAGTCCTTTGCCTCCCCTCCTCTTTCCCTGGCTCTCATGACACATGCTGCTGTGCCCCTGAAAGTGCCTGACATCTCTGTGCACAGTGACAGCCGGGCAACTCCATAATCTCAGCTCTACATTAAAATATACACAGACAAATTTTCCCATAGAAAACCATTATAAACGCCACCAGTGGCCATTCACGATATTACACTCTGAGTTAACCCTCGGAAGGCTGGCAAATAAAGATCTTATCTCTCATATGATTCCAGGGAATAGCAGATAAGCATATGTTTTTATAATTGTGGAGTGCTATACTCCCATCATACCAGCTCAGAGGTAAGTCAAATTTTTATTTTATATATTTATTTAGATTTTAAGTATATATCCGCTTTGAGTACGAATACAAACATTTTAGAAAGGTTTTTTAAAATGTTGTCAGGTGAAAATCTAGTGATAGTACAGCTCTCCCTCAATGTTATTTAGAACCTCACTATAGCATATCACGTATGCCGTCCATTGGCCACGCACCCATTGATCCCCATCCAAAGTAATAGTATTGGTCTAAGAAAATTACGGACATGATCGATTTCCCCTGACGAATTTAGCTTTTAAGCATTAGATTTGCACCCGATTTCACAGCAGATCGACTGCCATGAGCGCGCACGGTGGCCGGTCGGCGGCAAAATCGGCCACAAATCTAAATGTCTAGAGCCGGCTTTACCAATTGCCCACTAAGGAAATACCAATGCTTTTAATGCAGCAGCCAAGTGATCTACCATTTGGCAGTGGTAGCACAAAGGGTTAACAGTATTGGTAATTATAACTTGGGATTTGATTTATATCACTTGTTGACATGACTGACTGAATATACTTCTTAGAAATAAGAAACTAAATTTAGAAAGTTGGTAAGTACTGATTTTACTCAAATTTAAGGCTTAAAAAAAAGAAAGCTTTTATTTGGCTTATAATCAAGTCAAGAAATTTATATTGCAGCATTTCGGGGGTATAATTTTGAGTGCATTGCAAAGGCCTTGCACTTACAATCATCACCAAATTTGCTGGAGATGTAGAGAAGAGTTGTAGGAACAAAAAAATTATGGCTCTAGCACATGGAGTTTTTGCATAAATTAGGTTCAAAGTAAAGTCCACATTTTTAAGTTGTCTTAATTTTTAACTTAATTTATGCAAGAACTCAAAAAACAATAATACTTTTTTCTCTAAAATGTTCCCAATGTTTCTCTACAATCTACATCTCAAGCAATTCTGGTGATGATATCATGTTCAGGGATTTTGTAAGAAAACCAGCTAGTTGAAATAATAACATCTCAAAACAAGCTTATATTTCAGGTGGCTAAAATTTGTGTATATACAATATGTGTTTTGCTTTTATTTAAACAAAGGCTCCTGCTACACATACCAATCCCCCTGAGAGTGAGTGGATACAGGGTCAGTTGGTCACCCATTGTTATAGGGTGGATCAAAGATTTAAGCATACACCTCTAACACCCCTCCTCTTTGTTCAGTACAGTGGGTACAGAAAGTATTCAGCCATTTGCTAAAATCCTAAAAGTTTTTTTCCCTCATGAATGTAGAAACAGCACCCCATATTGACAGAAAAACACAGAATTGTAGAAATTTTTGCAGATTTATTAAAAATAAAAAAATGAAATATCACATGGTCCTATGTATTCAGACCCTTCGTTGTGACACTCATATATTTTATTTAAGTGCGGTCCATTTCTTCAGATCATCCCTGAGATGGTTCTACACCCTCATTTGAGTCCATATCCTCTCTGAAGACCCTTCTCAGCACTGCCACAGCTGTACTTTGGCTCAGACGGGACATTCTTACAGGCAGCTGTTTCTCTTTCTACGGCTTTCACTTTGTGTCCTCTTTCTTCAAAACTGATGGAACTCTTCATCACTGAACAATGCGTCTGGACTCACTAATTTATGTCAATTAGCTATTCATGCCTAATCTCTGATAATTTAAAGACTATTGCTATTTAGGTTTCTCCAAAAAATACCCATGTTGCCATATTTCTCTGCTTCCCAGGTCTATGGACATTTTAATTGCTGTAGGAGGAGAATATCACAGCTGAACCTCTTATCTGTATTACCCCAAATAACTCTTCCTAACTCTGATCACTATCTCCATTAACTAACCCTTCACTCTCACCTCCATCAGTCATGTGTGTCAAGACAAAACTGTTTCTTTTGTTCAAATATTTATGACCATGTTATTTTGTGTATAAATGTAAGTTTCAAAGACCAGAATTGTATTAGCCTGAAGAAGGGATCTGCGATATCCCGAAAGCTTGCTTCTCTAATGACTTCAGTTAGCCAATAAACGGTATCACTTGAACTCCAAACTTGCTGTACTTTGTGTCCACTGAAAGACATTGTATCAGGCGGCCTCCGGTGGTCGTTGGCGTTACTGCAGCCTTAACTCATTTAACTGAAAGCTACACAAACCAAAATAGCGACGGCAGCAGAAAACAATTCAATTCGATTTGGATTAAAAAAAATCATCACGTACGTGTCACCAGGGGAGGGATCTGCTTTGTTACATAAAGCATCAGAGAGCCGATCCGATCAGTGGTGGGTGAGTCCAGTTCATCCAGTGCTTTTTTGCACTCTATGAACAGCTTTAAAGAGGTAAGAGAGTCCTTTTAAAAGGGGGTGACAATGATGTTTTTTCTATATCTGGACTCAAATACATGTGAATAAAGGCTTGTTTGGACTTTTTCTCCGGAGTGCGGACTTTTCCTATGGTATGGTGTATGCTTTTTTTGCAAGTTGCTGGATAAACTGGAATCATATCAACTGCTATGGGGTTAATGCAATTTAATTTATCCCAGAAAGAGAGAATGTAGTGTCATGGACGTGCATTGTAGTACCATAACTTACACGACCACAGTGCACAAAGCTCACACACCAAGAATGGCAGGTGCAGAGAGCAGAGTAGGGGGATATTTACAGCTTTACTAGTAGTAAGGATATTTACAGCTTCATCACCATCACCCGTTGGCAGGGATGGGGCATCAATCTTAGGATATTTTAGGATGGCTGAAGGCTCTCTCACCAGATTGCAGTAAAGAAGTAGCAGTCCTTGCCAGGAAGTCACACTAGAACAGTGAATAGATTCACCCAGGAATCCTGCGTCTGGGGATATGTCTGGAGGATCTGCAGGTCAGCATCAGAAAAGCCCAGAAAGTTCTGAGGGGCTAGCATTTATAGACTCCCAGGGGGGTTGGCTTAAGGCCTGTAGTTGGGGAGATTAGGTTTGATACACTTATTGAGAAGTGGAGAGCGGGAAAAATTAGAACTGCTAGGAATCCTGTGTGCTCCACTAACACAGGTATTCCCGGCAGACTGTAGCCATTTAACTTGGAGGTGGAGGAGACAGGTAAAAACTGATCCAGCCAGTAACACACTTTTTGCTTAATGCTGGTTAAAATCACTTTGCTAGAAGAAGCAATGTAGTCTTATTAAAGTTAAACCGGATTTAAACTAAAAAAAATAAAAATTACTCACCTACATCGGGTCTTAGTCCAGAGACAGTGACCCCTTAAATGAAAAAATATATACTTACCTTTCCTGCCTGCTCGCTCCTGTGCAGCCATACCTGGAGCGTCTGGTCCGCCAGGCATCAAGATGGAGGAGTGAGACACTTCAGGTCTCGCTTGATCCAGCTATCCGCATCTAAATCAGGTAATGCTCCGCCCCTCCATGTCACACGATTCAGATGCTGCTGGCTGCGATATGGGAATATGGGAAAGGAGACATCAGAAGTGACATCTAATTCTCCATGTTCCTAAAAGGAAAGAATGGATGGAGGGGAATCTCAGGGATCCCCTTCATTCAAAGTGGGGTTTTTTCCTTACACTAGGCCAGGACGTAGGGACTTTAAGGCCACCTTGTGTTAGGAAAAAAAACCACTTTGAATGAAGGGGGTCCCTGAGATTCCCCTCCATCCATTCTTTCCTTTTAGATATTTATTTGGGATGTTGTCCACCTATCACCTTTAACTAGTTGGTATTTTCTTATTGATAATTCTTCATGTTCCGTTGGGCCTGCCACGGCGCAATTTCATAGGGGAGGTGGAGACTCACAGAAGTTTTATTGATTTACTGGGTATTGTTTTTTTAAATTGACCTCCAATCTGCACTACAGAGGTGTGGATAATAGAAGGCCGAGACAGAGGTGGCAGGTCCACTCTAAACTTTGTACCCGGAGTGAAAGATCTGGTAAGCATAACTGATTTTCTGTCACCCCTTGACCTAAACCCTTGCAGTTGGGTTTTGGAACTATTCAAATTTTACTAGAGCTCAACTTTAAAATCACTTTTAAATGTAATGGGGGGGGAAGCAAAAAAAAACATTTGCCCAAAGTTGTACTTTCATTTAGTTTTCTTTTTTTTTTTTAACTACACAGTACAGCAATTAAAACTACAGCACCCAAATGGGATCAACTTTAATCATGAGTCAGTCTTAGTGACGCATAAATGCACTTGGTACATTATTCTTTACTTAATTAAAAAAGCATACCTTTTTCACTGAAAGGTAGGTAATGAAATAAATACAATGTTTTCTTGGTAAGCTGAAAGTGTTGCATTCAATTTTACAACACATTTAAGCAATATCCTCAGGGGGCAAAGTCTCTTTATCTTATGAAACTATTTCCATTTTTGAGATAATCCCTCAAAGAGGAATATGCATAATCCAATCACCGTTGTGTGCCATCTGGAGTATGCTAACTGAACTGCAGATTGTAAAGAAATTCAGGGAGCTCTAAATCTACATGCAACACGTTCAGAACTCTTTCTGCTAGGAGGTGACGATGCGTTTTATCCGTGTACAAAAATGTACTATAGCTTTAGACCTGAGGCACTCATCATTTAATTAACAATTGTTCTGCAGTGAAAGTTCATTCTGAAGACAGTAGCTGTGGAGTCTTTCTCCGTTTGGCATATAACTTTATTTATTTATGTTGTATAGCACTCTCTCTAAGATCAGACTGGATCGTATTTAATTTATTTTATGGTATATTTTATAGTCTATAATGTCAGATGTACTATACTAGGCAAGTGGAAATGTCTATCTGCTGGTGAATAATGTTTGTAAAAGTTCTCTATTTCTCACCCTTTCTCTGGATTTACTGTACAGTGACCAGATTTTCCTGTGGATATTCCAGCACTTTTTAAAATCATTGTCACTTGCCTACATTCAAAAGCTTTTAGTTTTATGCTAAATAATAGCATTTGTTATAATGTGAATAAAGCAAAAGAAAAGCATTTTGTGCAGTAGTAGCTAAACTTTTTTTTTAAAAGTGTAAATCCATCTTTTAACTTTTATTCTATTGATAAAAAAATCCAGAATTGTTGCAATCTAATAGAACAATACAAATGAAAAAAATGCATTTTTAATGATTTTATTGGTTTGAACTTTTCATTTTATTATTTGTATGTTTTTTTCCTTATTTAACTGTTAAGAATTCACAAAAAATGCACACTAAAGCAAACTGATATTCTATATGGAATGTCTGGTAGGTAGGTAGGTAGGTAGACAGAAGTTGAAGAGTAAATTGTAGAACCCAAAGAATGGGTTTAGGATCTTGAGTGTCAGAGCAAGACCATTCGGTTCCCAAATATGGTCTGAATAATTATTTCACACCTGGTTCAGCAAGTCTTGCTTCTAAGCATATTCTTTAGTAGTGATGGACGAACTGCCCGCAAGGCGGACAGTACGGCAGTGAACTTGGATGTTTGCCCTCCTTCTAGCCAGCGAGCAGTACGGGTGTTCGACCTGCCCCATTCGCCAGTGAGAAGGAGCTCTCTATTCTTCCTCCGGCTGGAGCAGGAGCAGCAAGATCCCGCCGGAGGAAGAATCTTGTGAGAAGCCGGCTCGTTAACCCGGAAGTGACATCAGTGACGGCTATCGTAACCAGGAACTTTGCGTTCCAGGTACCGGATGTGACGTCACTGGCGCCAAGAGGCGGGGAATTTGAATCTTCCCGTGAACAGGCGGACGACGAACACCCGTTGTGGACGGATCTGGCCGATGTTCGGACATCACTATTCTTGAGTTGAAAAAAAGTACTAAATTTATATATTACTGCAAAAGATTTCAATAGTTGGAGTCAGAATGGCCCATTCAGATTACTTTTAACTAAGATGGGTTTACACGTGTAGATTTTTCCTTCAATCAACTGCCAATTCGATTTTTTGTTCGATGTCGTTGTCAAACATCGTTTGTTCATTTATCTATATAACATTAGATTTTTTGTTCATTCATAGCCGATATCAAATGAAAATACATTTGAAATTACGACAAATTTTCCAATATTTCCACTATTCCAATATGTTCGTTTGTTACCAAAATGTATCCATCAAACAAATTGACCATTATAGATTTTTATTCAATCAACCAAGTCAAGGGTGGGCCGAGGTAAGCTGGGTGCTCAAAAGGTAGGGTCGCCTATACCCTCAGATAATAATCAGGAAAGTGGGGAGCACCCTGTTTATCTGTGTTGTCTGTTCATAGCTTTTTTTATTAAAAGAAAACATGTTGCCTGAAACATTATCTCCATTAGATCTCTATGGCTTAGGAGGTCTGAAAGATTTAGGATTTTCGAATAAGACAATGGTTTCAAGAGGATCATGGTTTACATTTTCAAATGATGTTATGTAACAATCATTGGTTTCTTTTTTACTTTCATTAAAACCTTGTATATTTAAGACAAGAATATTAAAATTATTATCCCTGTCCAACCAGGCCCCATGTCATAGCTAAAGAGGGGGAGACTCCTTAAGGGAAGGGAGTAGCTTCCCTACAACCTTAGTTCGATGTTGTGGAGGCACGGGTCTGCGCACACAAAGTATCCAGGGTTCCCTTTTAACCAAAGGACCTCTTACCCATTCCTAGGAAGGGTTAATGTTTGTCCCAGTAATAAGAGACACCAAGTGTCCCACACAGGGAGGTCTCTTCCCTGGAGCTCCATTGGGTAACATATAAAGTGAACATAAAGTGAAAGTAATGCAATATGCCTTCCAAACAAGCCGCAAGGAGGGAGGACTTTGTTCTACATCCTCCAGCCAAGCCAAAGGCCAGTGCCAGAAGAAGAGCCTTAGTTCCAGCAGGACTGAAACTTTATTCATTGGGCCATACACTAGCAGTACCCATTCTCTGAACACTCTGACCAACTCATGGAGAGACACATTTCACAATCTGGCACATTAGTGTTTACTACAAAAAATAAATTATGTCTCTAACACAAATAGTTTTTGCACAAATGAAGCTCAAAGTCAAGTCAAAATTTCAAAAATCTGAATTTTGACTTTGTATTTTAACTTAATTTATGCAAAAACGACATGTGCTAGAGCAAAAAAAAATTTCAAATGTTGCCACAACCCTTTGAATTTGAATCTGTCCGCGAAAGGGCGGACGGCGGACTTTTTTAAAAGTCCGCTCCGCCCGTTCGCCGATGGACACGGCCGAAGTTCGGCCATCACTAATCATCACACTGATTGGACTCATGGTTGGCTCACTCCTGGCTTAATGTAGGTTTTGGAGAAGTCTTTAGGCTAGGGGTTCACATAATTTTTCCACCCTGCACTGTGAATGTTTAGATGTTATGTTCAATAAAAACATGAAATATTGTGTAGTAATATTTGAAGCAGACTGTTTTTTTCTATTGGTGTGACTTAGATGAAGATCAGAGGGCATTTTATGACCAATTCATGCAAAACTCCATGTGATCCCAACGGGATCACATACGTTTTCTTGCAGCTGTATATGTACTTTACCTTTTGTCTTCACAAAAAAACACAAAAAAAGAGTTACCGGGAGATAGACCAAATCTGTCTCAAGTTTTCCCATTTCCAAAGAAGGTATGGGACCCAGACAACACATACACATAAAGAAACAAATACATTTTAAGTCATATTCAGCTTCATCAAGGTGTATACATTTATTTGGTATATTTACAGATGTTTACAGCATATATAAAATTGTGTACATAGTTACAAAGTGTTGGCATGCCAATCATCAAAATACATATCGACATGGTAGTTCAACAAACTTCTTGCTGACATTTCTTCACACGTTTCGCTATAACTGGGCTTCATCTGGAGATTTTCGTGGCATAAAAAACTTTAAGTCTGATTAGCAATTTAAATGGGTAAGTTAACAGCAATCTGCCATAGACCAATCCAGAAAAGAGAGCCCAATATGGCACAACCCCCAATAGGGAGAAAATGGACAGCGGGGGATTTGCAAGGGCATATCACTATAGCCACCAACCTCTTGTCTTAGCTCTGTCCAGAGTGCATGCCTCCATCCCTCTCTCTCAACAAAGTCCACATGGCTTTGTGAGTTTGAAGTGAAAGAACTTGACTGATCCATCCAGAGACATGTCCTCAACCCCAGGTGTGCTGTTCTACAATCACAATCAAATCAAAGACATGAGTGACCCTTGGCAAAGCTGTGATTCTATACCAGCAACTGAGAAAAGAGAGGTCACATACCAACAGTGTTGTCTCACAGAGTTTGGTGTGTGCAAGGCACAACCTATTTTCCTTCACTTAAACTACTTAAACTCAGAAAATGCAGCAGAGCACAAGCAGATATTGCAGGTTTAGGTGATGTGTAAATCAACTTTAAATTACTTCAGAAGTTGGGATAAAGGCATTCCTACCTAGGAAGTGGTAAATGACATCGGTATAGTCATATTCTGTTTGTTCCCTTAATGCAATATATATTTATTTGCTTGTCATTAAGAAAATACTTATGTAATAAATAAACAGGCTCTATGTGAAGACAGTGGCATCTAGTGTGAACACATTTTACACAATGCCTACTAAAAAGAACAAGGCTGGCATAATAATTTGCAGATTTTCAGCTTTCAAAGACTTGTGATAAAATTGCTTTAGAAATTGTAGACGTTATTATATCCAAATATATCAAATGTGATAATATTGAAGGTGTTATCAACACAGCAGCAATATGAAAAATCTCTCAGGCCTTTTACAGAGAAGAGGTGTTGAATTTACTTTCTGAAGACAATTGCAGGTGCTTCATTCGTCATATACATTGCTAAGGATTTACAAGCAAAATATCATACTCCATACTATCATAGACCCCCTAAAGTGAAACATAGTTTAGACAAGTCCTTGCCCCCTTTTTCTATTTAGGAATATAATGGAGCCCCCTCCCTATTCAAACACAGTTTAAGAATGAGGGCTCACACCCCCCTGGCATACCTTTGTGCCCCCCAGTTTGGAAAACACCGTTTAAAAAAGCTTTATTGATACAGACAAGTGGTGCACAATGTACAAAAACACTTACTTCTTGGCTGACGCATTTCCCCCCAAAAAGTTGTTTAATACTTGTTGTGATAGTACCTTCTTGCAAAATGCATTCTATAAGTAAAAGTAGAGGGACAGGCTTCAGACAGATCAGAGCTCATGCAATGAGGACCGGAGGTGCACTGGTGGGAAATTAAAAGAAACTGATCCAGCATGAATGAGTTACAAATAACAAATACCTCTCTTTGAGTATATTTGAGGGAAAATGAATGGTCTGGCATATTTACAGAGGGGCAAAAAAAGTATTTAACCAGCGACCAATTGTGCAAGTTCTCCCACTTAAAAAGATAAGAGATGTGTGTAATTTTAATCATAGGTACACCTCAACTAGAGATAGAAGGGGGGGGGGGGATACAGGAAATCACATTGTAGGATTTCTAATTAATTAATTGGTAAATTCCTTGGTAAACCTACACCTACAAACAAGCAAGATTTCTAACATTAACAGACCTGTAACTTCTTCTTTAAGAGGCTTCTCTGTCCTCCACTCGTAACCTGTATTAATGGCACCGTTTTGAACTCGTTATCATTATAAAAGACACCTGTCCACAACTTCAAACAGTCACACTCCAAACTCCACTATGATCAAGACCAAAGTGCCGTCAAAGGACACCAAAACAAAAAAGACTGAATCTGCAATAGACAAGCAGCTTGGTGTGAAGAATTCAACTGTGGGAGCAATAATTAGAAAATCGATGACATACAAGACCACTGATAATCTCCCTGGGGCTCCAAGCAAGATCTCACCACACAGGGGGACCTTGTGGATGACCTGCAGAGAGCTGGAACCAAAGTAACAAAGGTTACCATCAGTAACACACTACTCTGCCAGGGACTTAAATCTGCAGTGCCAGATGTGTCCCTTTGCTTAAGCCTACATGTCCAAGGTCATTGAAGATAGAACGTGGCTGGGTCTTTCAGCATGACAATGTAATGTAAGAAGCATTTCAAGGTCCTGTAGTGGCCTAGCCCGTCTCCAAATCTCAATCCCATAGAAAACTTTTGGAGGGAGTTGAAAGTCTGTGTCCAGCGACAGCCCTAAAACATCACTGATCTAGAGGAGATCTGCATGGAAGAATAAAAAAAAATACCAGCAACAGTGTGTGAAGACTTACAGAAAACGTTTGACCTCAGTCATTGCCAACAAAGGGAATATAACAAAGTTTTGAGATGAACTTTTGTAATTGACCAAATACTTTTTTTTTATCATAATTTGCAAATAAATTCTTAAAAATCCGACAATGTGATTTCCTGTTTTTTTTTTCTAATTCTGTCTCTCATGGTGGAGGTGTACCTATGATGATATTACACTCCTCAAGTGGGAGAACTTGCACAATTGGTGGCTGACTAAATACTGTATATTGCATATCTATGGTTATTGCAGAATAATATTCATCTAAAGGGAATGGGTCTGCCATAAGTCAATATATGTGCCCTACCCATTGTAACGGCGGCTGCCATATACCGCCGCCACCACCTCCCTACTGACCGTTGCAGATCTAGGCGCCCTGTTCAGCTGTGATGCTGTTATTTCTACACACTTCCTTAAACACCAGCACGTGTCATTTCCTGGGATTTAAGGTATTCGTCATGTGACCTAGCTGACCAATAGTGAAGCTCCAGCAGCTATATAAGGAATCCTGCCCTTTCAGCCTTGCCTCAGTATTAAGTTCTATGTGTTATGCTAAGCACTGCCTGCCATTGCTGTGATATAGAGTCCTGCCTGTGTTCTGAGACTGATTCCTGTTAACACTTACCTGCCCGCAGCTCTCTCCTGCTACCTGATCTGTACCTGCGCTGCCTGCCCTGTTACACTGTCTGGCTGACGACACCTGTGTCCCTGGAGCCTTCCCTGCTGTCCCCTGGATTAGCTACCTCGTGTTCCTACCCTCCCTCCAGAGGTAGCAACCTGGTGTTCCCCTTGGGAAAGTCTATCCCCACCTTCAGGTGTATTGTGAAGAACGAGTGGGTTCACTTAGACAACACCCTTAGAGGAGGTAGGACACGTGGCACAGTGGGTCCACACCTGCTGCTCCGTGACACCCATATGTAATATTTTTAAAGAACCAAATTCACTAAATTAGGGGAGAAAAGCCCCCCAAGGGTTAGTTATTAGTTGTCTCAGGGGTGCTTTTCTCCCCTAATTTAGGGAATTTGATGGGGAGAAAATATGATAGGGTATGCGTTTGGGTGTGTATTTCTCCTGAAACAAGTCGAGGACCAACCCACACCCTTTTAGGATGCACCTTGGTACCTGCTTCCAGCTGAATAGTCTATACTTTGCGCTATGAGGAACAACTTACCTCTTTTGAAATGAACCTTGCTATTTCACTTCCAGATAAGTAGCCTATATCTTGAATTGTGGACTCTTGTCTGGTATTAAACTTCCTTCTACCCATATGGGGGACATACCTATATGTTTAGAGCGGTAATCACGGTTATAATATGAATGTGGATTATAATGTTTCAATAAAGTCAATAGTGTAAAAAACCTTTTAGGTTGTGTCCCACTCTGCCACCCAAATCTCCTGGGGCTAGCCACCCCTCCACTTGACCAGATAATGCTGGATAAAGTGTGTGGTTTGTTTGTGTAGTTTTATAACATGATTCCTTTATAAATAACATTTTACATTCAGAAATACGATTTTGCCTTCATTGTTTTTCAGAAATTACATCTAGCACTTGATAAATTGCAGCCATGTCTAAATTCAGATTTGCAAAATTGCAAGTCACAGGCAATGAACCTCATCATTAATACATTTATCTCCATATCTTTCCTGATCAATGTTTGTGGGAACATATAGTTCAATGATAATAATTCAGCAGATTATTTGGAATGTATTCTGATTGTTGTTCCATAGCTCCAACATGATGACAGACATGATAAATTAAGAGTGTTAAAAAGTGATTTTCTGTACGATAACTTCATACATTGATGCGCAGAAGGGATATGACCCATCCCACATATCCTACTTCACGTCTTACATGAGGGTCATCTGAATCAGACATCTTAATCACAGCAGCCTACGCAGCCAGAAAAATAATTTTCTTCCAATAATTTAACTTTTTCCAAGCATACTGGAATGCATGTATTGTCACTGCAATTTCAGGCTTTATTTAATAAAAGAATCATGAAGTGATGAAATGAAATTCAGCTTGACATTTTATTTGGTTTTGTAAATTAATTTGTCATTATAAGGACATTTTACAAAAATAAATAAATAAATACATGTAGCTAGAGGAGGAAGAGACAGAAGAGCATAAAGTTTCCTTGGCAGAATAAGTTTAACCATAAGAAAAAGCATCTAGATCAGGGCAACTCAAATAAAAATTTTTAAGGTAAGGTCCACTTACCAAATTTTCATTCAGTCTGAGGTCCGGAGTTTGGAATTTTACCGTGCACTGCCGGCGGATCGGCAGTTTTCACAGCACTGACCCGTTCCGCCGGACAGAAGCCTGACGTAGTCGAGTATATTTATACATTGAGCCTGACGTAGTCGAGTACAAGTATATATTGAGGTCAGTGGAGGGTGAAAGGGTTAAGAGGACATAAGGAGCCTTTGGATGGCCATTTTCTCTGCTCACAAAGCTTTCTTTAGGAAATATTGATAAATTTAAGCTTTTAATTAACCTTTCTGTGCAGGGCCGCCATCAGAAATCTCAGGGCCCCATACTACTAGCACTCCCTTTCCCCACAGCCTGAGGCCTCCAGAGAATGCCTATCTAGGGTTGCACATAACTTTTTAGTGCGCTCCTCAGATGAGTACCAGGAGAGGGTGTTTGGTACGCACACCATATGTCTCCCTTACTTACTGCCTGCATGGCAGATTCTGCTGCAGATGAACCTCCCTGTTCCTAATTGAGCCCCCGATTAGCTGCCTCCATCCACAGGTTACCAGCTGGCTTTGGGTCAAATGTAACATCCAGTAATGTTTTAACCCCCAGATCTCATACCTCATTAGTCAGATTTTACTCTTAGGCCTGTTTAACTCCACATCCGCTATTGGATCAGCTGTCTTCCGTCAAGCCTCCACCAGTCCCTGGACCAGGTCTCTGATGGGCTGTGGAGCACATAGACTTTACCTGCTTGGCATATGCTGTGTTCAGACATCTGCCGATGCAGAGGTTCAACGTACTCCACTATGTTTAGCCCTGCATCGGCAGAATGGCTCAGTGCTGTAATAACAGCAATACGCTTAGCGGAAGGGGTGCCGATGGTAGTGGAAACCCCCCCTCATAGCCCCATCACCTTTGAGCATTGCAACAAAATCTCTGTGTTCAACACAGGGATTTTAGTGGACATGGAGCTAGGGCTTTACATATGCCTACTCCCTGACTTTTAACCCCCGGATGCTCCAACACCCTTTTTTAGTCATTTACAATTTGACACCCCTAACTGCAACCATTCATAGCTATTAATGTTTCCCTGTGATTATCCAAGTGACATAAATTGTATGTGTTTACCAAAAAAAAACTGAAAAAATTGACATTTTGAAAATTGAGCCTACATCCAAGCAATATTTGATAGGGGGCTTTTTAGTAGGAAGAATTGTGCTCAGGGACCTGAAAATTTGCTTGGATGTAGTCTCAGGGGTTAACGGTTAACCCCCAAAATGCCAAGATTCTACCATGCAGAGTTTCAAAGATCTATGTGTTCAAATTAGGATAAGTGAGAGCATGTATGCAGCAGAGTAGTGCTTTATGCTCATGGAGAAGCAATATTTCATAGCTGTATTTTAGCTGAAATTTTACTTATAAGTGTTGTAGCTGTAGAAGTGAAACTCGGGGTGTATGTAGTAGTAGGTGAGCATTACTGACCCTAAAAGTTTCATGATTATACTATCAATGGGTTTCGTGCTATGAATGTTCAAAGTCACACAGGTTTATTTAGCTCAGTTTCTACAGCACATTGGGCGTGTGTCCTGTCCTGCGTTTTGATTCAATAGGGAGGAAGCAGTATCTGACAGAACCTCAGAATCTGCAGCTGTCACACTAACATTGGGGAGGAGGAGAAGGGGGGGCAGAGGTTGGATGGGCATTAGCTCCTCTCCTTCGCTTCATGAGTGAGTATGGAGGGGAGGAATGAGTCACCGGTCCACATGTGAGCCTATTTGGGTGCGGATCCAGACTGGGGTCCGCCTATTGAGTACCCCGGATCTAGGCTATCCATAGGGAAAGAACAATGGGTAGTAGGGGGCAATTACCAACAACCTACCTTCCCATTACAGTAATTCAAACATGGTCAATGGAGCATTGTTCTGGCAGCTTCTAGAAGAAGGGAAGTCAGATACAATAAATCCAAGGGTTCAGGGAATAGGAATATCCCCAAACTGCAACAAAGGTATTTAGCTTCCACAGAAGTACATGCTATTAACAGAAACCTGGGCACTCACACAGTACATTAAGAGCCCCAGCTAGAGTAATGGGTGGACTGCAAGAACCAGCGTAGACAAAAGGAACAGTTAGTTCTTTAGAAATGAATAAAGAAAGAAAAACAAGTAATATGGTTCCAAAACGTTTGAAACTAGGAATGACCAGAAACATCAATGGCTTTATTTTTTATGTTAGAATATCTCCAACTTATAATGGAATGACGAGAATGAATTAGTCCATCCCACCATTATTTATTTTCTTTACTAGAAGTAAAGACAAGGGGACATTAATGGCCACCATATTTGTTAACCACCATACCCCCAAAGGTGATTTAAATAATAATAGTCCACGTAAGAAAAGGTCCAAATCAAAACACAAAGTTAAATAGTCTAGTCATAAAGTCCATGTCAAAAAAAGGGGTTTTCTTTCAGGTTCTTCAAATAATAAAAGTAGACCTGGATGTCAGGAAATCTCCGGACTGAGTAATTGAGCAACATATCCAATTCATCTGTTAGTTCATATTAAGTCACATGAAAACTCGATGCGCGTTTCAGAGAACGTCTTCATCAGGAGGTGTGGTTTTCAAGTAATATGTATAAAATGTTTGTATCAGTCCACCATGGAGCTACAGAAGAGAAACGGGGAGCCACTGTTTGGTGAATATGGTATCCATCATGGTTGATTTGGAGAGTAAGGTTTGTTGTGGAGTAAATGCTTCCCGCTTCTGAGCCTCGGAATGTTAGAATGATTATTTTACCTGTGCTATGAAATCCATAATAATATATACCTTGTAGTGATGGCAGAAAATCGGCCAGGTCCATCCGTGAAGAGGCGGGGAATTTGAATCCGGGAAACCGGAAGTGACATCACATCCAGTACCTGGAACACATAGTTCTTGGTTATGATTGCCGGATGTGACGTCACTGATGTCACTTCTGGGTTTTAGGAGCCATTTTTTCACTGGAAAACTGGGTTCTCTACACAGTTTTCAGTAAAAAGATTCTTCCTACGGCGGGATCTTACTGCTCCTGATCCTGCCAGTGGAAGAATAGTAAGCTCCTTCTCACTGGTGAATGGGGTGGGTCGAACACCCGTACTGCTTACCAGCTAGAAGGCTTGCGGACAGTTCAGCCATTACTACTCTTTAGTACACTTGTGTCATATTTTGAATGCTGCTGTCTATTTTAAACTCTAAACAGTCAAAAACCCTTACCAAGAAAAACAAAAGGAAATAGTTGCCAATATAGAAAGTAAGTTTACATAATTAGGAAGAAGCATGCAAAAAGCCCCTGGATACAGATTACATTATTCATTACAGCTCTAGGATTCCTAATAGTTTGTGTAGCAGGAGCTTCACTAATAACAGAACAGAACATTTTCTGAACTGCCTTCTAATGCTTCTTGTTTTATTAAGCACATATCTGGAAATGATACAAGTGAATCATGTTTACTGCCTCCAGATAATTGCACAAAAATACAAATTTCTGTAATATTTCCCAAGGCAAATAGAGACAATAAATATGTGACTATAGCTAGTGCAGCAAAACCCTCTTGCCTCATGTGACTGCAGATCTTCTACACACTGTTATACAGCTAAATACGCATTGCATAAAAAGTGCAGAAAATGACAAACTTCACATGGAAGCCATGGAATATCATTAATGTTTATTAATAAGTTTGTTTATATTACTGCAGTGAATAGTGCTATAAATACTTTTAGTTTTTCTAAATAAGGCCTATTTAGATGGCACTGGCACTGAGTATTTTGTAATTGAAAGTTAACTGAGTTTAAGGCAGATGAACACAACAAGTCTACTGGGTAACAGAAATATCTGTTCCATCTTTAAAGGATTAGTGCACTGAAAGCTGATATTTCAGCAGGCTTAATGATATTTCTAGCTCTGTATCCTGCCTTTCCTCCTATTACATTTTACGTTATGTTTAAGAACTTAAAAAATAATTTGAAAATCCAACAGGGGCCATGAGAACTTTTACTCATAATTGACATAGTAAGCCGACTTTCAGGCCCTGAATTTTTAGAAGCAAAAGATATTTGACATCAGCAACATATCTGTCTGAAAAGAAATGAAGGATATTTTGAACCATTTAAAAGTAGCTTCCCTTTTGAAAAATTCAAGACTGATTTGTATTGGAAGATTTTTCTTCTACTTCTATAAACCAACGTGCTACTTGGAGGTTCACTCTTCTGAAAGCAATAAGAACAACTACCATATTTCAAAGAAAATAAGATAGTGATATAAATTGCTCCAAAAATTGTGTTACAGCTTATTTTAAGAGAATGTCTTATTGTTCCATGAACAATCTACATTATCCATTATCCAAAAAAATATAGTCACTTATCACTGAATAGCTGTCAGCTCTATTGGTCTTGTAACCCATCCTTTATAGCTGTCGAACTGTAGCTATAGCTGCAGAACTAAGAGCTTATTTTTGGAGTAGAAAATTTATTTCCAGCATCCTTAATAGAATCACACCAGGGACGTGGGTGCTACTGCACCCTTTGCCTATTTTATCCAACAGGAATAGGTTTCCTAAGCCCTTATGTTGTCCTCATCATTAATGGTGCTGGAGATGTGATAGGCAGGGGTGGGGGGGGGGGGGGGGGGGGGGTCATCAAGGGAATGGAATTTAAACAGATTTCAAGTTGTTTACATTTTTTTAGCTTTATTTATAGTAAAACCATACCAAATGGTGCCACCAGGGAGGTCAAACTAAAGAAATGATAAAACTATGCTTTTACAAAACCTTTTCCATTTTTTGTACTTTAGTTTGTAACACAGGGTGGTAAAAAAAAATGGAATCTGGAATACTGATTCTTTTATTTAGTATCAAGGCCTTTTATCAGCTAGTCAACTTCCGAATTCTATTAAGAAGACCAGAAATCGAAAATACACCCTCAACCTCCTGAGCATTTACCCCTAGTCCAATTTGGGGTATGGGTGAAAAATAAACAAGCTTAGAAGGCAGTGCCACCTGGTAGACATTATATCGATCATAAAACCTGATGATTTTTTTTAGAAAGTCGACTAGCTGACTTTGTGAGTAAATTCTAAAGCCCCTGAACGTGGTATCATCACCATTATTTCTGTAAATGCAGAGAAGGGTTATGGAAACATTACAAAAAAAAAATCAAGTCAAAAGTTTTCTGTTAACGTAATTTTGAATTTAATTTATGTAAAAACTACTTTATTTTTGAAATGTTAACACAATCCTTCTCTACATCTCAAGCAAGTTTGGTGGAATAATGTTCAGGGGCAATTCGCCCATATAGTCAGCTAGTTGAAAAATATGAATAAGCGTGCTCCAGGTCATATGACATATACATTTGATGCCTAAAGCTAGTTTTATCTGCTAGTTTAAAGCTAGTTTAGTCTGATATACTTTTGCTTAATCAATCTTAGATGTGACCGACTTGTGCAATTAAAATAACATCTGTCTCACATTGGATGTTTGTACTATCACACAGTGTGATCGAATCAAAACCAAATGATTGCTTTTCTTAGATGAGTGAGCATGCTCCATGGTACCATTGGTTATGAATCCATGGTATTACTAAGAAAACTTGTCCCATTACCAACACATCCAATGACTTTTTGATTGATTTTTTGTTCAATGACTTTTGGACGATCGAATCAGGCAAAAAGAAATTACTTTTATGTAAATTTTTCAACATGATCACGAACATGAACATCATGAACAATGCTTTTTTTGTCAATTAAATAGAAAAATTGATCTGTGTATGGCCACTAGTGATGAGCAGCACAGACAACATTTGTATAATATTGGTAACGCCCAGGAGGTTACACATCACAAGAGTCCAGCCATTTAGTTATTTATGAAGGACTACTTCTGCTGAGAGAGATTCTTAACAGGATGCTTAATGAGATGCTTAATTTGAACATTACCATGCCAATTGCATGTAGGATGAAACTGAGCCAATCAAACTGTGACTGCTGTTTGCTGTATAATTGCATCCGTATTATTCTGTGTGCAATTTGCATGTTAATATTACATTTTGGCGTCTCATTTATTTATTCTCTTTCTATTTTTATTTTCATTTTATGCTTAAACCAAAATTCCTACACAAATAAATGGCTCTATACACTCAGTAATTTCATTTTCTTCAGATTAAAGCTTCTTATTTTAACTTACAACAATACAATATTCAGTTGCCATCTACACATATTGCTTAGCACAAATATTGAAATATTTGTACAGATTTGCTATATTCCCATTTTAAGGGATTTACGTGTTTCCTGCTGAGCACTACTTTCAATAGGATTACAGCAGCAGGATATCTATTGTATGGTTCAACATTGTGCTTGTGTTGTTATTGTATGGTTCAACATTGTGTTTGTGTTGTTATTTATCATTATTTCTTTATCAAATATATTAAAGTGGACCTACCACCAGAAATCTATGTTTTCATGAATGGCACTAGACGTGCCAATAATAGGGAGGAATGCAGTGAAAAAAACAAAAACTTACCTGTAATGAGCAATTTAAGAAGATAACCCCACAGCTCTTCTCACTTCCTGGTTCACTTTAGGCAGAGCAAGGCAGAACGTCACTGTTTTGTCAGTAATCTTCTTTGAAAATTCCCATAGAAAATCACTGAACGCCCCCAGTGGCCACCCACGATATTGCATCCCCAGTTCCATGTGTTGCCTTTCAGCGAACAAGGAAGTGAGGAGAGCTGTAGGGTAATCTTCTTAAATTGCTCATTACAGGTAAGTTTTTGGGGGTTTTCACTGCATTCCTCCCTATTATTGGCACTTCTAGTGCCATTCATGAAAACATAGATTTCTGGTGGTAGGTCCACTTTAAGTTTTGACAAATAAGTGATTTCTACAAATGTTATATTTTTTTATTTACATTTGTATATCTCTATTTAATATATGATAGAGAAAAAAAAAATATATATATATGATAGAGAAAACCATTTGTATATCTGTATTTATAAACACACAACTGAATCATGAAAATACATTGGTATTTGATTTCCACATACACTCAACCTTTGTAATTCTACATTGGGTCAATATTTTATCACTGCTTGATAAATTATATGTAAAATGTTATTTAAACATTCTAAATATCACAAAATCAGTGACAGTTCACACTGTGAGACATGCATCACCTTAACATGAAGACCTTTATAAGAAAGACCATTGGACAGCAACATGATAAATGAGTTTCATACATGCACATAAATCAATCAATAAAGTACAATGCAGTAGGTTAAAGAGAACATTAAAAGCTCTACACTTAAATACTGTGAAGAAAAACAGCCATAAAGCAGCACCATTAGGTGAGAAGTCAGTCATCAAAATGAGAGAATAAAGAACCCTAGAAGAACAACTAGACCAGACATGTGCAAACTATGGCCCATGGGCCAAACCTGGCCCATATAGCTTTTCAATCCAGCCTGTTGCCACCTTGGTAAAAATATTATTTGGTTCCCCTAAACTGGTTCCCTGCAATGAGTGTACTTAATGCCAAGAAGCATCTGAACGTCTGCCTTATCTCTGCTCAAGTGAGCAAGAGAGTTTTCACGGAAACATTATAATTTTTTTAATATATTCTATATATATTTTCTTTTTTTACCTCCCTGGCAGTATGATGTTTTTATTGTTGTTGTTGAAAAAATACTGCCAGCCTTTACAGGCTCTTGGTCTGGCCCGTCTGTCAAATGTAAGAATACATTATGGCCCATGAGTCAAAAAGTTAGCCTGCCCCTGAGCTAGACTATACCACCATAATGCAGCTATATGGTGTCAACCATATAAGGTATCATTACTATTTCCAATGGAGGTTTTTGAGGGTTGCGAGAGCACGTAAAGGGAGTGAGTTTAATAAAGGTATTGGAGTGTGTCTATCACACATCGGGGAGTAATGTTTAATTTATTTTTGCTTTTAAAGTTAAAATCTAGTAGTTTATAACAAGTGGTAGTGGCTCTGGTCCATGAAGAGATATCGTACTGGGAATATAAAAAGAAATGACAGTATTTTAATACTAACACTGGGGACTTTCCAGTAACCTCCATCTTTTATTGCATTTTCAGAGTTTAACTTGGTTGACTTTCTTTTTAAAACCATACATTCATGAAAAAAGTTATTTTTAAATTGTCTGAAAGGTGAACTAAACATGGGAAATTAAAGCATATTTTAAAACTACAAAACTTCTTTTTAAATTGCTACATAACTAAAAATAGTAGAGTGTGTTTAATTATTGCTGTATACATAACTAAAAGAAAGAGATCATATGTTTTGCAGCTTTTATATTTCTGAGCTTTGTAAATTGATTTCAGTGGCCAAATAAAACCATTTTATATTTTTTGAAAAGTTAACATTTTTATCAATATTTGCTTAGAATTGCAGATTGTTGATCTGTGAATTTTGAGCAGCTCTTCTGATAAAATATGCTTTCATTGTTTACAGTGCTTAATGGCTTCTCATCATCAGATATCTTCAACCTGCTCTATTAACATTATTTCAAGTGGTCATCTCTTTGTTACAGTTTTCAGATTTGCAGCAATTTCAAAAATTAAGTCTCACTCCTTATAAAATAAGAAAGTAACATTGTAATAAGATTAAGACCCAGTGGTAATGACTAGGGCAGAAGCTGCAATGGTCTGACAACCCAAATCATTAGAAAACTGAGGTGCTATCGAACTTCCAAAAGCTGACACTTGGAGTATATTCATTGTTTTGGAGGAGGTTAATGGGAGCCGGCTATGTGTAAAATGACACAGAGTATTTTTAGGACACACCCTTCTAAACTACCACCCTGTGATAGACTACTGAACTCATGGACATCCATGGTCCGTACAAGGGTCTAATAGACATCCTGAATATAATAATGTTTGAAACACACAATTATTATAAAAAAGTACATTAAAAATTATAAAATGTATCATTTGAATGCTAAAATCTCTTGAATACTTATTTGGTATGAAAGATTTCAAAACAGTATTTATGTTTGTTTATAATAAAATTTTTATTACAATTGGAAATGTGTTTTGTTTTTTGTTTTACTTTGAATTGTATTGGATACAGTTATCACTGTATCCAATACAATGGCATTTGACACCCTCTGAAAGGGTAAACTTTAAAGAGCACATCTGGGAATGACAATGGGGTGATATTCCAGGTGTGCTCCTTGAAGATATCCCAATTTGCCGTTGGGCACGGGACATTCATATGCAAAATGGCCAAAATAAAAATGCCTTTATTGTAGTGGTGAACAGAATGTCTATATCACAATTTCTGTCCTTCAGCTGGATCTGCAGCTGCCCTGGGAACAATTTGGGCACCTTTAGATTGTCATGGAACCCTTGTTGAAAATGGCTACAGAAAGGGCATCATCAATCGTTTTATTATACTGCTAAAGGGGCGTTAACATCTTATTTAGTTCCTGTACCTTAGCCAATGATTATATATGCAAATGTAAGCCCTGAATTTGGGTGGACAACCCCCCAAAAACCTAAAAACAAATGAATTGGCATTACAGGTTCCTGTAATGCCAATTCATTCATTTTTAGACTTACATTTTTACATTATCAATAGTTATCCAATCTCCAATAATAACATAAAAACACCAAGTTGCCGCAGAATAGTTTGAAGCAGTAGTGACAACCTCTGAAACTACTGTGCACTTCTTTTAAAAGCAAGGAAAGAAATACTATAGAGATATACAATTTCTTGATAGAACAAAACAAAAACACATTTTGTTTTACTTTGTTTGATTTTGCATCTGCATCATTTTGCATGATACAACCTGGAGTATCAATATGTTTTTTTGTTGTTACCAAAGTTCTAATTAAACATCTCATGAGTATGCAAAACATAACATATGAAGTCAATAAGCATATCTTTATTAAAATGTAGCTAAACACAAACATATAATTACTTCCTATGGGGAAAACTAAATTAGGCCACCACATAGATTTGAGTTGAGAGAATGCAAATTTCAATTAAAAAAAGAAAGAAATTGGTACACGGATATAACGTTCTAATGTTGCCCTTTCAAACTACATTATGTAAAAGAACTTATCGCCATTTTGCTGTTAATTCTAGGTCAAAATGTATGCAAACATTGGGCACAGGATGTTTTCAGGGTCTTCCTAGACCAGGTGCACATCTAAATGCACAGGTTAAAATACTGATGGTGTAATAGGACCATAAGGACAACTTTGTTCAAAGTGAAAACTAATAAAAATTCAGTGGAACAAAAACAAACTGATCTTAAAGATGTAACTTGAAGAAGAAGAAAAAAAAACAATGTTTAAAAGCTTTATGATAGATATTATACAGCGCATCCAGTAGGTAATCACTGCACATAACTTTTTACACATTTTGTTATGTTAAGGCCTTATTCCAAAATAGATTAAATTACATTTAAATCATATGTTTTTTTTCAGAATTCTACACACAACACCTGAATGACAACCTGAATTTTTGGCAAATTGATTAAAAATAAATGAAGAAAGCACATGTACAATTGAGCTTAGGTACATCTTGTTTCCCCTGATCATCCTGTAGATGTTTCTGCAGCTTAATTGGAGTCCACTTGTGTTAAATTCAGTTGATTGGACATGATTTGCAAAGGCACACATCTGTCTATATAAGGTCCTTCAGTTGACAGTTCATGTCAGAGCACAAACCAAGCATGAAGTCAAAGGAATTGTCCTTAGACCTCTGAGACAGGATTGTCTCATGGCACAAAACTGTGGAAGGCAACAGAAAATTTTCTGCTGCTTTGAAGGTCCCAATGAGCACGGTGGCTTCCGTCATCTGTAAGTTGAAGAACTTAAAAAACCACTAGGACTGGCTGGCCATCTAAACTGAGCAATCAAGGGAGAAGGTCCTTAGTCAGAGGGGTGACCAAGAGCCACTCTGTGAGAGGTCCAAAGGTCCTCTATGGAGAGAGGAGGACCTTCCAGAAGAACGACCATCTTTACAGCAATCCACCAATCACGCCTGTATGGTAGAGTGGCCAGGTGGAAGCCACTCCTTAGTAAAAGGCACAATCTCCTGAAGTACCTGAAGTAAACTTTCTTGACTTTGTGATTATGGGGGGTTGTGTGTTAAATTCCGAGGGAAAAAATGAATGTAATCCATTTTGGAATAAGGCTGTAACATAACAAAATGTGGAAAAAGCGACACGCTATCAATACTTTCCAGATGCACTGTACATCTTTTAACCCCCCTGACAATCTGCCCCGTGTATCAACTTTCTACAGGGTAATCTGCTTGTATTTCCCGGCCACTCTCCCCTCTCACTGACATCAAGGAGGAGAAACCCAGAGGCCTGGAACAGGTACGCAACACTTGGTGTGAGCAGTGTATGTAAGACCGCCAAGGAGGTTAAAGGAAACTAAGGCAGCCATTAGAAGACTTTGGGTACTTGCACATAGAAGTAGACTTTTGGGTGAAATATATTTTCAAAATGCAGCATCTAATCCTAACAGTCGGGAGATGCATCCTATGTGTGCTTACTCATGCTGTATATGAGAGTTACGTTTATTAGAAACAATGGGTTGTTTCTAAAGACAAATATCAGTTGAGGCCTATCCTGTGTTGCATCCCTTATATTAACTATATTGTTTATTGGTAGACCTGCATATTCCAAAAACCCACAATAATATGTGACCAGTTAATTGAGTGGATGTGTGTAGTCTTCACCAACAGTCACCTGAACCGCACCTAACTCCATTCCAGTTTTGAGTGTGATGACACTGGTTCACAATACTTATTGATGGCAGCATAAACAACATTGTTTCATAGGAACATGCTGATAATAGTTTGGCCTTCTGCAGATCTCCCCTAGGACAGGACCCTCTGATATAGGACCTGCTGATTGCACTGGCCGGTCTCAGGGACACCCTCCCATACCCATCCTTGCGTGGGGTACCACTTAGGACTGCCCTGGGCCTAGGACTTTCCCAGCTGTAACTGCACTCTGAGATATTCACTCTTCCACTTTTCAGTAAAGAGGGGCTGCAAGGGACATTCCGAAGTTACTCATTAAAAGTACGTTTTTGTTTTGCCACACTCTGCCCTATTATTGGCACTACTAGGTCCGATACATTTTCCTTGCCAAAATTTTAAAACGGAAGCCAAACTATGACTCTCCTGAGGCTCCCTCCGCATGAGCATTTCACCGAATTGAATACCTCCACACACTCACACACCTAAGAGAGGGGAGGGGTAGCTTTGGGATAATGGATGTGAAGATGTGGATACCTTGTCAGGAATTTTTACATGATATGGATGGGATGTGCCAACAGTCAGTGACAAAATGGTTGTTGTTCTCATAACAGGAAAGTAAGGACAAGCTGTGGAGGAAGTCTGTGTTCATACTGTTAAGCTAGCCATACACATATAGATTTTTGCACAATCAACCATGGATTCCATCATGAAGTTCGATATTTTGATCTAATATCGATCGTACCTATATCAAATGTATATACTCGATTTTCGTTTACCAAACATGATGTGGAATGAAAACTCGATTGTAAATACTATCATTCAATTTTAATTTCGATAGGAATTGCTGTGGTGTAGGGGTGTAGCCAAAACACTTCAGGTCTTTCAGTTGAGGAAGGAACATAATATGAACGAACATAATCAGAACAAACGTACTACAAAAGAACATACTACAAACTAACATAATACGAACGAACACATTACGAAAGAATGAACGTGTGCTCAATCCAACTCTACCCATTACACCGAAAGTAGCTTAATGCACATTTTTTCAGATCGAACAAAAAACTATTGAATTACATTATGACATGACATTAGGATATACGTTAAATGTTTAACAGATCGATCAAAATGTTCGATCACCTTACAATTGCTTTTTTTGTTCGGTTTTCAATTTTCAATTTATCAAGAAAAATCTATAGTTTTATGACGATCAAAAGAAAACATTGAACTGTGAACCCTTAAGTGCAGTTATTTGGATACAATGAAACAGATATGATAGCCAATGTTTTATGACTTAAGTTGGGCATAGAAGGGCAGATTCCTGCCCGATTATTCGTCCAATCGACCACCTAACCGCAGTGCCCATTAAAAGTATTGGCAGGCAAACAAAGGGTGCCCAGCCAATTCTCTGCATGACGTGCGTGATGACATGATCATGCACCGTCGATCTGCAGTAGAATCGGGCACAGAACGAATCGTCTATGCCCAGCTTTAAACATAGACAAGAATGCACACCATAGTGCTTTATCACAATGTTTAATAAAAAAAATATAAGGCAAAATTTCACAACACGATGAACATTGGTCACAGTAAAGCCCCCCATACACCTTACAATCTACAATCAATCAACTTTTGTTCTGCCAACCTGTTGTATTTTGTTAAGAAGAAACAAAAAACACATGAATCCACAGGTGCCCCCGTTTAGACCTCGTTGATATTTGTGTCCCCCTGTAGTGATGGCGGTCAGCTGTAGGCGTGCCTAGCCAGGGACATCACTATGACCGTTGGTTCTTGATGCCTCCCCCTATGTCTTTCAAATGATGGATCCCTCTTAGGAGATATTAGGAGTCAGTGGGGCATAGGTCTCAGTATCAGTCAGCCACTCCGTTCTTAGTTGGTTAGTGGGTCTGGAGCTCCTTGCTGTCCCTCTTGCCGCGTGTGCAAATAAAAACATGTTGACGACAGCTGAGGTGTCTTGCCTAAGAATCTAGGGCATGCTGAGGAGCTATGTCCTTATAAAATATAGCAAAAAAAAAAAAGGAAAACTATTAAAAAACATAATCTTTACTATATAGATTTTAGGCAAACAAAGTCATATTTTATTTAAGAATTTAGAGCAGTGGTGGGCAACTGAGTTGATATGGAGGGACACAAGTGTGGCCCTCAGCATCACTAAAGGGCCGCACATAACATTTTCTAGCTATACTGACTTGTATAAGTATTTTGAATAAATCAATGAGAGCAGACAAAGCTAGAAGACATTGTTTTTCATTTTTAAATAACAAAACTTGATACTTCAAGCATTAGAGAACACTGTAGTTTTATGTGCCCTATTCTCAGGTTATGTGCTGATATATTATTAAATCATCCCCTGTTCGTTGGTGGAATAGTGGGAGCATTGGCACTTACCTGTCTGCTAATCCCTCACCAAAAATAGAGGAGAAGAGGCGGAGGTGAGGAACTTGCTCAGGCACCATCTGGGTCGCTGATTTGCTTTTACATCTGCCTATCACATAAGTTTATCGCCTTTCCTCTATCAACTCTAAGAGGATAACAGACAAGGGGGATTGGCAGACAGGCACCTAGGATTTAGAGTGTTTGAGATTTATCTAACAGAGCTAAGATATCAATGAAAGTGACCATGTGATCTTCATCTATGGTTAGTTATCTTTACAAAAAACACCAATCCTGCTGTGGCATAAGAAGACACGTATGACTAGCAAAGCATAAAACCAAAGTCAATGATACAGTGTGGTGCAGTGCATCTAACTTCTAAAACCATTATTCGTCTTCTAAATCTGTTGTTTGCCAACCTTTGAACAATATTTCTGTGATATTGTGATAGCACATTTATTTAAACACCAGTTTGGAGATAACAGATTTCAGGCTAATACAGGCTATGAAAGTGCTCACTGACCTTTAGGAGAAATTAATGATTTTGTCTGAGATTTAGATGGATGCTGCCCTTGTCTTAATCAATAAATTCAGAGAAGTTGTATGTCATTGCAAAGGTTCATTTTTTGGCAACCAGTAAGACTATGAAGCATTGAAACACTTTAAAGGTAAAAACAAATATTTCATTTATGTATTGGAAGTAACAAATTATTTCTTTTCAGGAATTTTTTTTTCTGGAAACACATATAATGATCACAATTTCCAGTCACAATTAAGTTAAGTAAATAGTTTAGAATACATACTCATTATCTTAGTTTCGTTTGACTCGTTTGAGTATGAAAATAAATGTTTTTAAAAGGATCAATAAGCATGCATTTGAAGTGCCTAAAGGCCATACACCTTACAATCTTACTATACAATTTCTGCACAACCTTTCTAAACCTTCCAATCACTATGTAGTCTATAGCCCCCCATAAACGTGTCGATTTCTGCCTGTTATCTAAAATGTTTGATCAGCATGCACCAGTCATCTGGCAATTGTATGCTGCCCACCTTGACGATCAACCCTTAAATACTAATATTTTAACAAAATAAGGATCGGACATTGATCCGTGGAGTTGTTTTTTTCGGGTCGATCGTGGTCAGAAAAAAAAAAAAAAAGCTCATAAAAGGCACATAATTACATTAATTATGACAGATACCAGCAAAACCAGCCATATAAAAATCACCTTCACACACTTAATTCCCCCAAAACACCTAGAAAGTTTTATATTTAATAAATTCATAAATTTTTATATATAAATCCAAAAACACGACAATTCAACATTTCCATCAAAGCAATACGCTACAAACCGCACATTAGACCACCTACAGCTATTACAGAATGACCACTACCAAAACCAAACTAACCACCAGCAAAGTCATAAAACACACAACATGAAATAAATGTGCCCAATACAGTAAATGCATCACACAATAAAAAGTGTTCAAAACTTTTTCCCAAAAAACCTGTATTAAATATAATCAACTCCGATCCGATAGTCACCAATAATATTTATAAAAAAAACATACAAATCTACATGAATTTCCCCTAATCAATGTTATATGTCCTAATTAAAGACATTATAACATAACATACAACACAATAGTGTTGAGCGGCATATGCTAAATTCGAGTTCGTGTTACTTCGCAAATGTTTGCATGGATATTCGAAATATGTCAATTTGCTGACATTCTACGGTCTAACATTCACGAACACGTCTGAGCAGTATAATCACAAAGATTTCCATGTATTGCGCACCACAATGCGCACAGATATGCACATGTATGCCGGTTACCAATCACAGTGATATCATGTTAAATAGTCGTCATGGCGAATATCCAGCTTCACATTCGCGAAATATTGTGAATTGTGAATACGTAATATTCGTCAAATATATTTGAATTGTAAATATTTGTGCTCAACACTACAACACAAGTGCATGAAAAAAAAAACAATTGCCAAACCCTGAAATAACACATTTGCCACATAAAATCACACAATTGACGAAACTCAGCAATAACTAAAAATGAAACATAAAAAAAAAATGAATTCCTGAGTTTATCAAGACATTTTGCAGGAAAACGTGGAAGGTGGATTTTTTGTGGGGGTTTAATGGAATACATTTTTCCATCAATGACCAACAATCTGTTCAGGCCCTGAGGCAGCAAAGCAGCCCAAAACCATGATGCTCCCTCCGCCATGCTTCAGAGTGGGGATGAGGTTTTGATGTTGGTGTGCTGTGCCTTTTTTTTCTACGCAAATAGGGTTCTGTGTTGTTTCCAAACAATTAAATTTTGGTTTCATTTGACCACAGAATATTTTGTCAGTAGTGCTGTGGAACATCCAGGTGCTCTTTTGCAAACTTCAAACATTCTGCTAAATAGTTTTGGACAGCAATGGCTTCCACCGTGGTGTCCTCCCATGTACTCCATTCTTGTTTAATGTTTTCCTTATTGTAGATGTGTCTACAATATGTTAGCATGTGCCAGAGATTTCTGCAAGTCATTAGCTGACACTCTAGGATTCTTCTTTACCTCATTAAGCATTCTGCGCTGTGCTCTTGCAGTCATCTTTACAGGAAGACACACCTAGGGAGAGTAGCAGCAGGGCTAAACGTTCTCCATTTGTAGGTCGGTCTTACCGTGGACACATGAACATCAAGGCTTTTGGAGATATTTTTGTAACCCTTTCCAGCTTTATGGAAGTCAACAATTCTTGGTCTTAAATCGCAAAAAGAATCTGAAAAGGAACATTTATCATTTTTAAAAGTGCGTACCATACCCCTGCTCCCATGAGGGAGTCTCAATATTATAACTACTAAATACAGACTTGCAAAGCTATTTGCATCAGAGTATTTATGATATACAAGTACACACTATTTATACTAAAATCATTATTTCAAAATGCCATAAAACACATTAAAAATATATATAGACAGATACCGTTAACGGATTATGTAACTCAATCATTGATCATTTGTGATGGCCGAACTGCCCGCAAGGCGGACAGTTCGGCCGCGAACAGGTATGTTCGCCCTCCTTCTCGCCAGCGGACAGTACGGGTGTTTGACCCGCCCTGTTCGCCAGCGTGAAGGAGCCCTCTATTCTTCCTGCGGTGGGATCATAAGCAGCGAGATTCCGCCGCAGGAAGAATGTTTCCACTGAAGACTGGGTAGAGAACCCGGTCTTTCAGTGGAAAGCCGGCTCGCACACCCGGATGTGACGTTGGTGACGTCACATCCGGTAAGCACACCAGGAACTATGCGTTCCAGGTGCCGGATGTGACGTCACTGACGTCACATCCGGGTTTTCCGATTCAAATTCCCCGCCTAGCAGCAGGGAATTTGAATCTGTCTGCGAACGGGCGGACGGCGGACTTTTTTAAATGTCCGCTCCGCCCGTTCGCGGACAAACATGGCCGAGGTTCGGCCATCACTATTGATCATATATTATCACCCATATGTACAGACCAGCTACTGCACAATTGTAGATATGACATGGGTGATAATATATGACCAATGATTGGGTTACATAATGAGTCTATTTATTTTTTATGTGTTTTATGGAATTTTGTAATAAAGAAATGATTTTAATATAAATGAGTGTGTACTCATGTATCATAAATACCCTGATGCAAATAGTTTGCAAAGCTGTATTTATAAATTCATGGTCTTCTGTCTTCTGAGCGCGAGGCATGGTTCACATCAGACAGTGCTTCTTTAAACCAGTAAACCCAAACCTGGTGTGTGTTTTTCAAGGGCAAGGAAGCTTTCAGCAACACATCCATTATCATCACACTGATTGGACTCACACATGGCTCCAATTAAATCTTGGAGAAGTCATTAGGCTAGGGGTTCACATACTTTTTTCACCCTGCACTGTGAATGTTTAAATGTTATGTTCAATAAAAACATGAAAACATATAATGTTTGTGTAGTATTATTTTAAGCAGACTGTGTTTTTCTATTGGTGTTACTTAGATAAAGACCAGAGCACATTTTATGACCAATTCATGCAAAACTCGTGAAAAACATGTAATCATTTGGAATTGGGGATGAGGTTCACATACTTTTTCTTGCAACTGTATCAGGAAGGCCACTATACTACATAGTTGTTGGTAGATCTAATGGATCTAATAGATCTCATGGTTTTAAGCTAGCCAATTTCTGGTAGATTGATCATCAATCAATCAATCTAGTCTACTACCACACACAAACCAATCGATTCCTTTCAAAATCTTTTAAAACGTTTTTACTTTTACTACAAATTATAACTTTTTGTTATAAAAATGGATATATAGGTCATATTGAAGATTAACCTCCCCAGCGGTTGAGATGAGTTTTACAAAACAAACTCTAGAGGAGCTGGGATCGCACATACTCACCTATGCTCCATGATTCTGAATCATGATGCCGATTTATTCCGGCACCACCGGTTCCATGATTGCCATCATTTGGATGCAGTTATAACCTGTATAAAAAGAAAGGCATTGAATTATAGGCATAAATATACTTAATGACATTAACTTTAAATTCATTTTGCTCTAAATTAAAGTACAATTGATGGAAAGTCAGAAAACATGCAGTTATATGGATTACCATATATACTGAAATATAAGCAGAATTTTGTAGCACCCAAAATGTGTTGAAAAAGTTACATTTGACTCAGGTCAGAGATGAAGATCGTGACATTTTGCAGTTGGAATTTGTAAGCCACTGAACATACTATCATCACCAAATGTGGTGGAGATGTAGAGAAAGGTAGGTCTCAAACACATGCAGTTTTTGGAAAATAAATAAATACATTTTATATATATATTTTACTGTATATACTTGAGTATAAGCCAACTTCAATATAAACCAAGGTACCTCATTTTAGAACAAAATCAGAAAAAACTGAATGACTTGAGTATAATGCAGCTGCCAAGTCTCAGAAACGCACATTAAATGTGCTTTTATTATTGTTATTATTTAAATGAGCAGATTTGTAAGTTGATTGCAAAGCCCCTGAACATGATATCATCACCAACATTGCTGGAGATGTAGAGACGGATTGTGGGAACATTGTAAAGAAACAAGTATTGCTCTAGTATATGTAGTTTTTGGACAAAATAAGTTCAAATTAAGTCAACTTGACTTTGAATCTAATTTATGCAAAAACGACATATACTAGACCTCCATGGTTTCCCTGCCCTTGTGTACAGGGGAGGAGAGAGGGAGGGGATCACAAAGAGAGTATTGAGGGGCTAGGTACAAGCTGAGTGCTAGGGGGTTACAGTAGACAGAAGAATGAAGGAGAAATATTATTAGAACATATAAACAGGGGTGCACATAAGAGGTCCGCAGCTACGCATGCGGAGTGATAAGTAGCTATGCGTACCTGCAGTAAGGCTATTACAGCACATTTGCGTACTATTCAGCATGTTCACACCTCCCTTGCCACCCCACCGGACCAGTATTGTGATTCTTATTCAGTTGGAACGGGAGGCAGCAGATGAAATTGTACTATTTCTTCACGTGCGGTCTCACGCGGATGGATATCCTCCTCAGCTCCCGACAATTAATTGTGAGTCCCACGGCGAACTTATTTAAAAGTCCGACCCGCCCATTCGCGGACAGTAAATGGCGATGTTCGCCCATCTCTACCCTGCATATAAACATATCAGAACATATCAGTAGAACATTCTACTGATGTTATGACGTGTGGGTAATGTTCTTTTATATGTAATAACTTATTTAGTTGTTAAATATAAATGTTGGGGGACATTTATAAAAGTCTCTGTTTTATTATGGTTGTGTATTGCAGGAAATGTATTTCAATATGTAATAATTTATTTGCTTGTTACATATAAAAGTTTTTGGGTGGGGGGTTTAAAAATTTATATTTTTATATTGCTATGTGTTGTAGAGAATGCGCTTTATAATCATTTAGTGATTTATGAGATATATAAAGTATAATGGGGAAGTGTCTGTGATACATTTGAAAATGATCACACTGTGTGGTAGCAGACTAGTTCAATGTTAGACTGGCCAGTGATTTTTCGATCGCACAAGCCCATCAAATCTAACATTGATCTAAAAAAATAGATGCATGTATGGCAAGCTTTTCCAAATTCTCTTCCTCTTTTATTATTGTCCTATCAAAATACAAAAATATATGTGTTTAGGTGCCATCCATATGGTAGTAGACCTTTGCAAAATGATTGTCCATCATAAGGATACAGATGTGCAAACATGTTCAGATTTTTATGTCACAGATGTTCAGCTAGTAATAGGAGACCCTAATAAAGTAGCTCTCACAGGTGAACCACAGGAACAGTGGACCCACCGTGCCACCAGGAAAGTGTAAATCGAGGCCCAGAGTATCGGATTAAGTCGATTAGTCCGAGTTAATTTGGGCTAATGAATCCTGCAGCCAGATGGCTTACAGGCAATAAGAAGGCTTGCAGGTTTTCTTACCCGGTACCCCACTGTCTGATCTCCAGAACCTGGTGATCGGGATCGGGCCGTTGCATGTATGATGACTTCATCGGGAGGGGCAGAAAGTTCAAAATGTAATTTTTTTTTTACTGTTTATGTATTTTCTTTCATTTAGGGATTATTAGTGCATTTTTTATTTGCATCCAATTCAATAAAAAAAAATATTTGCTTAATGTAAGTTTTCTTTCATGTTGGATAGGATTGTTTTTTTCTGTATCCAATCAAGTTCAAAATAAAGAAAAAACACATAACAAGTAAATACTTTGTAAGAACTTGTGCCCACTGCTGCTCTTTCCCTGCGGTGGACATGCGTCCACACCTCCCACTCCACTCAGCACTATTTGAGCTGAGCACTTGAAGCTCCGCACAGTGCCGCTGGAAACACCCCAGATCACCAGAGATCAATGGAGGTGTCTCCAAGACAAGGAAAAAACAGTGCCCAGTGCTCTGCTAAATCCACTAAAAGAAAAAACAAAACACCAATAATGTATTGTTCTGAGGATGAATTCCCTTAAATATGGTGTTAAATATTTACATTTAACGCAAACATGAGATAAAAATTAGAAAATCCAAATACAGTATGTAAAGATAACTTTATACATCAAAATAAATGATAATTTCTATTTATTGCTAAAATTACATGGTATTTTGTCTTGAAAAAGTAATAAACTTAATTATTAACTAATTAACTTCTTTAATTTAATTTTAATTGATTTCTTATTTAAATAATGGTTGAAGCTATAAAAATTGGGGCATAAACAGGAACATAAGGGAAAGTTTAACTTTAAACAAGTTGATGCTCTATCTCTCTGTGTTACGTTTTATTTCATTTTCAGTCTTAAGGGTCAAGAAAATGTTTTTTCCTTATGTCACCATCAAAACTCTCATATGATGAGTCTTCACAGTGTTAAAAGGTATGCCTTGTTTTGTCAGACATAATTAAATAAAACAGGAAGCGGGAAAATAAAGATCCCTGGTGTACTCCACAAGCTAGGGACCGAACTCTATGATCTGTTCTTGTTTGTCTTTCATGTGACATATAACTTCCCAAAATCCAATATCAGATGTTCTCATCTACTTCACCTTCAGTATTTGCCAAGAGCAGCTGCTTGCCTCGTGTACAAAAGAAGTAAAATAAAATAGAAAAAATAAAATAAATCTGACAACCCAATCAAAAGCATGAATAATATTTTGGAAAAGATAAACTGAAGTTCTAAAGAACCACTTTATAAACTGACCAGCGAGAAAGTGTGTTTTTGGCATGAAGGAGATACTTGTTTTTTTAACCTATACTAAAAAAAGTAATTGTCACCTCAAACGTTCAACAAGGGCTGAACAGAAATAACAGTTCCATTAGGAAAAGTGAATATGCAGCTTCAGTGCGTATGTAGTGTAGTGGCATACACTGAGATTGTACATTTGTGGATCCTGCCATGACATGATTAATGTGATGTGTAAATGTGTGTATACCTTTAACTGTCTGTGCATACCTCTGTAGCAGGTGCAGGGATGATTGATGGCTCTCAGTTTGCCTCTCTGTTCTCTGGCCTTACTTTGTTATTTTTCTATCTGCCTTGAGACAAGCTACTGCCCTCCTCCAGACAGAGGGGTTAATTAAAATTATCTTTCTTAGAGGGGTTAAATATACCTCCTAGTCTGAGTTGGGTTAGCTCTTCAAGCTACCTGTTTTCCAGCCAGCATCCCTCTGGAGCACTGGGCTCCCACCTTTCCTAGGTTCTCCCGATGGCCATCCCTCTGCTAGTGCCCGGGATCCAAGGACCCTCATCCGAGGAAACTGAAAGGGTTGTTCCCCTGGACCTCCTTCCCTCAAATTGTGCCCGAGCAGATGGACGCAGTATACCGGTAGGTGTTGAGTAGGCAGATGCAGGATTCCTGCCTTCTCCACCCTCACTGGACCACACCCTGAACGCTGGGCTGTGATCCTGACCCACTCCCACTGGGAATAGAAAGCCATCAGTCACCCTGCAGCTGGTAGCAACATTACTGTAACTGTAGATCCTCAAGTGTGTGCCCCATTCCCAGGCTTGGGTTTGGTGATGAACTGTACATATATTCCCTGCTAGTAAAGCTTGTATATATCCCCTATCAGCTGCCTGACTTCATTCTTGGGTGTTTGGTGGGAGGCAGAGCTGGGCATAGGACTATCCTAAAAAGAACCTAGGGCCGTTGGTGCACTAACAGGTCCAGCATCGGCCGCTCTCGTTACATGTATACCTTGATGGATCAGACATAAATGATTATGCCTCAGTACGCAGATACAATAACAGGATGGCTGCTCCTTGAGAGTTATAACCGCACTGCTTTGTGCATTTTTCAAATGTGTGCAGGTAATCACCTTTCTGTCCTATAAAAACCTATGGGGATGACCTGATAGGTTGTATCCACCCCCACGTTTGTACTTTATGGTTGTGGTCTCAACCAGCCATGTGAACCCAGCCTTAAAGTATGGGAGAGGAGTCACAATTGAATAAGAAGCTAGAAAGTGTAAATGTGTCAAACGTTCATGAATCAACAAATAATATGTAAATGTTAAATGTAGTTAACTGTAAAGGGCACTGCAGATCATTTAGAGAGTGAGTTTATTTGAAAAAAATTCAACCATTTGGACTATTTTGAGTTAATTGCAAAGCCCCTGAAAATGGTGTCATCACCAAACTTTATGGAGATGTAGGGTGGGGGGTATATTAATAAAGAGTATGGCTATAACACAAATAGTTAACACACAAATGAAGTTCAAAGTCAAGTCAAAACTTCGAAAGTCAAAATTTTAACTTTGAATTTTAACTTAATTTATGCAAAAACTACACATGCTAGAGCAAAACTTTTTTTTCCCAGTGTTCCCACTGCCCTTCTCTACTTCTCCAACAGTTTTGGTGATGATTCCATTTTCATAGGTTTTGAAATCCGCTCACAACATCAGCTAGTTGAAAAATTCGACCTTCTCTACCATCCTTTTTGATGGGCTATTTTGCACATTTGCATACACCAATCTATCTGAAGACAGGCATTTAAATAAAATTATTTTGCCTGGAAGCTACCCTTAATACAGAACAAATATAATAAATAGCACTGTGCACATGCACCTCCATATCCATGTGCACAGGGATCTTTATTATATTTGTTATTTTTAATAAAAATAGCATGGACTCCCCCCCCCTAAAATCTAACAGACCCCCTTTTGGCATAAGGTATACCTGGAAAGAGGGGCCCCCCTCCAGAGAATACCAGACCCCCTACTTGGAAAGCCTGGAAAGACAAGCCCCGGACAATGTGGGTCCCCTATAAGCAATACCAGGCCGTTTGGTAGACCTGGTCGAATAGTGAAGGGGGGCAACAAGCATGAATCCCCCTAGTCCAACCAGGATTGATGCCACACCATAACAAGGGGGCCTTGTCTCCCAAACCTTGCCCTTATGTTGTGGGGGTGCAGGTAGGAGCTTATAAGAATCTGGGGTCCTTTTTAACAAAGAGACCCCTGGATCCCTGCTCCACACCCTGTCAAATGAGAAGAGAGATTTGGACTTCTTACCCATGTCCAGAAAGGGTTAATAGACAGTCCTAGAAATAACACACAGGCAAAAATATTGTATTCATTTCTGCCATTCAACATACTCCCTGCACCGTTGTCATGTCATCTATCTACTTCCCCTGAAGATTCAATTGTCCCACAAAGAGGTTCTCATCCCTGAACACTTCTTGTCCTTTATTCACCCCCGCACTTCCTCGACCCGGACGTTGGCACAGAGATCTCCACAACCTGGACCACTCCTTATCTTCACTTGCCTCCACTATCTCTAATCTCACATCCCCTGACCAAGCTGCCTCTCACTATAATCTCACCCTTCAATCTGTCCTAAATAAACTTGCCCCTGCCACCGTCCGCTCTCCACGCTCCACCAACCCCCATCCCCGGCATGGTAAACACACTCGCTGCCTCCAACAAGATGCTCGCAGGGCAGAGCGCAATTGGAGAAAGTCTTGCCAGAACAGCGACTTTTTCATCTACAATGCAAAATTCCTTCAATTCAATGCTGCCCTTACTTCTGTCAAACAAACCTACTTCTCCTCACTCATATCCTCACAATCATCCAACCCTCACTGCCTCTTCTTCACCTTCAACTCTCTCCTCAATCCTACTACTCCTCCTCCCACTGCCACCTTATCTTCCGAAGACCTGGCCACATATTTCAAAGACAAGATTGAAGCCATCCGATTTGATATTTCTGCCAACTGCACCCCCCCCCCCCCCCCCCCCCCCCCCCCCCATCCAATCCCATCATCTTGTAGTTCTTCCCTCCCTTCTTTTTTTCCTGGTTAGTCTGGATGAAGTGTCGTCTTTGCTTTGCTCCTCTCCCTCCACCACCTGCTCACTCGACCCTATATCCACTGACTTACTTAAGACCCATTCCACCACCCTCGCCCCTGCACTGACTGGACTATTCAACCTTTCCCTCTCCTCTGGTATCTTCCCATCATCCTTCAAACATGCCATAGTCCTCCCCATACTAAAAAAGCCATCACTAGACCCCTCTCTTCCCTCCAGCTACCGACCAATCCCTCTTCTTCCTTTCGCTTCTAAACTACTCGAGCGCCTTGTTTACAAAAGACTTACCGACTATCTGACTATATCCCTCCTTAACCCCCTCTAATCCGGCTTCCAACCTTCTCATTCCACTGAGACAGTCATCACTAAAGTTGCCAATTACCTGCTCAACGCCAAGGCTAATGGCAACTTTTCTTTGCTTGTTCTGTTGGATCTCTCCTTTGCCTTTGACACTATTGACCACCCTCTTCTTATACAGGCCCTGCACTCTTTTGGTATTTGCGACTCTGCTCTTTTCTGGTTCTCCTCCTACCTGGCCGACTGATCTTTCCAAACTTCTTTCAATGGCTCCACTTCTTCTCATACCCCACTCCCTGTCAGGGTCCCACAAGGCTCAGTCCTTGGTCTGGTCCTATTCTCCCTTTACACCTCCTCCCTTGGCAAACTCATCTCATCCTTTGGTCTGCAATACCATTTATATGCTGATGACACCCAAATTTACCTATCAACCCGGCCTTTACTCCCTCTGTCCTGGACAACATCTCTCAGTGCCTTTCGGCCATATCTTCATGGATGGCTAACAGATTCCTTAAACTCAATCTGAGCAAAACTGAACTCATCATCTTTGCCCCATAACCTTCCAAGCCTCCTCCCAGCATCTTACTTGCAGTAAATAACACAGTAGTTGGTATCTAGTAGTGCCTTCAACCATCGGCTGCTGGGCACTTCCCCCTTACAGGGGAGATGGACTGGACCTGGTTCACGCCCCTTTCAGATGGTGTGATTGGAAAAAGCCAACTCATTTGGTGGATCCAGGACGCCCGCCCAGGGAGGGGGACGGGTCCAGCACCATGGATGATGCAGGCCCCCTCCCCCATTGGCCAGAGGTTTTTTTTTATTAAACCAAACAGGCAGTCACATTTTGTGATGCCCATTTCAGCAGCTGATGTGACTGCTAACTACATGTCTGATATCTGGGACCCAGATCAGTGGAGGACACTGCAGATATCAGGGGCAATTGATAGCCCTAGACTCACTTTAGAGGGTAACTGTTTAAGGGGGTTTCTGTCCCTTCCACTGGTCTGGGGGGTTTCTGTCCCTTCCTTGCCCTTGCCTTTCCCTCTCCCTGGCTTCTTACTGTGGATCGGTTGCTGTGTTATTACTTATAACATTCAACTGCAATATCAGCTGCCCCCCCCCCCCCCTCGATGGCCAATATATCTCCCAGATTCCAGGATATATTGAGAACACATTAGTTCCCTCTAATGTACCATTTCTTGTTTTATTTTAGTGAGCCTTTTTTCCTTTTGAGTTGAGGACATATAAATTGCTCCCCTCTACATTGAGGGTTTGACACACCAACATAGATACACCAAATGCTGGTGTGCTAACCTGAGGTTCATTGTGAGGACTCTAAAGCCCCCCATACTCCTTTAGATTCCTCCATACAATTTCCATCAGATCTACCAACAACTATGTAGTAAAGTGACCTCCCTGATAGAATACATAGTGATTGAAAGGTGTAAAAAGGTCCTCATATTACATGGTTTTGGTAGAAGAAAAGTTGATTGTACAGAAATTGCATGGTAATTGTATGTGGTGTATGGGGGGCTTAACACATATTCCAATAAATTTATTGTATAATGATTGATGCTGTAACTGAGTGTCTTCATGCTAGTGGATTGGGTTAACTAACTCTTATATGTGACTTGTTATATGGGTGTGTGAGTCATATGATCATTATACTGTTTTATTTATTTAGATTTCTATATACTTGGAAATTTATCCCATTTACACCTGACATTAAAACACAAATTGGTTCCCTTATAATGAGGCCTACCTCCTAAATGGCCTAAACGCATCGAGGCATATATGTAAAGGGGCCTACTCAGTGGCCCCCGTTCTAATATTAGCAACCAATTCTGTTGATCGTTGGTATTGATGGGTGTTTTCATTTGGACTGTTTCTGAATACCCCTACAAGGTGTTATATCATTTGGACCTTTAACTTTCTTACTCTTGCGCAATTAAGCTATCGGTTTTAATCCCACATCCCTTGTCCCCTTTTCACATTGCGCCACACAGACACAAGTCCCTGAGGCTAGCCACCCCACTAATCCATCTGTTGATGCATCTTCCTGTTTTGTGTCTTAAAAATGTTTGGGACCAGTGGCATTTACCTTGTAATACTTAGACCACCCCCCCCCCTTGTATGGTGCAGGATTCCCCTAGGGAAGCCAAATGGCGAAAAGCCTTGTGAATGCTCCAGTTCTGTTAATCACAATTTGTTTTTAGACTGTAAGGACTTGGGTTAGATTATTATATTATTATATAACGATAGCTTGATATTTATCCGTTTGTTGCTATGCAAATAAAAATTTATTGGATTTAATCGATCATGAGACAAATCGTGCCATTAAAGTCACAGGAAGTGTTGGGAGACTCAGGATAGATACATAGGATTTTTTTGGTATTGTAATGTTGCCCCTGCGATAAGTTTAGGTAGAGACTAGTTGGAGTCCTGCCAGTATTTCCCATATCTTGTAGGGAATAATGGAAAGTGCTATGCTGTTGGGCAGGCTGTTTAATTGAACACTTTGGAGACTTGACTAACTAGCAAAATTCTATTAGAAAGAAGAGAAGTCTGACAATTTGTTTTAATTTGTCTACATGCCACTGACATTCTTTTGAAAAATGCTTTTTCTGAAAACAAGGATAATATCATGAAATATACTTCTAATTGTAAGACTGCAGGAAATACCATTCTGCATCGCTCAAGTGCACACCCCTACTCACTGGTCAAAATGTTCACATTTTGGGAGAAAATTGCAAAGCCCCTGACAAATCAGAAAAAAAGTATTGTTCTATCACAAGTAGTGTTTGCAAAGTAAAGTTAAAATTTGGCCTGAAAATTTTGATTAGACTTAATTTATGCAAAAACGACATGTGCTATTGCAATAAATTTTTTTGTAATGTTCCCATAACCCTTCTCTACATCTCTAGCAGCACATAGACATAAAAGGAGGGCTGTACTTGGCATGAGCTGAATACTGTACTACCCAGGTAGTCTTTGTCACTCCTTTATGTGTATTCTTAAGGGGTATCTGTACATGAGGGTTTGTATGTATGGGAAGTGACCAGATAAGATATCTAGCTATTAAATTATTTGTGTAATGTGATAGTGAATCATAAAGTGTGTCCCACTGTCTCTATTGAAGGGCAGAGAATTTTATGGCGGTCGATGAGTTACCGTGAAGATGACACGACATGGGAGGCATGCCGATGCTTTCTCCATGGCGATGGCAGGTGGTGATTTCCCAACATAAAGACCGAAAGTTCCGAAATTTTGTGGATTGTTTTTTTTCTTTTTCTTTTTTCCTTCCAAGTATGCACAGGCCAGACAGTAGTAGTGTAGTCCCTTAGATTAAGTGTCCATCACAGGAAAAAAGGATGAAGATCAATGGACGTGTCTGCAAGATGTGGAAAAGCAGCGCCTGAACTCTGTTATGCAAATTAATAGGACGTGCTGCTGTCGCTGTGGATGAAACGCGCCCTAAACTGTAGACAATCTGCCCAAAAATCTGCCGCCATGCGTCTTTTGGACACATGGTCTTAAGCTAGCCATACACAGTCGGATTCCATGGCCGATCGATCACCTATCCGATCGATTCCGGCGATCTCAGCGGGAATCGGAGGTCCGATCGATCGCCCAATTAAGTCTGTCCGATCGCTACATACCACTTTGTCCCACGGATTCCTGGACGATTCCGTGTCCGATCGCTTACTCCACAAATGGCAACTCCCCCTGATGTGTGCAGAATCGGATCAGAAAGACCAACATGTTGGTTCTCTGTCCGATCCAATTCTGGGCCCCCGAACGATCGGACGGACAAGGTGGGCTTCACACGATTCCGGGACAATGGTTTTGCGTGCACGCGCCCGGAATCTATCGTCCCGGAATCGATCGTCCCGGAATCCGATGGGAAACGGACCCGTGTATGGGGGCCTTTACTTTATGTCGACACTTTTAAATTTTTTAAATTAATAAATAAAAGATTATTATGTGGGAATTATAAATGAAGCATTGGTTTAACCCAGTGGTAGGCAAACTTATTCGACCAAAGAGCCAAATCGCAACGGTGTAGTGCTGTTGTAGTACTGTCAAAATTTAAAAATTACATCTTCTTTCCCTAAAAAGCTTTTCTAAAATTAACTTCATAAACTTAAAAGGTCTTAGTTAAGCTTAAAACTTTAAGGAGCCAAAAAGCCCCCTGTAGGTAGCCATAGAGCCCCTCCCTTAACGGTAGACCCAGAGCCCCCGGTTATTTGTAACCACAAAGCCCCCTCCATATAGGTAGCCAGAACCCCCTTATAGGTAGCCCAGAAGCCCCCTGTAAGTAGCCATAGAGCCCCTTCCTTAATGGTAGACCAAGAATGAAAAAAAGACATGAAGACATGACATGAATGAAAAATAATAAAAAAAAACAGGTAGCAGGAAGGACAAGTCCCTACACCACTAAGCCGGACTGAAGGGGCTAAAGAGCCACATATGGCTCTCGAGTCGCACTTTGCCTACCCCTGGTTTATCCTATTTACATTGCTAGGCATGTAATGATACACACCAACAATATAGTTCATAGGTATAGATGGTATCACAGTAATATTTTCTGATAAGGAACTGGTTCACTCTAGTCTAGGAGATTGGAAGATGAAGATATACAATTTAATTTTGACACACAGACCCATTACCAAGTGCATTTAATAAAATGTACTGTTGTTCATGTTTGGAGATCATGCTCATGTTACTCCATGTGATTATTAAATACATGTGGCTTTCAACCATTTGATTTATGTAATTGATAATGATAGGTCTTACAGCCGATATTTCGATCCCCATCAACCAGCACGATTTAAGGCTCTCAGACATCTTCACTATATGATGGCGATAAGTGAAGATTAGAAACAACTTCTGTAAGGGACAGGATTTTGTTGGAGTACCTGTATAAAAGACACCTGTCCACAGAAGGGTGTCAGGTACAAGACTGTAGACCTACACAAGGCAAGACTGGGCTACCAGACTAAAGCCAAGCACCTTGGTGAGAAGATGACAACAGTTGGTGCAATAATTCAATAATTTCTAAATAATTCAGAGGAGTACTGGGTGAAAGTGATTCACAGCAACTGAAAAATCTACCCATGTATGACCAGCTTAAAGGCCACCATGGCCAAATCTGCTTTGCATTGTTTTTAAAACAATTTTGTAATCTGTACATATAAAGAGACTGAAGATTAAAATTCTCTCAAACTTTAACCTCCTGGGCATTATGCATGTGGTGACCTTTCTTAAAAAGCGCACCATGGGCGATCGCAGCAGAGAGAACAAAATGCCGCTGCAATTGTTTTTACCCATTTGGAGGTCCCCAGCATGATTCCTGCACCACTAGCGATGCTGGAACCGTGCTGGGAAAAAGCGACCCCCCTGCCCTTCGAGTCACTGGTGACGCGATTGGGCGGACCTGGATACAAGCCATGTACAACGCTCCACAGAATCACTGGGGGAATCCGGCGGATAGGTAAGTTTCCCCACAGTCAACTCGGGTTGAGTTTCATCATCATTGAGGCGCCCAAGAGGTTAAAGGCAGACTTGGCTGGGAAAAAACATGCTACCATTGATCATTTTATCATTATAGTAGAGTGTTGTACCATGTTAGCCATCACTGGAAAGTTTGGAGTGGAAGGGATACCGTTTATTGGCTAACTGAAGTCATTAAAGAAGCAAGCTCGCAGGATTGAGCATCGAAAAGGGATCTGAGACATCCCACATTTTTTTTTCTTTAATAGCCAAACTTTCTAGATTGGCAATCTTATTGAATAATTATAATCTAAGAAATAGCAAGTGTGTTGAGAAGCTGTAGTTTGCTTTTTGAATTAAATTGAATTCCCCTAACTTTAGGTGTAGACAACAAAGGCACATGCACAACATTTCTAATTGCATTTATTTGAATAACAAGAAACCAATGAAATCTACCTGAAGGTTTTCATCCCCCTTATTATGCACATAACATAGATTACAAATGACTTCATGAAAAAATAAATGTCTCTGCTTACTACAATAAACACTGTGCAAATATTTACCTTGAATTGATATCTATTATGAACATTTCACAGAGAACGGAGACCTTTATTAATTATGCAATTATCACAGGCTACTGCAGCATACATTAAAGAAAGCAGAATTTGTAATGACCATCGGAAAAAAAGCGGGAGATAGTGATCTGTGAATCTCTTTGTTGTTACAGAAAGAAGTACCCATTAGGATAATGGTGACCCTATTTTCCCTTCCCCCATTACCCTTCTTGTCAACAATATACCCAGACAAAGCCTTCAGTTAAATCCATCTATGGTTTTCTATGCTCTGCATTGTCAATGCAGCCTGTATACCTGTGTATGGTAATGTTGGCTATTTATAGTTATTAACCTCCCTAGCACACCACTGTGGCATACAATTATTACCCGCCCCTGTCCTCACAGCCGGCTTCATTAATGACACCAGCTATGGGGGCTGGAAATTCGACGCCCCTCCGTTAACATGGAGATAATCGCTGAGGCTTTCCACTGGTGTATCAGGTGCACCTGATGCCCGCTGACCTAGCTTGTGGGACGACCCAAACACTGAATGATCTGGGCTTGTCTCAACCGCTAGGGAGGTTCATACCATTAAACTTTCCAAATATATCAACATAAGCTGTTACTGTAATTAAATATTTCTTTTACAACTCTTCTAGTGTAAGACGACATTGCCAAAATATTAGATAAGACACATCAACTCAACATTTATTCTACAGCAAGTAAATTTTTCATTTTTAGAAGCACATAAAGATAATGATAAAACAGCTGGTGACCATTCATTGGTATTTCTTGAATATTCAATTATTTATTTATTACAATATATCCCAAATTGATTTCACAAAGAAAAGCAGAGGATAAAGCAGAGTACAGACATGGATATGGGCCAGATCGATGCCGTGTGCACTCACCAATCAATCCTGCTCTAAAACAGCCATATCGGACATGACCGTTAAATATGGCCAATGTCCGTTGCTTTGCCTAGAGACTGTGGGTCTCCAGGCAAAGCATCGGCTGAGTTGGGGAGAGGGCCATGCTGTCTCCCCGGCTCCACCGATATCTGACATCAAACATCAAGACGTCCGTACCCTGCTTAAGACTTCATGACAGATTTCATGCAGTGCCCCCCCACAACATTAAGAACACAGTGCATGTGGATTGATAACATTGTGGAAACCCAACCATTGAAACTGCAGAAAAGTGTGAGCGCATTATGTCAGAACTTTTGTCAATTTGGACCACTGTACCTAATGCACTGTATTGCTCTTAGATAGAGGTATTAACTTCAAATGTTATTAGAAAAATATAAGAATCATTTACAATGAAATGTGTAAAGTAAATATATTGACCTAAAGAAGGTAATCAAAATTAGAAAGTAAAAAAAATATTTAAAAATAGCACAGCCAATCACAAATCAAGCAAATTCCAGTTAAATAGAAAAAATAGAGACAAAGTAACAGGATCAAAATGGTCATAATAAACTCCTTTCGGGTTCCTTTACAGTTTGCAGATCTGTGAGATATCCAACAATGACCTTTTGGGGGTTTGTCCAAGAAATACCACCAAAAAGCATTTCTGCTTTCCATTGGAAAATGCTGCTCCCCATCTTTGTTTTTTCAGATCCTTCTTCAAGGTTTACCTATTCTCTGTGAAGTTTGAGGGTGGTGCCATTGACCTCCATGTTATGGGGGCAATGTTGCTTTTCCATTCCATACACTAAGGATGTGAAGGGGGCAGGAGCGATAGCGGGGAATGTTATCTGCCGCGATTGCCCTTAGTGTGCTTTTTAAAAAAAGGGGAGATACAGTATTTATGCACAAAGGATTAATAAGTACAGTAATAATTTGTACATGCCATGTGTGGACAGCACATTGAAAAGTCTATTAAGTTAATTACGTTTTTACAAAGTCGCAATACTCAACAGCACAGATTGCCACCATTGCAGAATGCCGCATGGTCACATGCAAAATGTAAACTTAACTTTTATAAAGTGTTGGGATTAAACAACAGGATATCTGCTTAGCCAATAAACTGAATGTGCAGTTCTACAAGCAGCATAAAATAAACTGCTGACAGTTCCCCCATTGCACAATGACTGTGCCTCTTCATGTTCATGTGTAGGAGTTCTTTTTTATGTACCTGTTTATAAAGACGACATTTTTTCTGTTAAAGCTGAGACGGGAAGAAAAATATGGGATGGGTGAATAATATTATTTGATTCACATGGGGTTAAATTATCAAGGAGCTTAGAAAACTTTGCAAAGGGGATTATTACACTGCACGTTCCTAAGTGAATCCTAAACTCAATAAGCCAACTCTATAATGGGCACATTAGGAATAAAATCTGCCAATACAAGCACTATACTTAAGCCGATATACGAGCCCTTCGAGGTTCCCGGCAGCACATCGCGCTGCTGCCCAACATTGGAGGAGCTGGAGACTCCAGCTCAGACGATGCTCTGCATGGAGACCCCGCGGTCCCATGCAAAGCAATGGACATCGACCATGGTTTATGGTCATGTCCGATATCCCTGTTTTCCAGTAGGATTGATTGGTCCTGCTCGAAATCAGGGATGACCGCATATGATATGGGCCAGATAGATGGCCGTGCACGGCGCTCGAAGCAGCCATCGATCTGGCCCATATCTATGCATGTGTTCCCTGCTTTAGATTTTTATATACAAGCTAATGCAAATAGAACTCAATAATGTAGAGTATTTCAAGGGTCCTGTAAAAACATTCAGACATGACCCAGTGCAGGTCATAGTGAAGATTTTAAGTTACAAACATCCACACTTATTTAAATGAGAATGGAACCTCTTGTCTTTACTACCACACCTAAATTGTTGTCTAGGAGCAACAGACTGAAGAATTTTTTTTGGGGATGGAAAAGAAGACTTTTACTTTCTTGAGGAGGTCAGTTCCTCACATAGGTTTTCACTTTTCCATGACACTCAACCCCATTTACCTACTTGACATAGAGAGGGCTTGAACTGCAGATAGGGCCAACTTGTGGGTGCAGCATAGGATAATGCTAGATTATTATCTATACAAGGTGGTTTAGGCTTCATTTCAAAGAATTTAAGGCTCCAAATCAGAAAAAAATCACTAGCCAGGAAGATAAGAAAAGCTTTCCTTGATGGAGAGAAGTAGATACTTTGGCAAGCACAGTGTACATATATTGTGTACATTTTTTCCACTAACATGGTTGTTTTCCTAAAATTGTACCGATGTTGTATGAACTTGTTTAGACAAACAGTTTGGACATTGTACAAGAAGTAAAGATAAATTACAATCAATTGGAATTGAAAAGAAAATATTCTTTGTTTTATATAAAACCAAAATTCAGAAAAATGGTGTACAGCAGTTGAACCTTATGCGGCACAGTCCAAAGATGCTTCATTTCACATTTTGTAAGAAGCACAAAAATAACACATCCTGTTTTTGAAAGCGTGTACAATACTTTTCTTTCCAAATGTTTGCTATGTCTTTCAGTGTAGTATAATTCAAGCTGCAATCTCTATCCATTAGAGTTCTTTGAATAACCCTGAGCACATTCTATGACACTCGGCACTGTGTGAATGGTCCTGCTTCTAAACACGGTGCGCTCATGTTGTTCAGATAAAGACGCTTCCATGCTCCTCAGTAATTGTCCATGTTTTGAAGAACAAGAGCCACTCTGCATGGAATGTAAATCTGCAAAAGATAAAAACAATCCAGAAAGTCGAATATTATCAGAAGGCAGAGTTCAACAAATAATGCAATGGGAATAAAGGTAAAAGAAAAAAAAAACTATTGTGTAAGTGTGTATGTATGTGAGAAAGCAGGAGCTTGCAGAGTGTTAAGTGAAGTGGTAAATGTTAACCACTAGAGTGCAGCAAGTCATCTAGGAAAGCTGTCAAAAATATAAGAATTAAACTGTTTTTTGAAAGAGGACTGTTCGGTGTGCTGTTCTCACATCCCTTATAATCTAGATTTCGAAGCAGAAGGATAATATTTTACAGCAACATATGAGTTTGGTACAATGACATGGTGGATTACCTATATTTTGTTATACACTATGGGACAGAATCATAACAAGGGTTTCATTTGAAATTCAGCACAAAGTAGGGCTATAGTCTCGTATATAGAGCAACAATACTACAGAAGTCTAGTCTCAACTGTCAATGTAATGTGATGGAGGTTATTGATTAACAACATTAACATCAAACTCGAAAGAAAACAATCGTAAACACATGCATACAGAAAGTTTTACCTCCCAAGTGTTTTTTTTGTTAATCCTGTCGATCCTCCACTCACATCCCCCTTCACAACCCCAGCCTAAACCATGATGTCAGATGTGCTAAAAAAGAGGCACCTCCTCCTTTTAATGGAGGTCAATGGCATGCTGCCCCTCTGCCTCTTCAGATCTAGAAGAGATCGGCGATAGGTGATTATCCCTGGTGTTACTCAGGGTAGTCTGTGTGTGGTGAACCCTCGGGGTGAAGTTCAGGAGATTAAATTTCACACATATTAGATAGACAGGAAATACAGAATGTTCGCACTATAAGATGCACCAGACCATAAGAAGCACCCCATAGTTTTGGGGAGAATTTTTCATTTAAAAAATAACAGCCATACTCATATAAAAGTTAATATACAGCATGTTCCAGACAGGGCTTCCTCCAGTTTAGCCAAAGCATTTTACAATCTGGTACTTACCCATGAGCAGCTATTTACATAAAGGAGGAGAGTTTAGTCTGTGTCGCATAATGTTTGCAGAATGTAAATCTAAATACACAACTCATGGGATCTAAATAGCCTCAATTCACACAGCTATTTACATATGGGAGGAGTGACATCATATATTCACAATAACAGGCTGAGCTCATAATAGCTGAGTGAGCTTTATATTAGGATAGCATTATGATAACATGAGTTGTGCACTCACATTAACATTCTGCATCGCAGTAATAAAATTATGTGACACAGAAGCATCTCTTCTCCTATATGTAAATAACTGCTAATGGGTACGTTGTTAGTGCCAGATTGTAAAATATGTTTCCCCATAAGTTGCTCAGTGTATTCAGAGAATGGGTACTGCTAGTGCTAATACAACTTAGATCTCACAAAAAACAATGTATGCTTATTTTATATAAAACAATATCAAAAAAATAATAAAAATTATTTAAAAAAACTATGTACATGCAGCTTAATTAATATGAATTACTTACCAAAAGAGAATTTGGGAGACTGTTTAAAGGGATATTCTCTGAGAAGAACTCCGTCTTGTGATTAATTCTTTGATGGCCTCCATACTCAGAAGAATCAGTATCCAGTACGATCATATACTTAAACTAGAATGTTAAGGAGATTTCTAAAACTTAAATAAAAAAACAGCAAAAGGCGAAAAAAAATGGAAATAAAATAAAAATATACAGATAAAGCATATAATAGAGCCCACTCTGCCACCTGTTGACTCAATGGATAGAGAACTTGGATAGACTTAGACTATTGGAGAAGGTTCTTCTACAAACTGAAAAAACATGATATTTAACAACATTGAGCAAAATGAGAAGTAAAATGGGTTTCCTTTTTCTTTTACATTGAATACACAATTTGGAGAGAAAAAAGTTACTCTACTTCTACCATCAGTAGTTACTCTACTTGGACCATCAGCAAAAAAGCCAGGAAGGAAGTCTTAGCTCTAGCAGTGTGTGCATGGATAAAATTGTAGCCTCCCTCTTGCCATTTGCCTTTAGGTTAGGCTAGAGGGAGGGGAACAAATTCCAGCTTCCTCCAATCCAGAGATATTTTGGCTCTGGCCTTTAGGTTTGGCTGGAGGGAGGGGAACAAATTCCAGCTTCCTTAGATCCAGAGCAATTGACCCCAGGATATGGAACTAAAAAATAGATATATTATACATCTATATGTTTAAATTATTGTCTTATTGGACCATAAGATGTGCATATATTTTCTTATTGTTTGATTTATAGTGTAACAAAAATACTGTTTATGTCCTTTAAAGTAAGTGATGATAAGGTAATCAAACAAGATATGGTTATACATATTCACTTAATATGTAAGTATACATAATAAGTGAATATACTATAATAAGTTTGTATAGGTTTTGTTTCTTCTTTTGGAAATAGAAAAAGAAAAATTAATAGAAACAAATCTAGAACCTCCCAACTCTACCTGGGACTTTAATGGCACCAATTGTCCCATAGTCAGGGCCATATTTTTTTTTTCCCCAAAACAACTTTATTGAAAAGTTCTGAAACAATTACAACTTATTTGCATAGTATATAGAAGCATTTTCAAAGTACAGATTATATATATTTTTTTTCTACATAAAACGCATTAAGACATTTTATGAAAAATCAAATTAAAGTCTTACATTGCACATTAGTAACCTGATCCTAGAAGAAGCAATCCTTATAGTTGGCACATTTCCAACAAGTTTTACCATTTGGCTTCATTAGGAAAATTGTGCATAAAAAACAAGTTGCAAAACATTTTGGAAGAATATTCACATATCGTTGTATATCTATAAATATCCATGAAAATTTCCACTGTGTTTCTGACCAGGAGAGCTCATCACCAATCGCTCCACCAGGGATAACTATGAGGATTGCTACTTGTTTTAAGTTGTGCACTGTACTGTATAATTGTGATTCCATTTTGTATAATTAATAATATAAGTCAAATACCAGTCATTATATTTGATGAAGTCTTGTACCTTTTTAGTTGTAAAAATGATTGAACTGGCTATGAGACCATTTAGGTTTGAGGTAATGTTGGGCAGCTCAGATAGATTTGTTTCTGCCATTTTCTCTTTGTTGCCAATAACATGTTGGGATATTGGAATCCCTATCTAGTGATGGACCACACCAAATGTTTTGAATTCTTTTGGAAATAAATTAATGGTTTAAAATATTATTTGTGTACAAAATAGAAATCTTTTGTTAACACAGTAAAATAAAACAGAATATACTTTAGGCCAGGGGTGCCCATGTGGTTCATTGCAGAGGCATTGTGTTGTCTGGTTTTAATTATCACCAACAACTCAAAACACGGCTGTTTTTTTTATTTCTATTTTTTTGCCACCACAATTAAATTTAGCTTTTTTAACTTAATAAATTAAAGCTGTACCAACACTGAAAGGTCCCTTTTTACTTTGCTCCTTTGTATTAGCTCAAGGGGCATTGTTTAAAAATTGCTGTATCACTTTGACTGGATCATGTTAATAGTAGCTTGCTAGCCAAAAAAGTGTGGGCACGCCTTATGCAATCTATCCCTACATTTCTATATCATGAGTAGTGATGGCTAAACTGGAAAAATCTTTTCGCTAGAAGACTGGGTAGAGAAGCCGGTCTTCTAGTTAAAAGCCAGCAATCGGAACCAGGAACTATGCTTTAAAGGTACCAGATGTGACGTCACTTCCGGTTTTACTGATTCAAATCAAATTAGAATCTGCCCGTGAACAGGTGGACGTCGAACTTCTTTAAAAGAAGTTTACAGACGGATCTGGCCGAAGTTCGGCCATCACTAATCATGAGATTATAAATAATTTTTTTAAGCAGTTTTATTCTGATCATGAGGCTCATATCCTACTATTTCAAGAATTGCAAGAGCTTGACTTGGGGGAGAACTTGAGCAATAACAGGGACAATAACTTTTGATGACACTGCTGTACTAGGATAGGAACATTTGCAGTGAAGGGATGTGGGGAATCTGAGCATAATTAAATGGGTGGTGCAACCCTTAGAAAGGGAAAATAAGGCTGCTTAGAATTTTACCTTGGAAGACTAAGCAACTGTTAAGCAGGGTACAGACGGCTCGATATTCGAGCCTTCCGGTGTACCCTGCAGCAGCGTGATGATGTCATCACGCTGCTGTCAGATATTGGCTGGCTGGGGAAAGACGGCTCTGCTCTCTCCACGGCTCAGCAGAAGCTTTGCTTGGAGACCAGCAGTCTCTAGGCAAAGCATCGGACATGAGCCGCAATTACGGTCATGTCCGATAAAGCGGTTATCGAGCGGGATTGATTTGTCCTGCTCGCAAACAGTGGTGTGCGCAGAAACGGCCATCGATTTGACCCATATCTCCACGTCTGTACCCTGCTTTAGTGTGACCAGGTATTTCTCTGGGAAAGCCTGTTAAACACAAAATCTTTAGATGACATCAGATATGGTGAGATTGTTACATAGGGAATCAAAATTTTTTACTGGCAGGTGAAAAACCTAATTATTGTGAGAAAGGGAATGCAACCTCACCATTGAAGCAGTGGTAAGCTGCAAAATATTATACTTTTTATTTTTCTTTGCTTTCAATACACTTCAAAGCTAAAAACTTAATATATTACAGTTTACCATTGCTTAGATGTTGGAATCTGCAGTCATTTTCTTTTTTGAGGCTCTTACAGGTAAAACAATTATGTTACTCAGAAAAACATAAACGACTGTGCTAGACAGACTGCATAAATAAAAGCATGTTTTTAATGCCTATAGTTAAAATTTAAATCATCTCCACATTCATAACCAAGATACAAGCAAAATCCGCACAGTAAACCAACCACATTACTTAATTTTGCTTAATGTTTTTTCCTATTTGAAATCGTTATACAGAAATACAGTGGTATGGAGTTTAGTTTCAAATAATACTGCCATATTACAGCAGCAATTCCTGAAAATCACTGTTAATTAGACAACACATATTTGCTGCAGGGTTTTAAATTGCTTAGTCTGTAATAAAATAAATACATTCCCTTTACAATGGAGAATTACAGTTTCATTAGGTTTATGGTTGACTTTATTCTGTCCATTGTACTGTAAAGCAGAAATAAAATGACTAGTCTCTAGTAACAGGGAAAGAGTGAGCATTGTGTTATCTATAAGGTTAATTACTTATTAAACTACTTTGCCTATACACAGATCAGGAATTTAAATGCCCCAGAAAGTGATCTATTGTACATCATGAAAGCGTAATGAAACATAAAGCTTCACAATAACAGAATGCAAATGACACTAAACAGATCAATTTGCTTTCTAACTCAATTAAATGAGAACTATAGAATACCCAGAATAGTTTAAAGTTTATGTAGGTTATTAACTGGCATAGTTAAAATGCAATTTACCTCTTTACTAACAGAGGCTGCAACATAATGCAAAGTGGTTCCTATCCTGCTGTAATAGGATGACCTTGCATGGAAAACATATCAAGTAACCAAAACGGGGAGCATTTATCAGAGTAGAAAATACTCATAACCATCATTATATCATAAGATAAATTTAAAGTCCACAAAAATAGCAGTACAGTTAATAATAATACTTATGATACAAATGACTGATGCATTGACTCTACACATGATGAACTAACCTTAAAAAAAAAAAATGATTAAATAAAATGTTCACATTTAAATGTCCGTCCCTCAAGCCATGGAAGCTGTATCAGCATGTATTAATGGAAAACAACATGGCCTGTGTGAAAGCTGCCATTTTCCGTGCGGCACTGTAAATCTAGTCTACTGGCCAGCTTTTCACTTTCTTCTCTGCCCACACCCCTCTTAGTGTTCCCCCTTCATGCACTTTAAGAACCAGTGTGTCGCCTTATTGGAATTGGTCATAATTGTGGCACTAGGCATCCCCATTAAATGACATGGCTGGATTTTATTTTGGAAAAAAAAAGGATGCTTTGCATATGGCATATTGTTGAGAGATAGAACATGTGTATGTCGGTTTCTGTCCATACTAAATGCAGTTCCAAATACAAAGAAAGTACAAAGAAAATTAAATATAAGAAACACCAAAAGCTGTAAAAAGTAAGCAATATCCAGAGGAAGTTCCAAATGAAATGCATTTCTTTTTTGTTGGATACATTTAAACGCTAAGTTGGGCATCTAGATCGAGAGTAATAAACCACAAATTTGCATTGATATGTACATAACTGGTGGAATATTAGTATTTTTAAAATGTAAGAGTTTCAATAAAAAAAAACCCTTCCATTGGTGGTCTGTCACTGTAAAATCTTTGATTTATGGTGGTAGATGAACAGCTAAGGGCCCCCTTGGAGCTCTTTGCCCTTTACCAGTTATGGGTTCCGTCTTGGCAACATATTGCTCCAATTGCTTTCCCCACACTGCTTGATATGGAAAACCGCTTAAGGCATTTTCTATAAGCTCATGTTAGATCTCTGGTGGAAATAATAGAAAACATTCATATTACAAGCAGTGAGATGCAAATTAATATTTTTCCTAAGATAGATCATATATTGGTCTTCTTCAGCTCTATGAATATACTTTAAATGTGACCTGTGGTTAACCGACACAGCAACATCCATGCTTCAGAAATCACAAATAAGTGACTCATTCTGAATGACCTTATTTTGCTCATTAAAAGATTGGGTACCCAGTTGAAAAATGTCACGAAATTTACATTGCAAATTTACATCAAAAGGTGACATCTGAACAACATTTTTAAAGTTCTAGATATTTAGACACATATTAATGGTCCTTGCATACATTCATTTAGCTTCCTTTAAAATTCACACAAATACTTCACATTTGCATTAGAATAACGTATATTGTAACCAAATTTAGGGAATCTAACCACATGGGAAGTTTGGCAGACGAAACTGAAAAGAAATGTAAAAATAATCACAGGCTGAAGGTGAAAGACCAAAGATCACACAAATTAGGATTTAGAACAATTATATATATATATATATATATATATATATATATATATATATATATATATAATATTTAATAATTAAATTAATTATAAATAAAATTATGAAATAATTATTCTATTTATAAAAATGGAATGAGTTTATAGAGGTCTCCTAAAAAAAAACAAAAAACATGCTATTAAAAAAAATTGTGAGGGGAGGAGGATCAGGTTTTATTCATTATAGGTATTACTTTTCTTAACCTCCTTAGTGTTCATGACGAGCCCATCTCGTCCAAAGTTTGTGTGAAGAACAAACTCTGGATGAGCTGGGCTCCCATGAAGGCCGCATATCCCAGAAAAGCTCCAGACGCAGCATTTCTGGGGATCTGCGGCTTCACTGATCGCGTCACGGTGACGCGGAAGGGGGCGAGGGTGAGCAGTGCCATAGACCTCCATGTTAATGGAGGGGCCTCTGCTTTCCAGCCCTCACAGCCAGTGTCATGAATGACACCGGCTGTGTGGAGAGGGGAGGGAGGAAATGGCAGGCAGTGTACCTTGTGCACTGCTGCCATTGCCTGTACCACACTGTTAAAAATGGCACGGTACAGGCGGTGCGCTAGGGATGTTAATAGACAAATAAGAACAAGGACAGAGGTGCACAACCTAGTACAACAAATGGTTAAATCATG
>CM070033.1:157511162-157521909 GCA_036250615.1 Ptychadena robeensis
AGGGGACTAGAGAGACCAGGGCAGCTCAGTAGAGGGAGTATTGAGCAAATGCTTGAACAATGATTACAAACATAAAACAAAATAATGGATAATTAAATGGTACACCTGTATGTGGAGACAAAAGTAAAGCATGAATACTTTTCTTGATGATTACATATAAAAATGTTTTTTTTCCCAGGAAGTTAAACTTTTCGTAATTTTGTGGGAAAAATAAATATAAAAATATTTTTAAGTTGACATTTCTATATGTATGTCTACTTCTCAAATAAGACGTTTCTTGTCTCAGCATCACACATACTGGTTTACATATATTTTAAAATGAAGCTATATATATTAAGTGGTCGCTATGCTTATCAGGCTAGGCATACCAATGAAAGTATAGAGATTATACTTCACCTGCCACATATTCTTCAGGGCAGTCTGCTCAGTAGATATAGCCCCCAAAGTCTGATAGGAAAATGACACCAGTGTAAATGCCCTGGTGTGCTGCAACTACCCTCTCTTGCTGATGTCCAGGTAATGTTCCTTTGACAAGTGCCAATTTTCTACCACTCTGAGATAAATAATTTCTCAGGACTGAAATTTACATATTTTTTTCCCAATGTAGCACTAGTAGAGAGGTTTACCATGTTAGTAATCAATGAATACAAAGTTTGGAGCCCAAATGATAACCTTCATTGGCTAACTAAAATTTTTTAAAAAGTAAGTTATCAGGATGTCTTAAATCCCTTCTTCTGTCTTAAGCCTCGAGAAAGGGATCTAAGCGCTTGTATGCAATTTAGCGATCTGGCGCGACAACAATTGCGTCAAGGAGACTGGGAAATCACTAGCACCCAGCGATCCCCCGTGATTGGAATCGCAGCATGGAGTTTGCTATGCAGGCAGAAAGTGGGACAGGACATCTTGCCCAACCCTGCCCAGAATAAATGGGCGCAGTTTAAAATCTATGTATTGAGGCAAAGTTTTGAACTGCGTCCATTTATGTCTATGGCCACAATTAGGGGCAATTAGCTGCCAGCACCCGCGGCCCCCAATACAAAACGTGGAGACCCGCGCTCTAGATTCTAGATAAATGAAATTCATATGCATGAATTTGGTACAGTTTTAAGGACTGCAGTGATTATAGTAAACAATGGATTATAAGCAGAATAATTCCCCTTTAAAATAATATAATGTAATATTTAAAAACTGAACAGTAGTTCACGTTAAACTAATTCTTTTTGTATCTGCTCCCAGGGAGAAATTATGAGATCCCATAAGATTTAAGAAACAGCTAATGATTCTTGACTTCCACAACAGCAAACTGATTAGCCATTTAGGCTGAATATAACAATAAAGACTCAATTTCTTTGCGATTAAGAGCTACTGAGCTAGACAACACCTATGTAAGGATATTTTCCAGGTTTATTTACAGGCACTCTGTATCCAGTGAAGCTCTTGTAATGATGGAAGTTGAAGATGAAAAGTAGATTTCTTCGTTCAAATGCAATAATTTTATCACCTTCATGCTTCGTACTGATGTAGGCCTAAAAAAAGCAAAATAAGGCAAAACGGTTGAACAAACAAAATATTACTGAACCCAGATGAATGCTGCAATCACCATGCCAAGTGCTTCTTGGTCAAAAAAACATTATTTAATGCAAACTAAAACATAAGCAATTGACTAATAGTCAGAGTACATCACTATTAAGCGTTCAACCCCGCAGGGCTTAACCTCCTGGGTGTTTGCCCTAAATTAACTCGGGCTGAGTTTCATGCATCATGAAACTCAGCCCCGGTTAACTTGAGCAACACTCTAGATACCGCCAGATTCCTCCAGCGGTCGGGAGCATCAGCATACATGCATACATGCATACACGCCTTTTTACAGCATAACTCCGGCGTCTCCAGTGACGCCGGATTCATGCTCTTAACCTTCGGCCGGGCAGGCAATCATGGTGGAGCACGTCGTGCTCCGCCGCGATTGCCCGTGATGCGGTTATAAAAAAAAAAAAAACACGCCATGTGCGCAATGCCCAGAAAGTTAATGAGTGAATAATATCAATGTGAAATTTGCCAAAGAGATGTTACATTAAAAGATACAAGAATTGTGTAAAAGCTCAAATGTTTTCTGGTTCAAAAGAAATGCATACACATAATTGATTGTGTATTGCAGCTGCTTTAACTTGCTCAAACCCTTATGTTACTACAGGGTTGAGAAGAAGTATGGGTTATCCTGTAGCTGGGACCAAAAAAAATGTAATTTCTTTTTCCAGGTAAAAATTTAGTTTTGGAAAGTAAACCTTTAGGCCCTGCAAATATTGTAATAATATATATACTAGGTATCTCCACTTGCTTGCACATCTGTTTATATCTATTGTAGAGTACCCACAGGAGATGGGAGACTTCAGTGGAATTAGTAATCTGTTCTCATGATTGCTCTAGGGCAGAGGTGGACAAACTTCCCGGGCCACAATGTGTTTTTACATTTTACAGAGAGGCCAAACCAAGAACCTGTAAGGGCCACTCGGTCCCAAGTCCTCACAGCCTTTTTAAAGAAATTTAAACAGATAATATTGTTATACATTTTCCATTCCGCTTAAAAGAAAAAAGAAAAACCAGGGAATTAAAAAGATTGGTCAACAAATAACATTATTTTTATAACAATATTAAAAAAGAGAGGCTTTAAAGAGTCAATATTCTATTGCAGGCATGAGCAAACTGAGGCCTCTAGAAGGAGAAGGATACCAATCCTCCTCTAAACATGATCTCCAATTATTGCAGGAAATGAGTAGAGTAAAGCCAGAGCATCTTGACACTAAGGTGACAAAGGGCAGGATTTAAAAAATGACCAAGATATGGCCCACAGTATGCCCCACATCTGCTCTAGTCTATCACAAGGAGGAAGTTGGATGGACAGCGGGTCCTGAAAGTCTATCAGACCAGCGGTCCTTCTGGTTTTTCTCTCTGCCTGAAGGCAAAGACACGGGGACTTTATTGCGTGGCCAACCCAGCTCTTCAAATTAACCCCAGTTGGGGATTTTTAAGAAGCACCAAGAAGATGGTAGAAAGCAGAAATTAAGGATAAGAAATGTACAAAATTTTTGGTCTACAGACCATACAAGAATACCATAGTCATGTCAGAATACCGAATAAAATGACAGTATAGAAAAGTCCATATGGTGTTTAAAACTCGAAGTCTTTAATGTTCTTTCTGGGCCGTATCATTAGGCTATCCTGATGTTTATTGATCCATCTGGCAAGCTGAGCCAGTCAAATATTCATACAGAGTATGAAGTAGAAAACGTTTCCACCACCTCGACGCACGTTTCAAACGGATTTTCCTCAGGAGGCGTGGTTGGATCTGGTTGGTAAGGATTTGTGGATGATGATTTAGCTCGCCCAAGGAAGAGGAAGACAACAGGAGGAACAAGGGGCCACTGCCAGAAACAGTCCGGGCAAACCTGTATATTTAGAAGGTATTCTTAGTAAGTTTAGTAGCCTGCGTGGTGTCAGGCGATAAGGTGAGGGAGTAGTAGTGTCCGTTTTCCAGGTTTCCTCCGTGTCTGCTCTAGTCTATTCAATCCTACCTCTTGCAGTTTACAAATTAGTAAGGCTATAAATATATGGGCCAATAATAATAAAAAGAGAACAGATGGTTACCATTTTAGCCCTGGGCTCCATGTCAGCTATTGGATTGGCTTGGTTCTATCAAGCCTTTGTTGCGTTTCTGTAGACGTGGATGGCTGTGTCAACATCAGTGTGGTGGAGGTTCGGACCAGAAGATCCAGGGCTCTGACAGGGTTGTGGAGACAGCCCTGTCATATCCCCATTACCGTCACTGGGTGGCTTGTGCACTCAGTTAAAATCCCTGTGTTTTAAGGATTAGTGTAGTCTAGGGCTTACTTTTAAAATCCAAGACACTTTGTAGAAGATAGCAATTGCAATCCTTTTTAGTATTGTGGATTCTATCAATTTAAAACTATTTGAAGACTTAAAGCCGTATAAGTAATTAAATATATGTGGTATCAGCATTTATAGTTGTCTTTCTGCAGCTGCATTGCTGCAATATTACATAATCAGACAGTGTGCAGTGGTTTTCAAATGTCTGATCAGATTATTGTGGGCTTCTGTTCTGGCATCCAAAATCAACTTTTATTTGATCTCCACCTGAGGTTATTCGAAGTTACAGGTCCATTTTCTAAAGAGCTTGTCCATTATTGTCAAATTCAATTAAATTAGAATTCACATTGGCATTTAGCAAAGTTCCATGTCTCATATTTTCAGATTACGAAGATCTTCGAAAAAGGAAGGAGAAAATCCAATACCTCACCTTTTCATACAACACTGAATCAATAAACAGACAAGCAAACAGCAGAGTAAGCAGATGGAGAACCAAATTACTGTATATATTAAAAATTACTTTCTGGACATGTCTTACCGGAGGAGCAGACAACCAACCAAACTTTTCCTCTAATCTATTCATATCTCGGTCAAAAGCGTAAAGAAACTTGTAACGCAAAGTTTCATCATCGGCCAAATGAAATTGTCTTCTGGCATAGTGGTAACTTTCATTATTTCCTTTTCTTGGGAAGTCCAGCCATTCGGGATGTCCAAATTCATTACCTAGATTTAAAAAAAAATACTGTTTAATTTTGAAAAAGTAGCTCTTGCAAAGACGAATATACATAAAAAAAAGAAAGATGGCATGCCAAACACATTAACAGAGGGTAGCGTTTAAGGATGGTTTTACGTTTAGGCTTTCTTAATGAATGTTGACCCAGTATGACTTGCTTAGTGAAACCAATTTCATTGACTACAGTCATGTGTATTTTAATACATACTGACATGTCAAGACAGATAGTAATTTGTAAAATGTATTTAAAAAACCAAGACACAAATAATTAGTTTCATTACGCAATTTTGATTTAAAGAGGAAAAAGTCAAACAAACTTCTCAGTAGTTACTCCTCTATGTTGAATGAGAAATGTTAACTAATTGTACTGAAACAGTACCCTAGCGAAATATGTTTTTCTACTGAAAAATAGCCATGGGCCTAGTTCTAGGTGTGAGGGTACCTAGGACCTCCTGCGTGAAATCCAAGACACTGCTGGTTCAGAAGAATTCAATAGGAGAATCAATTTAGTCAATCCTATAGTGCGGTTTTACTAGCTGAATGATTTGACTTATAGAAGCAAAAGCCCTGCCTCCATCAAGATGGTCAATTCCACAGTTAAAAAATATATATATATCTACAAATAATTATTGCAAGCCAAGACCAAAAGCAAATCTACGATTACTGCTTCGTAAGTAAGTACGTCACTTTGTTGTCATTGTTATTAGTAGTTATAACATCTGACTTTTTCTGTCTGCAACCTATCTAGGAGATAATTTCGCCTCCTGTTTCAAACACAATAGGAAGAAAGAGTAAATATATGCAAAATGACTAGAAATCTAACACATGGATAGAATTCCCACACTCCCAAAAATGTTGGATGAGGTGACTAGGAAGAATACCTAAGCCCTAGGTGCCCTCTGGGCGTTGTTCGGTAGCCCCCCTTGGTCCTCCACATGCGGCCCCCAAAACCTGTTTGAAAAAAAACTGTTAATGCATAGGGCATAGCAACTCACCTGTGGCGTGGTCACATGCTGATTGCTCAGCGTGGTCACATGCTGATTGTGGCGTGGTCACATGCTGATTGTCACATCTAATTGCTCAGATTTGTATGACATTTATCTTTTTAATATAGGTATATTTCCTCAATAGGCTAGCATAGTATGTTCTAGTGATGATTTAGCTCACTGTAAGATCCCCAATTACCCAATACCCAGATAACCCAAAACGCCCGATACCCAATTCAGTCTATGAAGACTGCTGCCTTCCCCCTCTATTAATGTTACAACATTGTCCTTCTTGAAATCATCATTCTACTTTCATTTTGATTGATTTTGTGAATTACAAAGAGATTTAAATTAGTTTGTTTTATTTATTTAAAGCCTGCCTCTGTGCCCTTCAAGGTATACAGTGATACTGTCAATGTGTGTTTTTTCATAGTAATAGGCCTATAGCAAAATAGTGATTGGGTGAAGCTCTCAATCACAGGAACAGGTCAGAATACCAGACTCCTCCAGCTGTTGGAGCTTACGGGAGTGCACAGTAGAAACTTTAGGCGGACATGCAAGCAAATAGAGATGGCCACAGCTACTGACTACAACAAGCAAATTGTAACAGACTTTTTTAAAAGGCCTCATTTGCATAATACTTTGACCTTTTAACAATTACCTACAACACAGAAGAGCCATAAAAAGTCTTTTTCCAAAAGTGCCCCCCTTAGAACTTTCTATTATGAGCACTGCATGTCCCTGGATTTGAAAACTTCAAGTTTAATCATACTCCAGGTATAGTGTAAACAAACAAAAGATGGAAAACAATGCAAAAGATAATTAACAACTACCGCAGGGGGAAAAAAGAGAAAAAAACTCAAGGCTTTTATCCCTGATCCCTCTGTAAACAGCAACATGTGAAGCATGGATATTATAAAGGTAAGTATAGAGACATGCTACTGAGATTTGGTTTTCTGTAATTAATTTCAAGTTGTTTCTTTTGAAACTATAAAATGTCAAAGACAAGGAGAACATTTAATTAAATATAAAACAATGGGGTGCTAATGAATAGCCAAAATAAAAATGTTTCATTGCAGATGACTTTTTAATTGTTATAAGAAATGTTAATCAGAGCAGATAATTTTGTGAGTTAGAACATTTTACATAAGTATTTGATATTTTAAAGCTATATTAAAGTTAAATATAGTGTAAGGCTTGGATTTGAGCATGGTGGATGATACTCTGACTAAAGCTAGCCACACATGGGTAGATTCCTGTGCAATCGACCCCCCGTTCAATCACAGCTTGGTGGCGTCACCACGCTGTGATTGATCAGGGATCAATTGAACGGAAAAAATGTGCACCACATGGGCACATCGATTGCCGTTCAATGGGGACACCGGGGACCCGTTCTCCCCAGTTTGCAGCATGTGTGAATCAGAACATGCTACAAGTTGGGGAAAAGCAGCTTGCCTCACTCACACAGCAGCAGCTTTAGAGTGAGTGCTGGCTCCGCCCCCTTCACACTGACAGCGGACGGCTGTGGAGGAAGGAGTCGGTGACATCCAATACTTCGCAAGAAGATTCTTGTCTCCATGCAAAGTAATGAAGATTGAACTGAGTTTTCCAACATGTTTGAACCTCGTTCAATCAAGTTTCTTCAAGCGGGCTCTATTGATCCCGCTCAAAGGAAAGCACACACACAGGTAGGTTTGTAAAGAGATTAGAGCACAATCAATCACAGTGAGCGCGCACATTGATTGATTGTATTTGAATCTTTTAACAGATCTACTCATGTGTGCCTAGCTTAAGGGCTTGTCCCCACTTACACAGCCGGCTGCCTCCTCCATTCACTCTGGCAGGCCCGTCCTCACTTAAAAGAAAAATTAAGATAAAACTAAAAACTACAGGAAGTAGTAAGGGAGTCTCTGCTTCTATCAAAGGTAATCTTTGCTAAGCCAAACAAATTTTGGACAAGATGCTGTATTAGTATAAGTATTTGTACAAATGAACATGTATCAATGACAGTACCACAAGTAACAACCCATTGCAGGGCTCATTTTAAAACACTGTGAGACTTTCTGCATTTCCCCCATTGCTCCTCCTCTCCTCGTGGTACAGGCTAGCTGCCACCTCATTCTTAATCTGCAGCACATCACTGTCTCTTCCGCTATCTGGCATCCCCTGGTGGCTGTTGGCCTTACTGCGGCATTAACATAGCATTACACAGGAATCAACATGGTGCCTTCCACAGATCAGACCAAAGTATAATTGTTTCGTTTTTTTGAGCGACTTAGAACCATTGGGACAGCTGAGAAATAGAAATGCAAATACATTTATAGTTTTTTCGATTGTAGGTGCGCTTTAAACTTGTAAATCGGATGCTTATCTGGCTGAGACAGCTGCATAATGTTCCAGAGAGCATGGGTTGATTCAGAATTGGGAATTATGATGTTGATCCAATTACTTGTGATGAATCAGACCATGGAACATACAGACTGTAACGGCTTGTTTCTACTAGTGCGGATTGTGCTGATCGCTGTGGCTGCAGCCGCTCGACCGCACCCATAGGCAAAGCATCGGCCAGGCTCCACTTGTGCGGCCGTGTGCGGTCGGACACTGTCGTGGTTCTGAATGCCTGCCTACCGCGTTTTTGTGCAGATGCCATGCCCGACCACATCCCAGGACAAGGGGCCTGCCCATAGTCCGCATCCGAACCAACGGATGTCCGCGTGCATCCGCATTGGGGTGTGGTCGCTAGTACATCCGCACTAGTGGAAACAAGCCCTTACAGGCCTTTCACATTATATGCATTTTTTTATGCGTTTTTCACAATACACATCTGCGTTTGCATTTTTTAACAAAGCAAAAAAAAATGCATGCAGCAGGGTGTTATAAAAAAATTGCATGCTCAACGCATGCAGTGTGAATGGTAACATTGGTCTTCTATGAGAAAACACAGTGCCACAAAAATGTGACGCAGCGAGCATAGTGTGAAAGAGCCATGACACTGCTTAAACTGTATGTGTATAACTCTTTGAAGTTTTTATAAATAACATTATTTATATCCACACATTTTAGACTCATCCCCTTTGTAGAAACTTTAATGATGCATTGCAAAACAGTAAAAGATGTAATATCTCTGTACATTTATGAAAATGCTCTCACATCATATTTTAAGCATCTTCATGTTTTCTTAGCAAAACAGCTTATGCATTTACCTTTAGGGACCGAAATACTACACTCCACTGATCTCGCTGTCTGGATCCATCTAATCATATTTCCTAAAATCAAAGTCTCCTGAGCAGAAAACTGGATTAAAATAGGTGATTCATCTTTGTTACTTGTAACAGAATTGACTTCTACCAAGAGGACAAACATTGCTTACACTATTACTCATAAGCGGAAATTAAGCCTGTAAAGTAGCATACATGCCTTGAAAGTACAAAATCCAGATCTAATCTCCTTTTGGCAGGAGTATAGAACTTGTTTTAAAGAACTCTACATAGCCATGGTTTAGAATATGTGGTATAAGCAATCACATTTGTATAAGTTTATGCGATAGGACACAGGGGCTTTTCAAATGCATTAACTTAATATAAAATAGAAAAGTATATAATATAAAATAAAAGTGATATCATCTTATTTATTACTTGCAAATACAGAGAGTGGTGTTTTCAAAATGAAATTCCACTATATCCAGTAAACATTTACAAAATGTCCACAAGATGGCACAGTCGCACTAGTTTGTTTACATTCCACCAGTTGGGGAATGCTGCAAACAGAAAACCGAACACAAAAGATTGATCAGTCATCGTACTATACAGAGGCTGCTGGCATCCACAGGGTGACCAGCGAACCCCCGGACAGGTATGTGGGACCCTGACTCTCACTTGAAGTAATAAGCTTGGCTTATACTGGAGTATATACGGTATATGGACAATAGTATTGTTAGTCCTTACCATTACACTTACAGGAACTTTTATGTTATTCCATTCTATATCACGGAGGCATTCACTGAGGTTTATCGCAAAGATGTTCCATAGGGTTGAGATCAAGGCTCTGTCTTCCCCAACCATCTCTTTATGGAACGTACTATGTAAAATGGGTTTGCACAAAGGGATAATCATATAGTTGTCCATAATGCCTTTCATCATCATTAGACTAGACTATTTTCACTGAGCCCAAGACCAGTGGTGGCTTTTTACCATTCCAGCCCAGTCACAGTGTTTACATGCATCGGTTTGGCAATGGAAACCCATCCCATGAAGGTCCCATCACAGTTTTTTGTGCTCTAAGTTTGTTCGGCTATGTTTCCGAGTCAATTTCCCTGTGTTTGACAGATCACATCCAATGTAAATCAATGAACTAGTACACACATGCATTGATTGCCTGCGTTGGGTTGCGTTGCCTTAATGTCAATAATGCACCATAAAACGCACCCAGTTTTCAGAGCAGGAAAACAAGAAAAAAAATATTTGAAGTGTTCAAATCAATTGGGGAAAAAAATCTCTATGCAATACTAGCGGCAGACACAAGATATCCCTAATGAACACTTTATGTAGCCGTTTATGTACAGATTATATCAATGGCTTCTTTCTCACATCAGGGAAGAGGGGGGAGCTGTGTGCTGTAGATCTCTCCCCTTTATGGCTGACAAAGATTTGAACACAGCTACCACAAGCGCCTATGGTAGGGACACCAAACAAATATCCTTTTACCACACCTTCGGACCATAAGATACACCTCCTACATATAAGTATTTGTATGGGTGGTATTTATTTTTTCAATGTACAGTAACAATTAAGACCAGAATATGATTTAAACCTAGCAAAGAAAAAAGCAGAGAAAATTAGTAGTCAGTGCAGCTGAAAATGCCTTCGGCTATAGGCTCAGTATCAGCAATAAAACAAGTTTAATAATGTTGGCTACATGTGTCTTACATTTCAAGGTTACAATTTGCATAAAAAAAACAACATAATTAAACACTACTGGGTTTCTAATGTTGACAGTGCTTAAGAGGAAACTTTGTTTTCCGACTATAATAACCATTAGATCTGCATCTGTTAGTGCAGTGTTTTTCAACCACTGTTCTGCAATGTTGCCTGGGATGTTGCCTGGTGTGCCGTGGGTTTTTGACCCCACCCTCGGCCCTCCTATCTAG
>CM070033.1:157522009-157535428 GCA_036250615.1 Ptychadena robeensis
CAGACCAGGGGCGGTGTTTTTGCTCTGCTGGTAAGCATCTGCGTTCCAGCGGGGCACCTGGACTCGCGTATTCTTAAAAAACTCAACTCCTGCATTACAATACAAGCAAATGTATCCCAAAGTGAAATCACAATCCTAAGTAACTGAATAGTTTACACCAGTGGTGGGCAACCGAGTTGATATGGAGGGCCACAAGTGCGGCCCTCAGCATCAATAAAGGGCCGCACATAACATTTTCATATCTATACTGACTTGTATAACCATTTTATAATGAAAAAAGGACAGAAGCATAGCTAGACATTATTTTTCATTTTTAAATAACATAACTTGATTAAAATTATACTAAGCATTAGAAAACACTGTAGTATGGTAATGCACATTTTCTGTTATATATATATATATATAAAATCAAAGCCTTTGATGATATTTATGGGGCACATAACATTTGATTCAAAGGTTATGTGCCCCATTCTGAAATTATGTGCCACAATACATATTATATAATCATCTCCCACTCGTTGTGATAGTAGGGGCATAGGAACTCACCTGTCCGCCAATCCCTCACCAACACGTCTTTGCCCGAGATCTTCAGAACAGAAAGAGGAGAGGCAAGGTACTTGCTCAGACACCGTCTGGGTCACTGACCCTGAGCGAGTCACTCACCTCTCCTCCCCTTCCCGCCGTGAGCAGATCCCAGGCCAGGACGTGTCAGCAGAGGATCGGTGGACAGGTGAGTTCCTATACCCTATGCTTTAACAGTTAGGTTTGGGGGAGTGGAGGACAGAGGAGGGCCTCTGAAGAACGCCGAAAGGGCGGCAGGTTGGGCACCTGGGGTTTACATCTATGTGATGTAGACCAGCACTTGATTGCTAATGAGGTTTAAAGCAATGGAACATATTATATTTTTTATGCTTTTTTTGAGCATTCGCTCCATAACTTTTTAACATAACTGTTTCTACTTTACTAAACAAAAACACTACACAAATGATGATGGCATTCTGCGTCAATTATTCTTCATAACTCGATCCTGTGGAACGTATGTTCCAATTATCATGTACCTATGCAGATATGATGCCCTTTAGATCTACCAACAACTATGTAGTATAGGGTTCTCTGAGATTGAACACAGGTAGACTTGATTGTTTAGAAAGTCCCTCCTGTCACATGGTTTTGGTAAAACAAAAGAAGATCCAAAGGAAATCTGACAGAGAAATCTAAAGCAGGATACACACATGTAGATATGGGCCAGATCGATGGCCGCTTCCAGCTCCGTGCGCAATCACGGCCATCTATCTGGCCTATATCATATGCGGCCATCTCTGTTTTTGAGCAGGACCAATCATCCCCCCTTGAAAAAGGGGATATCTGCCGTGACCGTTAATCACCGCCGATGTCCGGGTCTCCATGCAAAGCATTGGCTGAGCTGGAGAGACAGAGCTGTCTCTCCTGTGCCTCCAAAATCTGACAGCAGCGTGATGACATCATCACGCTGCTGCAGGGAACATCAGACGGCTTCAATATCGAGTATGGGGACCCTTATTGATTAAAATATCAAATGCTGCAACACATATTGTATTGTTCAACATTTTGATGTGAAATAAAAAAAATTATCATATTTATGTATGGTTTTTTAAAGCTAAACTGATCAGCAGCTTAATGAATTGAGTGAATAAAGAGTCATTGATTTGCATGTTTCATTCAGTTCAGTTGCATAAAATGATCCGCAGGATGAATAAACGCATTCAATTGAGTTGATTCAAAAGCCATATATCTAGACATAAAATTATTTCCTTCCATTTTTTTTTTGTGGAAAGGACTCAAAGTTCTGCAAGTTATTTAGTGGTGTTGAATGCATTTCCTTTTTTTTCAGGACAAAGAGTCCAGTAAGATTTTTGTAATGGCAGGAAAACATGATCCATGTCCATTCTAGCCATAAGAATGTAAACACTTTAGGAAATTTGTACATAAAGTGACTGACAAAAAAAATTGCCACTGAAATCTATGGTTCTTTACACTGTCTATCTACCCTACTTATGTATAGGGTACAGTAGTAACATATCAGCTGATGGGTAAAATGATAGATATCTGCGAGGACCTGGCTTTTGGCGCACACAGAAGTGTGACAAATACATCAGGGGTGTCCATACTTTTTACAAAGGCCAGGTTTGGATGTGCTGTCCACTTGTGCTCTGCATCCAGTTACACCTGCATGTCATTGATCAGTGAATTATTGTGGTTTCAAATGAATCAGTAAATTCTTCCTCAGTCCCTGATGAAGTTCGGTTTCGAACGAAAGGCGTTGGACAAGCACAGACTGACCAATGCAATCTGCAGATCTTTAACTTATCATGAACTATATTTTATGCTTTTGTACATTTTAATGTAGCAACCAAAAGGGTCAATGGTCCAATTTTGTGACTCAATAAAGACGATTTCATACTTAATTTCAAACTAACTTGTTGACTTTTCATTGTGGGCCAAAAGAAACCCATTTTAGTGTGAACTGGGTCTTGGGACCCATAAGGGCTAATTTTTAGCATTTTCTGTGTATTATTGATTTTATGGCTGTGGGTTGGAGGACACAAACATGGGCCACATTTGGCACCAGGGCCAGACTTTGGACATGCCTGCCTTAGATTTGTCAGGCTAGGCTGCCCTTAAAAAGAATGAAGATCTGAGGAAAGGGCACTGGGATAGGTGGGTATATTTTTTCCAGAATACTGCAGTATAAATTACTATAATATGGATGAATACTAAAACTGGCAATCCAACTCTGAAGCTGGAACATTTGCTTTAGGTTCACTATGCATTTAAATTGTTTCATGTACAGATAATCAATAAAGTAGAAAAAATAACTGTTCGGATATATGGAGAAAAAAATCTTTTTAAAATAATAAAAACACTTATGACATACACGGTCTTCTGAAAGGGTATACAGCACGAGACGAGATTGGAGGATTACAGCCTAGGCTGAGGCTCCACTGCCTCTGTTTCTGAGCACTCAAAGTCTTTTAGATTTTGTTTTCAGTGAGACATTGCAACTAGATGTAGCAGGTCGCAGTCCGTTTTTAAAAACCTAGTGTTTAAGGATGCGCATCGTGCTGAAAGTGAACAGACATGTCCATAGGGATTGTATGCCTGCATCTAAATATCACTTCCGAAGCTCCCCCCCTAGCGCATGGGTGGGGAAAAAAATTGCATAGGAATTCTACTGGAAAAAAAAATGCATCTAAAAACACTGAAATGCAGAGACGCACCCAAAACGCACCCAAAAGCTCATTCGTCTTTGCATGTGTTCCTTAAAAAAACCTGCAGTGGTGTCTTGGCCATATATTAAGGCTGGGTCTGCACTATTTAGTTCCCAAAACCGCAGCTGGGGTTATAGACCATGGTGCAATTCATGAGCGGTTTCTGAGCCAGTATTCCATGTCCCCGCCCATACTTTCCATTAGCAAACCCTCACCCCCGGTGGACCATGGGGAAACATTTTTGTTAACCCAGCCTAAATGGCTTAATACAGGAAAAAAACATAAACTGATTAGTAATTGATATCAAAAGCATATATGTTTCAGTAGATGATCAGACACAGATAAAATATAGGGGGGGGGGGCATTTCACTGCAGTGATCTACCAAACTACTATAGGTTTAACCCCCTGGGCATTATGCCCATTTCACGCTTTAAAAAAAATAACGCATATAATGCTGGTCAAAAGCGCGGCCTCCCCATCATTTTGGAGTCATCTCTTACGCTGGAGAGGACCCAGAACAATTCACTGATCCACAGGCTCGCTAGGGATAAGTAATCATCCCTAATAATAATAATGTGTAGCTCAGGATGAGTTTGTTTTGTAAGCAAAAGCCCAGGAGGTTAATACACTGGTCACCCTACTAAACACTAGTGATGATCTCGAATATTCGGATTCCGAATATTAATCGCGAATATCGGCAATTCGGAAATTCGCAAAGATGGTGAATATATTGCCGAATATTCGCAATTCCGGATATTCTGTATTTTCTTTCCATTACACATGCCTCTCAATGCAAGTGGGAAGGCTGCAACAAGAGCTTAGCAACACTCCCTGCGACCATCAACAGTTTTCAAATCCAAAATTGGGGTGATGCGAATATTGTGAAAATCGTCACTTTTGAAAATTCGCCAAAAATCACTAAGATGGCGTCCAAAATTCGCAATTTTTTAACATGCCCCTCAATGCAAGTTAAACATGTATTCGCAAAATTCGCAAAAAAATGCAGATTTTCGCGATAAGAAGAATATTGCTGAATGCGAATATTTTCCGAATGTTTTACAAAAAATTTGCGGCAAGCTGCGAATACGAATATTGCCTATGCCGCTCATCACTACTAAACACTCCATTGGCATTGCAAAGTTTTTTTCTTGTACCACGAAAATAAGGAGTTTGTGCATTGTTGCTGCAATACAGAAAGTATTTGTTTAAAAATGAATTCACCTACCAATAAAATTTAGGTATCCATCTCCTCCAAGAACATGTGTGATGAGACGAATCATCTTATGGAGCTGAATTCCACGATCAATTACAGATGTGAAAGGAGACAGGACACTCATATTGGTGTACATTTCAGCATCCATCAACCAAAATGCTAGCGTCTTATCACCAACAAGTGCCTAGATAAAAAAAAACAACACACATGATGGACAGTTTCAATTACAATCTACAAAAAATTCTAAATACAATGGTTTGATGTTTCTCCACTATTTTATATCAAACTCATATTAACCACTTCACCAGCTACAGACCGTTTAGGTGACATTGAGACAAAAAGATGCATAAAGGCCTGTCCATGGTATGCTAATGTAAATCATTGGGATACTCAAACCCACTGTAAGTTTTAGGCTGTGACTAATGCAAATAACAGTTTTTTTTAAAGGAAAATCACATATTTCTGGGAGATGCAGAGAAAGGTTGTAGGAACAAAAAGCATAAATTAGGTACAATCTTTTTTAACTTTATTTTAAACTTACTTGATGCAAAAACTATATGAGCTAGGGCAAAACTTTTCTTTTTACTCTTCCAGAAAGGCTTCTCTACACCCCTTTCAGTGCAATTTCGGTGATGATATCCCATTGGGGGTGTTTGCAATGAACTCACAAATCAGCTATAAAAGAAGCTTTTTTCTAGGTCTGACCAACCATGTATTGGTAGAGAAGAGCTAGTGAGGGGCTTTTAAGGCACTAATTCACAAATAAATTTGTTTGCTAATCATGGTTGTTTTTAAAACGATGTGTTAAAAAATCATGTGTTTTTAATATCCTTATCTTAAAGCGGACCTACCACCAGAAATCTATGTTTTTATGAATGGCACTAGAAGTGCCAATAATAGGGAGTAATGCAGTAAAAAAACTCAAAAACGTTCCTGTAATGAGCAATTTAACAAGATTACCACTCAGCAGCCATCACTTCCTGGTTCGTGGAACACATGAAACACATGGGGGTGCAATATCGCGGGTGGCCACTGGGGGCGTTCAGTGATCTTCTATGGGAATTTACAAAGCAGGTCACTGTGAAATCTAAGCTCCCTGTGACGTGCTGCCGATTTCTGCAGACCATGAACCAGGAAGTGTGGAGAACTGCCGGATTATATTCTTAAATTGCTCATTACAGGTACGTTTTGGGGTTTTTTCACTGCATTCCTCCCTATTATTGGCACTTCTAGTGCCATTCATGAAAACATAGATTCCTGGTGGTAGGTCCGCTTTAAGTGTCTCCAATGTGATGGTCAGCAGTCCAATGCGTTTCTCCCCTATTAATGCAGGGGCTTCATCAGGGAACATTGGAGTTTAGGACAAGGTATTTGAATCCGTCCGGTAAGTGAATAGCAAAAACAAAACAGCGGAAAAAACAGAAACAGCTGTCAGAAGTCCTCCCTCCTGCATGTATTACAACAGTTGCCTTCGAAATTGGCAAGGTATACCCTTAAATGGGTTATCCTTTTAGCCACGGACATTCGTAATGGTTGTTTCAGGCTTGAGGTATGTCTTACGGTGTGTCACAGTCAAACTGTTGTACCACACCCAGGAGGGAGGACTTCTGACAGCTGTTTCTGTTTTTTTCTGCTGTTTTGTTTTTGCGATTAATTTACTGGACGGATTTAAATACATTGTCCTTTACTCCAATGTTCCCTGATGAAGCCCCTGCATTAATAGGGGAGAAACACATTGGACTGCTGACCATCACATTGGCGACACTTAAGATAATGACTGTATATGACGTGTTTATGTTACTGACTGCTAATCATGGTTGTTTTTTTGAAACGATGTGTTAAGAAAAAACATGTGTTTTTAAACAAATGTATTTGCAAATTAGTGCCTTAACCTCCCTAGCGGTCACGACCAGCCCAGCTTGTCCAGAGCTTGTGTAAAGAAAAAAGTCTGGATGAGCTGGACTCCCATGAAATCTGCATATCCCCTTATAGCTACAGCGATGCTGCTTCCAGCCACAGCATTTCTATTGTGCGGCATCACCAATCGCGCCACGGTGACACGGAAGGGGCAGGGGGTGCCATAGACCTCCATGTTAATAGAGGGGGCATCGCCTTTCCAGCCCTCACAGCCGGCGCCATTAATGACACCGTCTGTGTGGAGAGGAGCGGGGGGAGGGAGGAAATGGCAGGCAGTGTACCTTGTACACTGCGGCGATTGTACGTACCACGCTGATAAAAACGGTGTGGTACGGGCAGTGCGTTAGGGAGGTTAAAAGACCCTCACTAGCTCTTCCATACCAATACATAGTTTGGTCAGACCTAGAAAAAAGCTTCTTTTATGTCTATTTCTTACAGGGCTGTGGAGTCGGAGTCGAGGAGTCGGAGTCGGAGACATTTTTGGGTCCCTGGAGTCGGCAAAAAATGTCCCGACTCCGACTCCTACTAAATTTAAATGGAGATAATTTTTTTTTTTTAATAAACAAAAAAAAAAATACTTCAAATGGTCGCAATTAACAAACAGTCCATAAAAATGAACAAATGACTTCTCTGCATGAAGAATACATACATGCAGTGTAATAACCATTACAAGCGTCCCACTCGTGACCCGAGCCTAAAGGCCTCCACACACGTACCGATGGGGGCCGACAGACCAGCTCAGGTGAGCTCTAGAGTGGTCACAAGGATGAGGTCATCAACGCGGCTCTCCAGAGCCTGACAAGCAAGACCCCGGTCTTCGATTAGAACTCAACAGCATCGGCCAGAGATTATCGGACATGTCCCGTTCTCTGGCCGGCGAGCTGGGGCGTCAGCGATCTGTCACCCCATGTGGGCCTCCCCCCATACGGCATCCACACACGCCCATGGTCGGCAGCAAAATCGGCCCTCCCCCTGCCTTGGTGCGTGGTATGGCAGCTTAACTCTCCCTGATAATGAAGTAAATGTTTGTTGCCGGACTAGAGACGCTTGTATAATGCTTGCCATACACCATGCCGATAAGCTTGAATCTCGGTGCTATCGGGACTGGTCTGCCTGCCACAACCATCGGGTTGTGTAGGCAGCCTTAGGTGAAGGGAATGGAATTGCACATAGTTCAGGAGGACTGAACCCGTAAAGCATTTGGAAAACCGCTGTCAATCAGCTGAGGCGACAAATACTTAGATGGTAGCTTCAACTCACTTTAATCATGACTCTGGGATTCCAGGGAAATCATGAATCATGTTTGAAGTGCCCCTTCTCCCTGCCTCTTCTTGGAGCCTTCCACTGCCCTATCTTCAGCAAGAAGATCAAACACTAAAAGCTTGGCACACACGGGTAGATCTGTAACAAGATTGTGTACAATCGCACGGTAATGATTGTCTCTCACTGTTACAAACCTACCCGTGTGTGCCTTCCTTCGGGCGGGATCAATAGAGCCGGCTCAAAGGAACTTGATTGAACGGGGTTCCAACATGTTGAAAAGACCCCGTACTTTGCATGGAGACATGAGTCTTCATGGAAAGTATTAAAACAGCTGCGGCTCTTGCCTCCACACTCACAGCGTACGTCTGTGAGTGGTAGAAGGGGACCAGAGACAGCACTCCTCACTTGGAAACTGTGTGAGGACAGGCTGCTTCTCCCCAGCTTCCCCCAGCTGGGCGTGTTGTAAATCAACCCACCTGCAAGCTGGGGATAAACGGGTCCCCATGTGACCAGGATCGATGTGCCCATGTGGTGCACTAGATTTCGCGTTCAATTGATCCCCACAGCGTGGTGCCTAGCTTAAGGAAAAAGCAGCAGCATCTTCTGCCTAACTCCCTTTCTTCTGCCTTTAATTGGCCATTACAGTACAGTGTTGGTTTCCTAGCCAGTAGTTCTGTGGTTAATGTATGATGCCTTCCTTTCCTTCAATGGATGGATACAATACATTAGCATATTACATACAGAGGATCGGAGTCGACGGAGTCGGATTCTGAAGAATCTGAAACTGAGGAGTCGGAGTCGGGGAATTTATCGACCGACTCCACAGCCCTGATTTCTTATGGGCGTGGCACATGCCTAGAGCAAACTATTCTACCACTGGGTTAACCTTCATCCATGTAAATTTTTGCTATCACAAATCAGCTAGTTGAAATTTCGCAGTCATAATAACGACATCCTGAACCAAAAGCACATTAGCTGTGTGTTTCTGTGGCTCAGTTGCTGCATTTCCCACCCTTAAGTCATCCAGTTTTTTTCTGTAAAATGATGTACCCTGGCATACCTGGAAAGGCTTATGCTCAAGTATACAGTAGGTAAGGAAAGAATTCAGACCCCCTTAAAAATTTTCACTCTTTGTTATATTGCAGCCATTTGCTAACATATTTTAAGTTCTTTTTTTCCCTCATTTATGTACACACAGCACCTCATATTGACAGAAAAACACAGAATTGTAGAAATTTTTACAGATTTATAAAGAAAGAAAAACTGAAATTTCACATGTTCCTAAGTATTCAGACCCTTTGCTCAGTATTTAGTAAAAGCACCCCTTTGATCTAATACAGCCATGAGTCTTTTTGGGAAAGAAGCAACAAGTTTTCACACCTGGATTTGGGGATCCTCTGCCATTCCTACTTGCAGATCCTCTCCAGTTCTGTCAGGTTGGATGGTAAACATTGGTGGGAGCCATTCAAGAACAGTTGTGAAGCCACTCCTTTATTTTGGCTCTGTAAACCTTTGGTCCTGAGCACTCTGGAGAAGGTTTTTGTCCAGGATATCCCTGTACTTGACTGCATTAATCCTATCCTCGATTGCAAACCAGTTATCCTGTCCCTGCAGCTGAAAAATACCCCCACAGCATGATGTGGTCATGACCATGCTTCACTGTTGAGACTGTATTGGACAGTTCCTGGTTTTCCCACACATATACCGCTTAGAATTAAGGCTTCCTATGGGCCACTCTGCCATATAGCCCGACTCGTGGAGGTTGACTTTCTACAACTTTCTCCCATCTCCCGACTGCATCTCTGGAGCTCAGCCACAGTGATCTTTGGGTTCTTCTTAAACTCTTTCACCAAGGCTCTTCTCCCCCGATAGCTCAGTTTGGCCAGACGGCCAGCTTCAGGAAGGGTTCTGGTTGTCTCAAACATCTTCCATTTAAGGATTATGGAGGTTACTGTGCTCTAATGAACCTTAAGTGCCGCAGAAATTTTTTTGTAACCTTGGCCAGATCTGTGCCTTGCCACAATTCTGTCTCTGAGCTCTTCAGGCAGTTACTTTGACCTCACGATCTCCATTTGCTCTGACATGCACTGTGAGCTGTAAGGTCTTATATAGACAGGTGTGTGGCTTTCCTAATCAAGTCCAAAAATTATAATCAAACACAGCTGGACTCAAATGAAGTTGTAAAACCATCTCAATGATGATCTGAAGAAATGGACCGCCCCTGAGTTAAATATATGGGTGTCACAGCAAAGGGTCTGAATACTTAGGATCATCTCATATTTCAGTTTTTTTTTATTTTTATAAATCTGCAAAAATGTCTACAATTCTGTGTTGTTCTGTCAGTATGGGGTGCTGGGTGTACATTCATGAGGAAAAAAAAAGAACTTAAAAGATTTTAGCAAATGGCTGCAATATAACAAAGAGTGAAAAAAGGGGGTCTGAATACTTTCCGTACCCACTGTATATAGCAAGATGTCAGTATTTCATTACAATAATTCTAAACAGCAAAACATGTTCTATCCAAAAACCTCATCCATGAGTACGAAACGCACATGTTTGGATGGAGACACTTTATTTGCACCTACCATTGACTACCATTGCTCAATCTTGTTTAGAAGAGAATACATTCAGCAAGCCAAAATAAAGGATGTCAGCATCTGATTTTGTACCCATAAAACGTTACCTTTATTGTGTTAGCAAACCTGCAGAGCTCTCAAATATGCATTTTGAGGGACATTGTAAAGTACACCATCATCCATTTACTGGCACTAAAGGCTCAAAAATAGTGCTTGCTTTCCCAATTTGTGTGCAGAGTAACGCATCCTGAACAGTTTATAAAGTCCTGCAATCCTTCAAAATGAAGTAATTTGCCCATAATCTTACTATAGAGCCATCATACTAATTATCACAGCTCACAAAATAGACAGCAGACCTCTTATTGACTAAACAAATGTACCCTGCACAATATGAAGATCTCAAAGTAAGTCAAAACAACAACCAGAGGAACTTAACCCTCACTCAAATGTTTGCCATTGACCTCCATGTTAAGGAGGCTGCGTACTATGTGGGTATGGCTGTACCCCCAGGAAGGTTAATACTCCGTTAAAATAATTAAAATAATTGAAAAAACATGTGGTGACGCTAGCGCATCCAATGAGTGCGACCACTCTGTAAGCTCTGTTTAGGGCCACGCTATTGGCCACTCTACAAAGCCGATAATGTGGCCCCTTCAAATCAATAAGCCCGGGCACGTCTGACGCTTTAATTGACTGTCAAGACACATCATACGTCAAGCCTTTGTGGTGTTTATGTTGAAACGGTGCGCCGCCTAGCTTACATGAATACAAGGAGGCTAGAGGAATATATACAATCGAAGGCTATGACAGGCTGTGGAAAGAGCCATGTCATAGCCTATTGACTTCAGTGCTGGGCTTGTGAACTGGGCCGAGATCCCTGCGTTTTAGCACAGTATAGCCCTAGCCTAAGATTCTCACATCCTCCTTTATGAATAGTTTGTATTGTGTGGTCAGACACTGAATATTTTCCCATAAAACACTGCAGAAAACCGCATCTATTTGTCTTTAATATTTAAGGTGTTTCTACTTTAAACTGACTAAACTCAAAACATTAAATCTCCTGTCTTTTTAAATGTGAAGGTGATGTACGAATTGGATATTACATCTCATACAACTTTCTAACAGTTGTTTTGCATTCAGTGGGGTTGGTAAGTATGAAGCTTAAATGGCTCATTATGCAGTTTGATAATTATAAAAGCTTTAGTTCTATAATATAAGCTCTGTCATCGACTCAAAGCCACAGGCTCCTGTAATTAGTGCAGAACAAAAGAAATAAAAATCTAGAAGACAGAAGAGGAACAGTGTTCAATATTAATACTTGGACGATGGCCAGTGAGTTCTAGACAGGGTGGAAACACAAGACAGAAACTATAGTGAATGAAATATGTATTTGGAATTAAGCAGTAAGCCAACAATTTAAAGTCATATACAATTAGAAACATAAAATGTATAACAACTTGAGAACTGACCATACCATGTAAGCAAATTATGTTTCAAGGATATATGATTATAGACAGGGGTGCACATAAGTGGTACTCTGGTATTCAAAAGGGGCCAAAAACTAGCGTACCTGCATTATTGTTACAAAGCTCATATGCGTACTAACAACTTGGAGGCGCTCTGTGTCTGGGCGGCCGCAGCTAAATGTTAAATGTATACAGTATTTATGTCACTTGGATAACCGCAGGGAAACATGAATAACTATAAAAGGTTGTGAATTTGGAAATGTTAATTAATAATCCCCCCAAAAATTTTTTTGACTTTTATGGGTGTTGGAGATCTGGAGGATGAAAGTCAGAGTAGGCATATGTAAGGGTTAAATCTGTCAAGAGAAAAGCACTGTGTGACAGCTGGAATATGACTATGAAAGGTTAAAATTTGGACTGCAGGTAGTCTCAGCGGTTAGTTACTAAGCCAGAAAATGTCAGGGTTGTACTACTACCAGCTGGAGTCAGCTAATCAAAGGATGAATCAGGAACAGAGAGGTTCATCTGCAGCAGAATCTACCATGCAGGAGGCTGATGCAGAGGATAGTGAGGGAGACCACATACATATGGGGTGAGTACCAAACACCACCTTCTGGTACTCATCTGAGGAGCTTACTAAAAAAGTGTGCACCCCTGATTATAGACAAAGGGGATGGTCACTCTGGTTAACAAGGGCCAATTTGTCTCTTTTTGTCTGTATATATTTGGTGGCATAAATGTATTTTCATGTATGTATTCATGGTTAATAATGATTGATTCCCCCCAAAAAAAAAAGAATCCGTTATACTTAAAAAAATGAAATCGCAACTTGAAGTTGGTTGAGAGAGCTTAGGGGTTTTACTTCCGGGTCAAACATACTGGTCAGTTCAAAAGGATCTCAAACCTGAGCTCAGAGTCTTAATGGTCCTGACACAAAGCAAAATCTACACATTTAATGTCAATGGATAATTAATATACATTACTTGGTCATGACTCTCTGCGTAGGCGATATATTTTTCAGTGTATCTTCTGTTAGTGAGTGTATGTACTATGTTTCCGATATCCCAATCCTCATCCTTAAACTCTTTCAGAATCTGTATAAAAAAAACAATAAAAACAGTGACTGTCTATACAGTACAATATGCTGGTTAGCAAAGTGAAGAACACATAAAGTACTTACCTGAATCCATTTATCAGGCACTGCCATTGCTAGCCGATAGTCAAACCCACCACCTCCCTGGGGTGTAGGACAACACAGTGCTGGCATCCCGGAAACATCCTGAACAAAAACACATATCAGAATTAAAATAAATATGTTCCAACTTTGATGTAATGTCCTTATAACAAATCAAAATGAGCGTGGGTTTAATAAGTGCCATCTTCCTCACTGTTCTCTGCGCCAACTTCCTGCATGGTAGATTCTGCTACAGATGGACCTCCCTGTTCTTGATCCTCCTATTAGCTGTCCCCATCCACAGGTTAACATCTGGCTTTATGTCAAATGTAACTCTCAGAGTACAACACCATCTGAACCCTCAGATCTCATACCTCAGTAGTGCAACCCTGACATTTTCTGGGTAAGTAACTAACCTGAGACTACATGCAGTCCAAATGTCAACCTTCCAGTCATATTAAAGCTGTCAAACTGTTTTTCTCTTGTCAGATTTTACTCTTTCATGCCTTCTCTGTCTTTCAACCCCCAGATCTCTAACAGAAGTCCAATCTTTTTTTTTGT
>CM070033.1:157535438-157550192 GCA_036250615.1 Ptychadena robeensis
TTAATTTCACACAGTTATCCAACTTACATATTTGTATATATTTAACAATAAAACTGAAAGAATTTTGGTAATCTAAAAACTTAAATGTTTACAGTAGTGTATAAATCAGTGGTGGCCAACTGAGTTGATATGGAGGGCCACAAGTGCGGCCCTCGGCATCACTAAAGGGCCACACATAACATTTACAATCTATACTGACTTGTATGAGAATTTTTAATGAAAAAAATTACAGCAGGCATAGCTGTAAAGACATATATAATTTTGTAAATAACAAAACTTGATTTAAATGATACTTCAAGCATTAGGGAGCACTATAGTATGGTAATGTGCATTTTATGTCATGTATATAATCAAAAGTTATGTGCTTCAAAGCCATTAAATTTATCGATGGGGCACCAAACCTTCGATTTGGCAGACAGGAGAGTTCCCATGCCCTATGCATTAAGTGGGGGCCTCAAGTGGAAGACTGAGTGGGGCCGCCAAAGATTACTCAAAGGGCCGCATGTTGGGCTTCTGGGGTATCAATGATATAATGAAGTTGTTTGTACAGCTAGATAGTGTGTAAAATCTCCATGCAATACCATGTTCAGCTACAAGATGTCCCTAGTGAACACTTGCCATCAATGTACAGATCACAACAATGGCTTCTTTTTACAACATCGGGTGGGTGGGGAGCTTTGTCCTCTATTGCTGTCAACCAGACTCCTCCGGTGAAGACTCCTTGGCCACCCGGACCCAGAATACCTCCAAGTTGTTAGTACACAAATGCGGCGTAGCAACAAGAATGCAGGTATGCATAGCTAGTTTTTGGTCCTCAATACATAATATGGCTTTGTTAGCTAAGTAAAGGAGTTTAATATGTATTTCTTTGTAAATTAACATATACACACACACTTTAAATATATTTTTCTGATTACCAGTATCCAAAAATCGTATATACTCGAATATAAGCCGACCCGAACCGAGGTACCCAATTTTAGAAAGAAAATCTGCAAAAACTGAATGACTCAAGTATAAGCCTAGGGGGGGAAATGCAGCAGCTAAGGCTCAGAAACATACAGCAAATGTGCTTTTGTTAGGAGATGTTATTATTTAATTCAGTAAACTTTTAATTACAAAGCCCCTGAACATGATATCATCACTAGAGTGGCTGAAGATGTAGAGAAGGGATTGAAAATTAAAAAGTATTGATCTTCTAGCATATCAAGTTCTTGCACAAAATAAGGTCAAATTTGACTTGATTTTGAACCTAATTTATGCAAAAACTACATATGCTAGAGCAATAATGTTTTTTTTAAATGTCTCCACAACCCTTCTCTACATCTCCAGCAAAATTGGTGATGATAGCATGTTTGGGGGCTTTGCAATTTACTCATAAAATCCACCTACAAAATGCAGCGATTTAAATTTTTTTTACCCGAATATAAGCCGAATTTCATTTTTTGAGCACATTTCAGGTGCTGAAAAAAATCGGCTTATATTCAAGTATATACGGTACACACGTTAACTAGTATTGTAACATTAATACACTTCAACAAAAACATTCACAGCAACTTATTATTAAGTTCTGCGTTTTGCAATAAAACCAGAATGCCATCATTACTCATCAATTCTTTGATTGCATCCTGTTTTCAGCTTGGCATTTGAATTCAACAACCCGCATATCCTGACAGATAACTTCCCCCAAAAGAATACTTTTAGGAAAATGAATATTGCCTGCTTGCACAGCAAGAACATAAAACTGCTTTCCACATCTTTTTTTTTCTCTTCCGCAAAGCCTTAGCAGTGGGAAACAAGGTTATTTGAATGACCATGGATTTCAGGCATTGAATAGAATCGTAGCCAGCATGATACAATGTAAATGTTATAGTTGTGAGTATACAACCGAACAGTGTGTTCAAATCTGCACTTTTTGTCTTTCCAGGATTGTTTTTTTTTTTATCAAGGACACACCTGGAAAATGCATTTATGTACTTATCGGCCTAAATAACAGTTAAATAAAATCAATTTACTTTCTTATTTACCTACTAATCCTCAGAAAGCACAAAAAGAACACACACGGCTACGCTGAAACGGCACTGCATCACGAGGCAACGTATTGTTTTGTGATTTTTCTTTTAATGATGTGACACACAGGTCTCACAAATGGTTACTAACTTTTTAAAGCATGCGATAAGTAATTATAAATGCGCATGAAGCAGTCAAATGTTAAAACGCTGAATATGAGAAGCACAGTTCTTTATTGCTTTTTTTTCTTCTTTTCCATCCTCTGCTCAGACTGAAAGCATAAGGAGACAATAGGAAGTGTATTCAAATCTGCATTTATATTTCAAAAACAAAAAAAAGCTGTAAGTACATTTTTATTTAAATGATCAACTAATAATTTATATGAACCAATTCCCTACTTGGACCTTGATGTCCAAAAAGCTACATGGGGTTTACCGTGTAGACTAGTAATTTATCTCAAGGCAGCAAAAAAAATATATAGGGAAATTAAATCTGCTCTGTTTACTTAGAAGTTATTTTTAATTATATATAGTGAACTTGGGGGGGTCTGGGGGTTCACCGTCACCACACTGGAGTTCAGCAAAAAGTCCAAAAAAACACTTTAAGGTGCCAACGAAATAAGACAATAGGCTTAACCGCAGCAGTTCAAAATCCCAGTGTTACAGGTGACCCCAAAACAAAGCGTTGTCTTACTTAATTTCCGTGAAGCCGTATCCTAGCATAACAGTTCATGTATTCAAACAGTGGGAAACCATCCAGCATGGTTTGCTCACATCAAAGTCTTTCCACAACACCATTAGAGTCACCCTGATGAGATCACCTGACCTCATTATATGGCTGCCAAAATCAACCCTTCTCCAGCATCCCAATGGTTACCTTAAAGGTGACCCAGCCCAAATATATATATATATATATTTATTTTTTTAAATTGCTATTGGCTTTACACTGCAGTGTTCTCCCCAGAGCAGATTGGCCGGGCGGCCCGCCCGGGAGATTTTAGTCCCCGCCCAGCACACAAGTCCTCTGACAGGCGGCGCCTCCCATTCTTCAGGAGCGCGCCACAGCCACTGAAAGACTCCAGCCCGCGGCACACTACCGGAGCCGCGGGCCGGAGTCTTTCAGTGGCTGCGGCGCGCTCCTGAAGAATGGGCAGGCGCCGCCTGTCAGAGGACTTGTGTGCTGCCGCTGGCCGGCAGCCTATCAGAGAGGCCGCCGGACCGGTGCAGGCGGCGCGATGACGTCATCGCGCCGCCCGGCTGAAAAAAAATTCTGGGGAGAACACTGCACTGCACAAACATGCAGACACACTGCTCATTTACAAAAATTCATTTACATCATTCCAGCTGTGGCAATACGGACAAGCCTGCCCAGAAGCATTCTGTATGAACTAAGATTGTAACAAGCAAACATTATTGAAACTTGTGATATTTCGTTAAATGTGATATACCGTATATACTTGAGTATAAGCTGACTTTTTTCAGCCCAAAAAATGGGCTGAAAAAGATCCCCTTGGCTTATACTAAAGTCAGGGTCAGAGTCCACTTCCCTATTACCTAGCCTCTGTGAAGCTCCGTTGTGTTTTCCGACATCAGCTTGTGAAATGTAAACAAATGGCACCACACTGCCATCTGGTGGCCCGTTTGGTAATTGGAGAAGGAATTTCAATAGAAATTCAAATATAACTACTTAGATTAAAACATAAAAATAAGTTTCCATTTTATGTATTTATGTATTTTCATGTTTGAATCAAGAGAAGTGCCTTTAAAACCCATTCTGTAATAACATGGAACCTGTGTTCTCTTAACTTTATTGAGGTTGGGGTGCTAAGATTCACCTGTTTGATTCATTCCTAGGGGCAATGGTGCCTTCTCTATATTTTTCTCATTTACAAAACTCTACTATCTGACTTTGCATTTCCCACCCATGGCTTATACTCAACTACGTTTTTGTAGATACAATTAGGCTTATACTCGGGTCGGCTTACATTTGAGTATATACAGTAGATCTTTATTGAACCAAACAAAATATTAAAAATGCTTATATTTTTTTATTTGTTAATGAATGGTCCCCTTTCCTTATCAGAAAAGACTGTGTTATGTGAAGGTTCCTGTCCATCTCAGAACTGGATGGACAGGAAAAAAAATTTATTAGGTAGAGCAGCACTTGCACATGCGTTTAATGTGCTTATTTTGCCGGTTGCCTCGAGTTCGTCTTCAAAGAAATATCACTGCTGACTGATTCCCCATGTGTTAAAACACACTGTGAAACCCAGCAGTAAGAAATCTTAAATTCATCATTTAAATGAACAAACCCGTCACTTTCCAATTGTATCCAGGGCACGGATCTTTTTCAAATTGATTTAACCGATTTTGAAATAACCTGTTCACTTGCTTCGTTCAAAATATTAGAGGATTTCTGACTGCATTTGTGTATTAGCTTCCAATTGCAGCACATTATAGAAGGTTGTCCTGCTTTAATTAAAATTCAATTAGCTATATAATGTCCTGACGGCAGCAGGCTTAAAACATCAAGGTCTTTAATGTTGCGTTCGGCCTACATACTCAACTTAATTACCGCCACACAGCGTAAAAATGTCACGTTTATTAAGAGGGATGGAAATCTATCTCCCCTTTACGTGTGCTATTACAGTTTGCCACATGCAGCCATTAAACTGCACTGGATGGCGATGCAATGAAAAGTCTTCAACCTACCTCAGCTATGGTGATGCATTCTGGAAAGAGAGAATGAACCATGTGATTTGCCAGCATGAGATATGCAAGCGAGTCTTCGTTCACGTGCAGACCAAAATACTCTGTATAATCCCCCGAGAATCCACATCCTAAGATGTAAAACAGAAAATAATAATGATTATTACACTAATAAATAGAAGAGCTAAGTGACTCAACATCTAGCCACCCCAACCTCCATCCCATCTTAGTCTTTACCTCCCATTTACAGTTTTCATTCATGAAAGATTTTGAGTCATAAATCTAGAGAGTAGGTATGGAGCATACTCCTGATTCATGGTAATGCAAGATGGCATTCATGAGAAGGCAAGGCATTAAGTGGTCAACACTCTACTAAGATAAGGCAAATTTAGGGAGGTATTGGGATCAGTGAGGTGGTGGAGGTGTAAAATTAACTTGTGCTTAAAGTGAACTGACCGCCTCGGTATCTCTTTCCTATTATCGGCACTACATACCTGTGAAATCTGTCATGATGTTCTGGCACCGCACCCCTCCTGTGATGCGCGGCTGGCTGCGGCCACTAGTGGATATTGGGAAAGTAGACATTACTTCTGATGCCTGCCTCCCATAATCCCTGCAAAAGCCCTGCAGCCAGCCAGATTTGAATCCAGTGATGCTGGAGGGGCGGAGCATCACTGGATTCAGATCTGGATTGGTGGGGAGAGCAAGAGAGGAAGAGTCTCACTGCTCCATTTTACATGCTGGAGGACTGGACACTCCAGGCATGTCAGTGCTGGAGTGAGGAAGAGGGGAAGGTAAGTATGGGATTTTTCTCTACAGGGATTGGTTTGCCTGGATCAATACAGTAAGTAAATTTATTTTTCGGTTTATAGATCAAATCAGCTTCAAGTCTCCTTTGTGGTGTGATTTTCAAAGCTAAAACACTCCCATTGAAATATAATGGAGACACTTTGGAATTTAGTGTCAAAAAGTCATTCTGAATAACAAATAAATAAAGCACATATACTAGAAATGTCTTTTCTCTATCATAGAGTTTAGGATACCAGAACATCTTTATTCAACAAGCTTCTTACACTAGCTTAACTCAGGGCTCAAAAACTGGCTACTTAATGACTTCAGCAATTGCAGAAGTTAATTATGGTAGATGAATGCCAAGGGGAAAATTTCAGCCCCTCAGCAGTACACGGTCAGTACACAAAATAAAATGGCAATGCCATTGGAGTGTTTCATTTAGGTAAAGCAAACCAATATGTACATTTTAAAAGTGTAGGCTGATGTTTGGAACATTATACTTACCAACACCATGATGGTGGTAAAGCATAGATGTAACGCCATCAAATCTGAAACCATCAAATCCATATTCCTCAATCCACCAGCGAAGGTTAGAGAGGAGAAATCTCAGCACCTCCCAGCTAGTAGAGAAAAAGAAAAAAGACATTTCTACTTTTCAGTACAACATAAGAAGTGATTATACAGTTCACATACATCCAATTCTAATATGTTTCTGACATAAAAATACCACGCACAGTCATAAATACCAAACCGTGTTTCTTAGGTCAACAACCAATAACAATCACTGTGAATTAAAACTAATAGGCCATAGACGTTTAGTTTTCCTTCAATATGCCGGCATGACGTCATCACCCATGGCCGGTCGTGCCAGGAATCGTCTGCGCTCCCTTTGTGTGCTGGCATTTACTTTAGATGGGGACCCTGGTAATGCAATTGTTCTAAAATTTACGGACATGTCTATAAATTCTTAGATCGATTTCCCAGCCGATTTACGGCTAAATTTAGAATGAGCACACATGGCGGTCGATTGGTAGCGAAATCGGCTGCAAATCTAACCGTCTATTTTTCTGGATTTCTTCAAAAACTTCCAATAGTAATTTCATCAGTTTACCCCCTATAATTTTTTCTAAAGAAATCACACACTTTTTCTAATGAGTCTTGATCAGGAATAGGTCTCAGATAACAAATATACACAGACAATGTGGTGTGTGTAGTTGGCTATTGTAGTGTATAGTGTTCTCAACATTCCCTCATTGCACCAAATACCTCTGAGATGAATACAGCAGTTAGCACAGCAGTTCTCAACCTGTGGGTTACCATTTCACAGGGGTTGCAGCTTTCATTGGAAGCCTGCCCATTAATCAGGGGAATGTCTGGAAAAGTAGATGAAGGTGGAGCGATGGATGAGGCAAGGCATAGTGCTTTTTATATCTCCACCATTTACTAAAGCACAGTGCCATAGAAATGCATACAGCCTAGATAGGTATCAATAAGGCCTGAAATACTGTGCTACTTTTTTTTTATAAAGGGTTGAAAATAAAATATAATGCTTACGAAGTAATTTTACGTCTGTCATTTACATATATAATATCTCTTTCACATTTGAAGCTGGAATTGTTGATGCCTGAATCTTTTGCTGAACTCTGGTTTAATCCTCCACATCAGAGGTGTCAAATTCAATTACACAGTGGTCCAAATGTGGAAAATTAAAAAATGAAGTTGCTGGCCAACCTTGATATTCATTCAAACATATTACACTGCAGGCCATTGTGGCCTATGGGTTAGAGTATCCACACAGGGATAGGGGGTAACATAGACTACATATAAACTGTACAGTGCCATACAATGCGTGGGCTATCCCTGTGTGTAGTGTCTGTAGTTCATGTGCGGGCCCCCCCCCCATTTCTGTTTGTATAGTATTGCTTATCCCAGACCATAACTGGCCCCCCTTTCTCCAGCTCTGCCTTCACTGCAGTCCCCCTACCAGCTGCACTCACTATGCCTCTGTCCTCCAACTCTGGAAGTAGAGAACTACTCCATACTCCAAAACATGGGTGCTAACTGTGGCTTCACTAGCAGCCAGGACTTGTAGTTCTTTACTCCCAGAGTGGAACGATGGAGGGGTGGTAAATGCAGCTGGTAGGGGGGTTGCAGAGAAGGTAGATCTAGATGACCTGCCATGGGTCAAAAATATTTGGTTGATGGGCCAAAACTGGCCCCCGGACCACAGTTTGACACCTATGCTCTACATCACCAGAGGGCTCAGGAGACATTGTGATAGATGGAACCAAAAAGTTCAAGGGTAGAAACCAAGACGGCCAAGAATTGCTGAAACTTAAAAGACATTTTGTAGGGGCTGTAGTTTGAATGCACAAAAGAAAAGACCAATATGATAAAGAATAAAGAAAGGTGACCATTCAAGCAATAAAGTGCCACACCCGCAAAATGCTTGCCGAAACCAAAAGGGAACATGGGAGTGGAGAGAGAGTCCATCCGAGCGGGGATATTCAGTAGTAGTCAATAATTATGCAAAGATTTTCAAAAAAAAAAAGTTACAAGATCTTTATTAAATTTGATTTTAAAAGACAAATGGTTAATTTAATTAAAAAAACACACACAATGTCATGATTGTGCACAAGTTTTACCCTATCCTACTGCTTTTGGCACCGTATTGATGGTTAGTAGTGTCCTACATGATTTGTTTCACCAGAGGGCTTTTGTACTAGATGCAACCAAAGGTTCAAGGGTGGAAACCAAGACAGCCAAGAATTGCTGAAATGTAAAATAAATCTACTAGGAGCTTTAGTATTAAATGCACAAACGATAAGAGACACAAGATAGGGGAGTATTATCGCTCTTCTACAGGGGACTTTCAATTTGACTTTTTAACTGACAGGGTCGCTTTAGCTTACATATTATAGTTTTTAGTTTCCCCTTCTTTTGGTCATAAATACTGCTTTCCCTCCAGTAAGTTGGTTACCTTTCTTTCATTGGACAAGTTATTAACCAGAGTTAAATTAATGTTCATTTTGCCATTTTCAACCTTGACAAGTTCTCAAAAAAAGTTTTGCTTTCATTTCCCAAATGTCATTGTATTTTGTAAGGTGCACTGTGAAACGTGTAGGCATACTGTTACTTGAAAGAAACTTCTTATAAAACAATTACTTCTTTTTTCCCCTTCCATTTATGTGCGTAGCCGATCAGCAGCAAGCACCATATTGCCATGGGCTTAAAACTAGAGATAATCATTTAAAGTGGAGGAGTTAAAAGGTAAGTCTTGGACGGGTGGTGCATTGTAAAACGAGAAAAGAATATTAGGTTTTATACCGCGAAAGTCGAGTTGCAAAATCTGTTCCCCATCAGCGATTAGCTGCTCCTTTCTGGAATATTAATTAATAAAATGCTGAAATGCAAGGTGACATTCAATATAATAGAACTGTGTTATGCCAAAAGCTGACAATTATATGGCTTATATTCATAGTCTATAATATAGAAGTACTACTTCTCTGACGTTTAGAAATATAGAAATATTGAATATCGTTATGAAACACAAATGATTTGAAGGTTCTACAATAAAAGTTAAAAGACTTTGTGTGTGTGCCTTGTTACCGGCTGTTTTTATTTCTGAAAATGAAAACTACTCTTAAACAGTTCTCTCGAAACTGGGGCCCTGAGCAACGTATTCTTTCTCTTGCCTGTTGGTCCAGTGGATCCTGATGCCCCCTCCGGGTGGCAGACAGGACCTCAGCTTCCTGATAGGTCTACTTTTTGGCTACATCTCATAGCCTAAACTATTGTCATAGTTTTAATGAAGGGACTGCAGAAGAGCTTGGGAAGGATGCAGAAACTAGATGAGAAGTGTAGCATTATGATCACATCATTACTAACTACTGTATTTTGCGTACGGAGACTCACCGCACCATAAGATACACCTCATAGTTTTGAAAATCTGTATAAAAAACAAAATCATGCCTGCTGTTGGTACACAGAACCAAGGTGGATAAAAATCGATGATTTTTAAAAAAAATAACAAAATGCTTTTTGAGGAAAAAAACATTACTATCCCAAGGTTATTCCATGCTGAAATAAAGATTAGTTTATGTAGAATAAGGCTGTATATGTTTAAATGTTTTGGTAAATAAATTCCATAAAAAACATCCCAAAAACGACAGAAGTTGATGATGGCATAAACACATCACCCAAAATTTCCCCTGGAATAGACAAGGGCGAGGGGAAGGGCCACTCAATATGTGAAAGCAATACATTTATTATACACAGTGCAAAAGATGAAGTAATGGCCATCATATCAATCAGAAACAATGTGCAATGTTGCGGATGTACACATCTGTACACATGCTTAGACAATTAAAATAGTGCAAATTTCACCCCAACGTGCGTTTCGTTGAAGACTTCTCAACCGTGTCTATTCAAGGTAGATTTTGGGTGATGTGCTTATGCCATCAACTTCTGTCTGTTTCTGTAAGATTATTGGGCAGTTTCTCTGCTACAAGATATTATCACAGATCTTTGGTTTACTTTCTCAGTTCTCAAAACTAAGTGCAACAGAAAAGTTCTCCAAATATGATTGATTAACCTAAACTGGGGATAAAAAAAAAACTAATCTGAAAAGTTGTTGTTCTAAAAATCTTCAACCTACTTGCATTTTAAAGTTATATCGGCAAGAATGATTGATTTAAATCAGTTTGATTTAAATCGAGCCTTACAGACTAGTGATTTAAATCGTGATTTAAATCATGATTTAAATCAAATCCACCCTGCACAGAACCCAAAAATAATTTAACAGATGAGGGCAGACAGGACCTTGTCATAGTCCAGAGAGTTATAACTGAACCATGATGGGCAAAATGCAACAGAAGATAATGGATTCCTGTGTTGGTGTGCAAACACTGTGCGTAATAAAGTTTTGAGGATATAAATCATACTAGAACAACAGTACATTAAATGAGCTAGTATTCTGTAACTTGTCAAGATGGGGGTGTGCAAACTGCAACCACATTGATCGATTGTATGTGTGTATTGTATTGTATGTTTGTGTTGGTGGGGTTCAGGCTCAAAGGGGTGCTGTTGAAAGAGGTACATTGACAAACAAGTCTCTCTTCAGGGCTTCCTGCCCATATTTAGTGTCCAAATGACTCCAAACAAATCACCATCGCAGGGGTTAATATCAATCCAAATAAAGTCTTTCAAAAATGCAATCGCAAATACCAAGCCTCCTGGTTTTCAGAATGTTCAACATAAATCGTGGTCCTTGGCTTGGCTTCCCAGCAGCAACGGGCCTGGGCCCCACATTCCCTGTGAGCCCTCCTGTATTGCCTGCTCCAGCAGCCACAGGCCTGGGTCCCACCACTGCTTGTGAGCTCCCTGTCTCCTATTTGGTCAGGAGCTCTGACACTCTGGCACCTTTTGTGGAGACACACCCAGCTCCATTCACCTGCAAATGGGTGTTAACCCTTTGAGTGTACCTGGGAGATTAGGAAGACCAACGCAATTCCACCCTTCCTATCCCAGAGACCCTATAACCAAAATTAAATAAATAACAGTTCAGCAACCGACCATTGCTGAGCAATACGATCCTAAACCCCTTCAAGGATGAACCACTCAATAGGATCACAGCCTGCATGAAGGGGAAATATGACTCTTTGGCAGGACCCATCTCAGCGGTCCTGCACAGTGTATATATATGTGTATATATTATTTTTATCTACCTGAAGTGCTAACATTTGCAGTCCATACTTCAAAATATATGTGCAAACTGGTAACACTTAGCAGCCAAAGGAAACCAAATATATCAGAAAATATCACTGTTAGCGCAATCGTCTCACTGAATACCAGTAAAGCAAATGTAAAAATCAAAGAAAACGACAGTTAAAATGCAGAAACAGACACGTTTATCTCTGGAAAATCTGAAGTGATAAACCCTCACTATCTGCCAGGACCAAAACACGACAAACATTATCTTTACAATGCTAGTAAGTGTATAAAATATGTTACAGTAACGGTTTAATGAACGTCTGTGGTGACAGCGCACAACAAAATATATATTTTTCATCATGCAGCTAATTTTACGGCCACATTTTGTTTGGCACAGTCACTTCAACAATACGCTGGCAAATTAAATTGATAAAGATCCTATGGATTTTCTAAAATGAGATAGCAGGAGGCTATCGCCAATAGGGTGGATTGCAGGTATTCTTACAAATCGAAAAGCAGCATGTAGAACACTGGGGCTCTATTGAGTAGATTATTTTTAAATTCGACAGGATTATCATTTGTGAAGAGTAAACTCTTATTGTCAGTCAGACTGCAGCTGAGAGAATGTAAGTGAAAGATACAATGTTGTGATTAAATATACTGGAGATGGGGCTTGCTGCTCTGAGGCCAAGGGAAACAAAGTTACATTGGATTGCAGGGGGTTAATATGTAAGAAAATGTAAGAACTGACATAAACAAACTGATCTCTGTTAAGGGGGATTTAAAGAAAAATCTCCTTCCCAACCCCCCACTCTGTGTCTTAAAGCAAACCTAAACTCACCAGATGAACTTTTGTACCTTGCTGGCTAACCCCCTATTATTGTAAGGAGATATCTGTGCATTTCCCCCGTCATTCCTCTACTCTTGTGTCCTTTGCCACAGTGATACAGGCGGACTGTCATCTTGTTATTAATCTGCAGCCCATCACTTTCTCCCGGGTGCCCCCATCTGGCGGCACCCGGTGGCCATTCAAGTTACTGCAGGATTACCTACTGACGTATGAAAGCTGCACAGTAATCAACATGGCAACTTCAACAAAGGAGAGCACAATAGGTAAGCATAGTTTTTAACAAATTTGAGCCATTGGGATAGCTCAGAGGTAAGTAAAAATGACATTAGATTTTGTTGGGGTTCTTCTTTTCTGATTAAGAGGTTAATACAAAATCCAAAATAAGAAACAAAAAAAAGTTGATCCCATTGGCTATTTCACTGCATTTTAAAGAGCCCATTTAATATGTACTATAGTCTTAAACCAGTGAAGGAACCTCAATTAATAGATTCCCAAAGCATTTTTAATGTAACCTGTGAGGTCAAGGCTTAGTTTTTATCACTTTTTTAGTCACTTTTGGCAGTGGCTGGATTTACATGGTCATTTCCCAGGCTGCTGTCAATAGAAATCGAGCAGACACTCATGTCTGCGAGCGCCTTGTGCAGGTCTAGTGGTTGTGCTAATCACTAGTTTACAAGCTGGTTAAAACACACCAATGTAAACAAGCCCTAAGGCTAGATTAACACGGTCGTTTCCCAGGCTGCTGCAGTCCAGAAAGGGATTGGGCGCTCCCACAGCAGCCGGTGAAATGACCTGTCTTGAGCACCCGCAAACTTGTGCAGGCACTTGTGGGTTATTTGGTAACGACCCTATGATAGGTCTATCAGGTGAGAGCCCGAAAGTCAACTGGATGACGCCTCATGTTGTGTCTGCTGGTCGGTTACACTAATTGCCCCTTTACTGAGCAATTAACAACCACCTGTGTAAACGAGCCCTAAGGGTGTCTTTTTGATATTTCTTTATCATTACGGACTTTTTCAGCAACCTGCAAGTATTCAAATGCTCGGACCAATCCCATCCTAGCCATTACAATTTTGACCTTGTCAAAGAACCACTATGGTGCCAACATTATTTTTTACTAACTGACCGTCTAATTTATCTCATTTTGTTTCCAAGGAGTAAGTTGGTTTCCATAAGAAACCTGTTGAACTTTTTTTCCAGGCATATTTATGCTGCGGCGCAAGTGACACCGATACACTGGTATGGGACAGTGATGGGCGAACTTTGGCCAGGTCCGTCCGCGAACAGAAGTGGCGTCACATCTGGTACCTGGAACACATAGTTCCTGGTTCCGATTGCCAGATGGGACGTCACTATATAGTCCAGCTTTTCACTAGAAGACCAGCTTCTCTACCTGGTGAATCTAGTGAAATCTAGTGAAAGATTCTTTCTCTGGCGGGATCTTACTGCTCCTGATCCTGCCAGAGGAAGAATAGTGGGCTCTTTCTCGCCGGAGAACGGGGTGGGTCAAACACCCACACTACTTGCCAGTTAGAAGGAGTGCGAACATCCTTGCGGACAGTTTGGCCATTACTAATGGGAGGCATAGAGCAGCACAATGTAGCGACACTGGGTTTTGTTTACTGGTCAAGTGTCAGTATAGTGGCAGCCTTTGCCGGTAAACATTGAACCATGGCTAGTGTGAAAGGACCATAAAACGGCAGTATATAGCAGTAGTATATAGTAGTATGTCTTCTCTATAAGAAAAGCACAAATTCATGAAACTGCATTTAATCGTGTATCATTTCATAATATCATCATTTTAAAAGGTTAAAAAAGCATTGCACACGCTTTATCTAAGGCGCTTCCAAATGTATAACACTTCTCTGAATTACAATAAAAGCCTGCTGGAAATCAACAACTATCTGCTGTAGCAAAAATCTTCTGCCTTCTGGAATTACAATGAGCAGAAAGAGAATGAAGGGGAGGGGAAGGAAAGACCCAATCAATATTTTAGCACATTATAAATGATCTCAGTGCCGTAGAATTTAGATGATAGATCAGTAGGTCATCTACTATAAAGCTATCACATATTAATATGTTGTAAATCAGAGGACTAATAAGAAAACACAACTAGGTTTTCTGAAACGTATTAACTATCACTGATGACATTATGCAGCTATGCTAAAAATCTATAAGCAATTTCTGTGTTGTATCTGACTTGCCAATATGGAATTAGATGAAAGAGATAAGAAGGTGAATGGCACAGGGGACTCAATATGCACTGCCATAGACAAAAGAATACCTAAGGAGAGAGAAGTAACAGGCAGGATGTTACAATACATTGCATAAAATATATATATATATATATTGCTTTACATAAATGTTCTGATTAAGGGCTGATCATTTTTTTTTATTTACTCCATACCAGCAACAGAGACAATGCTCACAGTATAAATAGGTAGCAGAATCACACGTTTCTTTAAAAAGATGTTCGAGAGAGAACTCTACCTAATAATTAATAAAAAGTATCTCCATTGTATGCATCTGCTTGCCCCCGGCAGATTTGTCATCCACTGCTGGTTGTGTCCCATTGACTGCTATGGTGTTATACTGTAAGTGAAGGACAATCTTGTGAGGATGATTTATACAAAAAGAGAAGACTGCTAGACATCAGGTAAGTAGGAGGAGGATATGGGTTAGGTC
>CM070033.1:157571039-157608087 GCA_036250615.1 Ptychadena robeensis
TTGACCTTCTGCATAGTACTGCAGGGAAGACAGATGTGAAGTCCTGCAGATTAATGGAAATAAAGCAGAATATGAACACGAAACCTCATCTATTTTCTAGCGATTCACCAGGGTGGGGTAACAAATAACCCAAATGATAGAAGAAACAGTGAGAAAACATGGAATATATATGTATCTGTATTAAACAGTGTGCACATCAGGAGAACCGATGCAGACCACTTTGCTGGGTTATAATACAGCGATTTGCCAGGTTTGTATTTGCACATGGATTTCTGAAGCAAATGGAATATAGTTGAGATAACTAATTTCCTTCCTGCAGGGCAAGCGAGTCATTACACCGAAATGCAATCCTGGCATCCGGAAATCAGCGGTGCACACTTTCCAAAGAGTTCAACTAATCAAGGTAGTTTTCAGCAAGTGTAATTTGCTTGGGACGTAAAATGATGTAGATTGAAACCCACAAGGTAAAAGTTTCAAGAAAAAAAAACCGCCTTAAAAACAACTAAATGCTAAACAGCGCAGAAAGGAACACCAGGGGGTTTCTTTTGCTTCCAAACGAAATTCCTCTGCTGGATTAAAGCTAGACACACACAGGTAGATTCCCGTGCAATTGAGCGGGGATCAATTGAATGGAAATCAATGTGCACCACATGGGCCTGTTCTCCCCAGCTTGCAGCATGTGTGAATCAGAACACGCTGCTGACAGCTAGGAAGAAGTCCAGCTTGCCTCACTCACACAGCTTCAGAGTGAGGAGTGCTGGCTCCGCCCCTTTAGCGGACGGCTGAGCAGCAGCTCCTCCAATACTTTTCATGTAGACTGACTTCTCCATGCAAAGTAATGGAGATTGAACAGGGTTTTCCAACAGGTTGGAACCCCGTTCAATTGAGTTTCTTCAAGCGAGCTCTTTTGATCCCGCTCGAAGGAAAGCCCACACAGGTAGGTTTGTAAGCAGATTAGAGCACAATCAATCACCGTGAGCGCGCACGTTGATTGATTGTATGTGAATCTTTTTACAGATCTACCCGGGTGTGCCTAGCTTTACTCAGCTGAAATGCAGAGTTCACTACTTTGTAAAGTTGGGCTCAAAAGATAAAAGAAACAAGATCTACCATAGATGGGCAAGTCTGGCTACCACTTGATAAAAGGGTTAATAAACCCTATGGTTAAAACCATATAACCAATCATTTTGTAGAGTCACTTAAAGGGGGTTTTAAACTGTACATAAATAAAAACAAAACAAACAAATTTACCTACCTACAATCCAGGAAAAGCTATCCCTGTAAATTAACCCCCCACCCTTTCTCGCTGCAACAGCGCCATGTGCGGAGCGACTTATGCTCCAGCATCTAAGATGGAGGAGCGAGACTCTCCCTGTCTCTGTCTCTCCACCAATCCGGAAGTGAATCTGGTGATGCGCCACCCCTCCAGCATCACTGGATTCGGATCTGGCTGGCTGCGGGGCACACAGGGATTATGGGAGGCAGACGTCAGAAGTCTGCTAGCTTCCTGAGCTGACCAAGGTGGTAGGTCCGCTTGTAGATGCTCAGGTCTTTTGGATCAGAGTGCCTTTTATTATGTTTAACCCTCTGAGCGTTTCCCACGTGGCACGGTTTTTTCATAACCGTGCCACGGGCAATCAGTCATTAACATAAGCCCGGCGTCACTGGAGACGGCGGACTTATGCTGATGAAAAGCGACGCCCCTCCAGTTTGACGGAGGTCTATGGCGCCGCCTACCCCCGCCCCCTTCGCGTCACTGGTGGCGCGATCGGGGGCGGACCTGGAAGCATTGGCATACATGCCGGTGCTCCCGACCGCCGTAAGCAGACGGCGATACCTAGAGCGCGGCTCTAGTTAACTGGGGCTGAGTTTCATGATGCATGAAACTCAGCCCGAGTTAACTCGGGCAGAACGCTCAGAAGGTTAAGGTGCAATTTGACAGAATGCTTAATAAGGATTTTACTTCTCGGGTCTTTATTGAACCAACTGGCACTCTACCCTTCATGGACACACAGAAATGCCACAATGTGTGGATGCCTTTTAAGCCTGTCTTTGATGGACAGGTAACCGAAAGCTAGGCATACACGGTTCGATTTTAGCGTTCAACTGACTCAAAACTATCAAAGTTTACATCGATTGAACTTAAATTGTATGCTGCACACATGGTTTAATCAGTGATAATTGTTCGATAACAATCAAAACATCGATCAAAAAGTGAACAGACATGTTGGAAAATGTCGATTGTACAATGATCGAACTAAAATCGTGGCATTTTGTTTGTTGGTCGGGTGGTTTGTATTAGATGAAAACGTATATATATCTCTTTCATGTGTTTTTTTTATCAAAACTAAAATAGACAATTTTAGTCGTATTACTTGAACCCTCCATGTTCAATGAAAAGATCAAGATCTAAAATCAAATCGAAGATATATTGTGCTAAAATTGAACCATGTATGCCTTACTTAAGGGTAGCCATACATGCATCGATTCACGTGCAAACAAAATCGAACAGGTATTGTTCAACAGATGGATGCGTACCATTTTAGGTGATCATCCCTGGCCGATACTTTGGATGAGGATTGAGGTCCCCATGCAAAGTAATGGTTATCACACAGGGATTTCCCAACATGTTGGATCCCTGTTCAAGCGACAATTTCTTGATGTGGCATTGATCGCTCCATGTGGGCAGCGTTCGATTCACGATTGATCGATCACCCACGAATGTGCACAGAGATTAAATATTCAGGAAAAAAGCAAAATTTTTTCTGTGTCTGTGTATCTTTACAGTATAATGCATGGACATGTGTTGATGGGACATGTAGATCTCGATGAGAATAATCACAGGTTAGAAGGCCTCTTGCTGGGTCACTTTAGTTTTACCACGTAAGCACACAGGCAGAACCAACCCTAACACATATATTACATCTGCAATGACTGAAGAAACCAATGAGGCTCATTTCAGATGAGTGGTTTCAATGTGACTGCGGCTTATCAAGTGCCACTCAGTGCAGTGGTCATCAATATTGTACAATTGCCATTCAGTCACACCCCAAAGCATGCGCTTACACAATAATGACATGAGTTGGCAATCAACACAATGTTTTTGGTGTCCACCTACCTTTAGCTTTGATCCATGATGTATGACTGGAGATTTATCTTCATTTGGTGGAATGTGTAATTCCCATTTTCCAAAATCCAGCCTTTTATATGGATGAGATGAAGGGTTCCAGCCATCTACAAAGCAGACAATCATTTGTATGTATATAGAAGTTATGAAAGCATGAATGAAATGACAGGGAAAGTCTACATACATAAATGTCATTTGTTTTTAAACTAGATTATTTATTCTAATATTAGCATTATGTGACCTCTACCAAAACAATCTCTTAAGCTAGCCATACACGTTCGGATTCCATGGCCAGTCGATCACCCATCCGATCGATTCCGGCGATTCTGCCGGGAATCGCATGTGTGATCAATCGGCCAATTAAGAGTATCCGATCGCTGCATACCACCTTGTCCAACGGATTCCGGGACGATTCCGTGTCCGATTGTCCACCTCACAAATGACAACTCCCCCTGATCTGTGCAGAATCGGATCAAAAAGACCAACATGTTGGTTCTCTGTCCGATCCGATTCTGGGCCCCTGACCGATCGGACCTGATCGACTGGACAAGGTGGGCTGCATGCGATTTCGGCACGTGCATTGGCGTGCACGCGCCCGGAATCGATCGTGCCGGAATCCGGTGGGAATCCGACACGTGTATGGGGGCCTTTAGTGGTCGTTCATGTTACCGCTAGCACATCCGTTACTGGCCAGAAATTGCACAGCAGCCGCATTAAATGCCCTATGTCCGATACCATGCCTTCCCCTTTCTTTCAGGGAGTGTGTATAATGTATAGAAAGGTGTACTTTGTTGCCATCTGTGTTGCTTTATATATTGCCTTATATATATATTCTAAATTCCAAGCCAGCACAACCAATGTCAGCATGATAGTAGGGCTATGTTTCCACGGCTTTACAGGCTCCATTGCCCCCCCTGCATTAAGAGCATTCCTTCACGGGGATATCAACGGACCCAATATATATTATGCCACACTGACAGTTCACACGGTGTGGAGCTGATCCGCAGGCCAGAGGTTGACGTAGTGCCCTGCTCTAACCTTTTCACCGGAGTATCGGCTCTATGCTGTGTAAGCTGTCCGTGCGGCAGGCAGGTAAAGTAAATGGGCTCAGTTGACATCCCCATGAAGAAATGCAGGGGGGTCAATGGAGCCTGTAACGCCATGGAAACCTAGCCTTAGGCTTGAGCCTCAGAGTAGTATGTGATGGCACCAAACCATACTGACGAACAAGAGTAATCTTTAGTTGGTCTCTAACCCATGTGAGTGGAAATCTCTCCAATGGAATACAAATCATTTTACAGATGATTAAATTTCTCCCCAACAGCAAAAAAAGATGCATCTCTTTTAAAGACAAAACTTATCTAAAGCCGAAGTCACATAACCCACGTCAAGCAACATATTTACTTTTAAATCCAGGGTATGTTCATAACACCCGAAATATCCAGCTGAATCTAAACAAAAACAATAGACTATAGAGTTCCCACAATGCAATAGAAAAGACACAGAGTATAGAGAGACAGCTGCTGCAGAACGCAGAGAGATTCAGGCCTGGTTCCCCGGATGTGGCCCTGATGAAGTGTGATGAGCAAAAAAAATTCATGCAGTCAAAAGGGCCCTTTCACACTATGAGTGCTGCACCTGATTTTCTTTGCCAAAAATCAACGCCATAGCAGTAACGCTACCGTGTCCGCTAACGGCATCCATTACCGGCAAAGAAAAACGAAATTTTCAAAGAACTCCTCTTGCTTCTGAAATACAAATGAGTGGGAGGCACAGAGGTGAACCTCCAAAAATGCAGACGGCAGGGTGTTTCCGCTAACCCACAGCATTGTGCTTTAGCGTTCAAGCAAAAGTGGTGCTAGTGAGAAAGATACACAGGTTTCCTATGGCTGCACTGCATTGTGGTACTGTACCCTAGCTGCACTGTGTTGCAGTACTATACCGGCAAGTAGGGCTAGTGTGAACGAGTCCAAAGTATGGAGTCGCTGTCCCTGGATTAATGCTGGAAAGGAGAGTTATGTGTAATATAATATAATATAAATATATATATATATACACACACACACACGCGTATATATACACATTACATTCGTACTAGGCCATTAAGTTAAAGCGGATGTAAACTTTTATAATAAAACTATGAAATATATATACATAACTCGCCTATTCAGCCTTAATCCAGGGACAGCTACCGCGCCGTCATGTCTAGTGCGTCTGATCCAAGGACCCCAAATCTAGTGAGAATAAGCTGCTGCACAGAGTATCTTCTTTATGCTTTCTTAAAAAAGCTCCAATACCATGACATTTCCTTCAGTATAGAAGCAAGGTGTAGACAAAGTACTATATTTACTCGAATATAAGCCAAATTTTTTAGCATCTGAAATGTGCTCAAAACATGAAATTTAGCTTATATTCGGGTCAAGAAATAAGAAATTCACTGCATTTTGTAGTTGGGCTTTAGTTAAAGCAGACCTACCACCAGGAATCTATGTTTTCATGAATGGCACTAGAAGTGCCAAGGGAGGAATGCAGTGAAAAACCCCAAAACGTACCTTAATAGCATTTAGGAATATTCATCACATTCCTCTGCACGCCCTGTTAATGAATGGGCTCAGCAAAACCGTAGCACTTCACAATTACAACCTGATTTTTCAGTGTACATGAAACACATGGTTTGTGTGTCAATTCTTGGTGGCCACTGGGGGCGTTCAGTGATCTTCAATTGTAATTTTCAAAGCGCTCACTGAAAATTCACGTGTTGCTGTGACGTGTGTGCTGGTGTTTCTGCTGAGCCATTAATCAGAAGCGAATGATGAATGGCTTGATTATATTCCTAAATTTGCTATTACAGGTATCTTTTTTTTTTTTTTTACTGCTCTTCTCCTATTATTGCCTTCTTAGTGCCATTCATGAAAAATGATTTTGGTGGTAGTCCGTTTATTGTTAAACCCTTACTGCTATCATCACCAAATTTGCTGGAGATGTAGACAAGGGTGGGAACATTTTAAAAAAAAATTTTTGTTTCTAGCCTATGTATTTTTTTTGCATAAATTAGTATTCAAAGTCAGTCAATATTTGAACTTATTTTGTGCAATAAACGAAACGTGCTAGAGTATTATTTTCAATGTTCCCACTTCTCTTCTCCACATCTCCTAGCATTTTTAGTGATTGGTATATGTTAAGGGCTTTGTTAATTAACTTACAAAAATCTATTGATTAAATATAACATTTGTTGTGTGTTTCTGGCTTAGTTTGCTGCATTCCCCACCCCCCTAGGCCTTATACTCTAGTCATCAGTTTTCTTACATTTTTTTCAAAATAGGTTACCACGCTTGCTTATATTCGGGTCGGCTTATACTTTGTCCATACAAGAAATGAAAGTCTCAGACAATTTATCATTCTCAATGTAGGGGTTTATTGTCAACAGTTGCAGATAGCACATCACAAGGAAATCGAAAAAAAAAAAAGTGTACCTTTACATAATAGATAAGATAGTCCCAACTGATTTTGGCATTTCATTGAGTGAAATACAGTATTTTGAACCCCTACGCAACCATTAAGAGTTCTGGGCTCCCACAGAGTGGTTCGTATACACTTCTACTCAATTTCGATCACCCTCTATCTAACGGACACGGTCCTGTCTTAACTAGTCAACCTGTGATAACAAGACACCTGGTCCACAGAATATCACTCAATCAAACGCAGACTCGCAAACTCTTCCAACATGGGGAAAGACCAAAGAGCTGTCCAAGGATGTCGAGAGAGAGAGACAAAACATTTGTCAGACCTGACACAAGGCTCCTCGCTCTGTGGCCTCCACGCAGATATCTCACACCGCTGTGGGGTTGTCAATGAGTTCTGAGAACAGGAGAAAAGCATCCTTAGAAACTACACGTGAGGAGTCGATTAATGACCGCAAATGTAGCAGGGGGACCACAGTCACCAAGAAAACCATTGGAACAACCATTACAGACACGCCAAACCGCAATGGATATAAAAATCCTGCAGGGCCTCGCACAGGTCCCCCTGTCTCAGGTAAGGCACATGTGAGGCCCCGTCTGAATGTTGCCATAACTACCTAAATGATTTCAGTAGACTGGGAGACAGGTGCGTGTGGTCTGATGAGACCAAAATAGAGCTCTTGGCATTAACTAACCCTCAACTCGTCTGTGTTGTTGAGGAAGAAAAAATGCTTGCCTATGACCCCCAAAACACCAGTCCCCACCGTTCAAGCATGGGGGTGGGGTGTGTAGGTTAACATTTTGCCTTTTGGGGGTTGTTTTTCTGCTAAGGGCACGAGACAACTTCATCGCATTAACGGGAAAATGGGACGGAGCCATGTATTACGTGAAATGAAATGCAAATCAGTTTGCTATCTTTAATTTAAAGTATTTTTTTAGATTTTCCTTTTGATGTGCTATCTGCCACTGTTACACTATAACCTACCATTGTGAAATGATACCTGTTCTGAGACTTTTTCATTTCTTTGTCATGGACACGCTTACAAAATCAGTGAGGGGTCAAATAATTATTTCCTCCACTGTATATATACACACACATATACACATACACACACACAGGGGTGCACATAACTGGTCCGCTGGTACGCATATGGGTCCAAAAACCCGCCCTGCGTACCTGTTTTGTCCCTCTAAATCGCATCTGCGGACTACAGACAGGGGACAGAGCTTTTGACAGCAAGTATCAGCTGGGATGCGTGTCAGGTAGCAGGAAGCTAATAGGCTCAGCACTGGAGTCCTTGCTGCCACGCCCCCTGTGTTTCTGAGGCAGCTGAGATGCTTTCACTCTCTGTGGTGTGTGTGTGTGTGTGTGTGTGTGTGTGTAGAAGGACATTGAAGATCTAGCCATCTGCATTGCCATCTGATCAAAAGAAGCTCCTGTACCTGTATTAGAACACTTTATGCTCCAGATTGTTGTTGGTGTATACCGTGGATAATGGTTATACCCTGCAGTAGGCTTAATTGCTTACTGGACTGTCTTTGCCCTGATGACAACAATTACTCTATTTTTTCCCTGGTGCCAAATGGTAATTGTGTGGAAATAGACTGAACTGTATGAAACAGTTGGTCCATCTGCAGCAGAATCTACCATGCAGGAGGGTGACGCAGAGGACAGTGAGGGAGACCATGCTACATATGGAGTTAAGTACCAAACATTATCTCCTGGTACTCATCTGAGGAACTCACTAAAAAAAGTTATGTGCACCCCTGTATATACACACACACACAGACTGTACCAACCTTATATTAGCTGGGCATATTTCCATAAACACAAATCATGCATATGCACCACTTGCTTGTGGAGAAGAAAGGCATCAACTCTGTTGCTTCTAATACACGTTTACATTAGAAGTGTCACATATAAACCCAAATATAAACATACATAAACATCTATGCCCCATTAACCATCATTCGTCTTTCATACACCATTCCAGGCACTTGATTCATATGAAATGCTCAGTGGATATTTTTGCTGGAGGCAAGCAGCAGACGTACAGGTACCAAAGTTCAGTCTGCGATTTCAATTCCTCTGTTCCAGACAAAGAGGAAGCTACCCACGGTGAATGGGGGATTGGTAGAGGGAACAATAATCTATATGCAAAAGGTAGAAGATGTACAAGCAGCATCAATTTTACTGCTGTAGCAGCAGGTTTCAGAGTAAATGTGATAGGTTCCCGGCAGGAAGCAGCTCTGCTGCCCTAGAATTTCGAGATAAAGGGCTGACAGATCAATCTTTTTTTTTCATTGAAATGAGGAAAATAAGTTTAGAAAAAGTATTTTCCATACCAATGCACTTTGCGCACAAAATATAGACATATTAATATGGTTGTAAAAAACACTAGGCAAATAAACTGGCAATTGCATTATAAAAAGTTATCACCGCAGCTAAAAATAGGAAAGTACAATAAGGAATCCCCTTCTGGGAGTTAAAGGAAACTCCCCATAGACAGAAAGGAGCATCTACAGAGATGAGCTAAGCCGTCCATACTTTCTGAGATACCAACCCAGAGAAGTGTACAGATCAGGATGACCATAGAAAGGTCAAGGCGTCCACTCTGTTCAATACCAGGGATACAGAAAGCACTGAGAGTCAGGGAACTATTTTCAGAATAGAAGGTCAACAGTGGCAGCCTTCACACAGCACTGGTTTCTTGACAGGTCCCTTACGGAAAATAGCATGTTTAACGTTTGTCACTGCCAGTAATGCTGCCAGAGTTCAATAGAAAAAATCTAAGAAGTCTTCACTTTGTTTAACCTCCCTAGCACACTGCTGAAGGTCAGATTTCTGTACCAAAGTGCACCATAGATTCAATGGTAAAATTTTCTTTATGTTGTAGGCCTGTAACTTTCCAAAATATGTCCGTACAAGGGTCTAATAAAATCCTGATATAATAGTGTTTGAAACAAAACAATTTGTAAAATAAAAATATTTTTTTTTAAAAAATTTGGAGAAAAACACAAAAAATCAGGGCACAAAGCTTTGCTAAATCTGACCCAAATAAAGTCTCTGGTGCCCAGATGTGCCAGTTTGCAGTTAACCCTCTCTAACTGGTGTGATGGATGTGGTAAAATCACACACAGGGAAGAGAGGGTTACTGCAAATGGGCACATCTGGGGCACCAGAGACTTTATTTGGGTCAAATTAGTGAAAAATTTCCTGCGCCTCCCCGAGTGTGACGTCTTCACGTCACTCAGAGGAGGAGGAGGGGGGGGGGGCATGGAGCCAGCATGTTGCATCGGGGACAATGGACAGCGAACAGTAAGTATGCACTGCCGGTGCCCGAGGTTCACTGGACAGCAAAATCTTGTCAGTGCAATAGTGGGAGTAGCAGCGCTGGACAAGATGGTGCAGTCCCTAATGCTAGGGCGGTTAAAGATGGTTCCAAACTTTCCTTGCAGGGCCCCCTTTTTTATTTGGCAAATTATCGCGCCTCCCCCCCCCCCTCCTATCACAGGTAAAGAATGAGGGCCAGTGCCCCCCTGGAATACCTTCGTGCCCCCCAGTTTGGGAACCATGGTTTTAGCCTGGAAGTCCGAAGAAAGCTCTTGGGTCCTCTAGTGACAACCATTGTGTATTAAATGGGTGGAAGATCTATCTAGGAGTATTCAGTCCAACTTTGTACTGGGGAATCTAACCTCCCTAGCGATATGCCCGAACCAGTGTGGCAAAGGCACACTGCACCTATCGATACGCCCGAACTGGGTTCGGGCAAGCGTGGGAGCACCTGCTCCGTCGCCGCATCTTTAAGTCCATCGCCGGCTTTTCGGGTCCGGAGGAGTGCGTGTGACGTCACGGAGCGGGACCGGTCGCCGGTCTTTTTTAAAATCTTTTTTTTTTTACTTTGAGCTGGATTATAGAAATGTCTTTCTATAATCCAGCTCAAAGTGGTCCCCGCTATCCGAAACGATCGCGCTGAGCGTTCTGATTGTGGGAGCATCTTCGGCTGCACACGAGCCGTTCCGGAAACAGCCGAGGTCTCCGCTATCTCGTGAACAGCTCTCCTCTGCCGGTGACGTCATCCGGCGGCGGAGATTTAAAGGTACAGAAACTTTTTTTTTTCTTAGTTTTTTTTTTTTTTTTTTTTTTTTTTTTTTTTTTTTTATTGGATTGGATTGGATAAATGTTTTATCCAATCAAATCAAGAAAAACATAGTGCTTATTCTGTGGGCCGATTTTGCGAATGATCACCATGGCATTGGGGTAATCGCTTGGGATCAATTGCAAAATGAACGCGCCCACTGGAGCAAGTACTGGCGCAGTCTGATCGTAATCAAACTGCGGCCGTGCCGGAATCAGGCCAAACGTGGCTCTCTCTGTGTGCCTGCAGCATTTTACAAAGCTGCAGGCACACAAAGCCTCCGCCCCCATGCGTCACGGTGACGCGATGGGGGCGGAAAGGCAAAAAACTGTATCACTTTTGGTACAGAAATCTGCACCCTCAGTGAACCGGGCAGGGAGGTTAATAGGATATTTATTCCTAAAAAAACATAGGGGTATAGTCCAATGCCAAAGACGTATTTGGCATTATAGGCGCAGGCAGCACATTGTTTACATGTTCCAGTAACGCTACAATTCTCAGTTTAGGATAATAATTCATATTTGGACAACTTTTCTATTGTACTTTTAGAAGGAGAAATAATAACATTTTAAATACATTTTCCCTCCCTCCTCACACTTAAGCCAGGCATACACGGCTCGATGAAGAAACAGATTAGAGCAACATTGGCACCCGATGTTACTCTAATCTGTTACAAGATTTGAGCCATCCACAGTTCCTTTGAGCAGGATCTGTTGAAGGAACTCAACCAAATGGGTTTCCAACATGCTGGAAAACCTTGGTTGAAAATCCATAACTTTGATATAATGATGGTTGAAAAAGAGCCTCCGCTCGAAACGTGTCCCATTGTTCCTGTTGAGCCCTCCAGCTTCTGTAAGCAGGAATTGACCTCATCCCTCACCAGAAAGTGAAGTCATCCTGGAAAGCACATGGCCCTAAGAGATCAATCTTTTTAAACTGCCTTTAATGTTAGTATCTTGTCTTTTGATTTATTTTATTTCATAATTTTAACCATTTACAGTACCTTACTTTGTTGTTCTAGGTTGTGTACCTCATGTCCTTGTTCTTATTAGTCTGTTACAGGGGGGCACACTCCTCCATTTTGAGGGCTGACCCTATTTTACTCTGCAATCTGTGCCCAGGGCCCATACACCCACTGAGGGCCCTTCTGGCTACTGACATCACTGTTACTGTGTAATCACTGCTGACGGTTGTGCACACCTATCTATTATCTTTCTTAGTTTGAAATCCATTAGGCTATGTTTCCACTTGAGGTGGCAATTTTCAATCCTATCAATGGGGACAAGCCCATTGAAAGTAGTGTAATTGATTGGCAGGCGATTCTGCAGGCAATGGAAAAACACCAGCTCCGGCGATTAATAGCCTTACTTAGAATGGGGACTGCGGGGGTCTCCATTTAATGTAATGGCCAGGCTGCCAGCTGAAGGACACACAGGCGGCTGTGATTAGCTAGCGGGGAGTGTGATGGGGGTGGGGCCAGCACGTCTCTGTGCGAGGGGAGGGGGGGGTGCAGGCTGGCTGACTCTCTGCTTCTCCGGCTGGAGAAAAGCAGAGACCACAGGGAAACCGGGTCCCCATCGAACGGAAATTGAAGTGCCCATGTGGTGCACATTGATTACCGTTCGATTGACCCGTGATCAATCACAGCGTGGTGACGTCGACGGTCGATTGCACAGGAGCTACCCATGTATGACTAGCTTTGGTTTCACTTTCTGCTTGTGCAGATCTATTCCACTCCAAACAATCAGAAAAATATATTTCTATTCTATACACTGAACTTCTTGAAAATTAGTACTGAAGGGGTTGATTCTGTATTCATAGGTTTGTATAACATTAGGATTAAGCTCTTTTTCTCAACTCTGTTCATTTTATATTTTTTGCTGTGAAGAAGAGGCAAATTCAGTTTTAAGAAATGAAGTGTAAACCAAGCATCTCTGATAATATCTTTTAGACAGAGAAACCGACCAATAATCTTAAAACCTATGGAAGAGCATGACATTGTGAATGGATTCATGGAATTTATTTTCTCCAAAAATAAAAACACATACAGCCTTATTGTACATAATTAAAAAAACAAATCTTTATTTCATGATGGAATAACCTTTAAAGGTGAAAAAAGTGTAATAAAAAAAATAGAATTTACATAAAAAATCATTGATTTTTATCCACCCTGTCTGTCACCAGAGATACTGTTCGTGAATCATGAAATTACTGCCATACAAAACAACTCCACCACGCCTCTTGTTTCTTTTTTGCTGGCATTTAAGGAATAAAAACAGTTTTTAAAAACCCTGAAGCCCCCCATACACTTTTAGGTCACTCCATACAATTCTCTTTAGATCTACCAACAACTATGTAGTGTCGGTTGCTCCCTGATAGAACACAAAGTGATTGGAAGGTTTAGAAAGGTCCTTACATGGTTTGGTAGAAGAAAAGTTGATATACAAGATACAAAATTTAATATCATTCACAAGTTGTATTTCAATAATTCAACTTAAAAGGTGAAACAAATATATTAAATAGACTGATTCCATAAAATCATTTGAAGTCTTTATTTGTTATAATTTTGATGATTATGGCTTACAGCCTATATAAAACCCCCAAAATCAGGAAATTAGAATATTACATGAATTCGATAAAACAAAGATTTTGAATAATATAATCCTGCATATGTACTCAGTACTTGGTTTGGGCCCCTTTTGCATGAATTACTGCCTCAATGCGGCGTGGATGGTATCAGCCTGTGACACTGCTGAGGTGTTATGGCAAACCAGGATGCTTCAATAGCGGCCATCAGCTCTTCTGCATTGTTCAGTCTCAGGTCTCTCATTTTTTTTTCCCTCAGAGTGAAAAAGTCACTACATAAAAAGTCAGTAAAGTAAATGATCTTTTTCTGCCAAGGCTAATGCACAATCCCTATATACTTGCTATCACAGAAACATACAAATTATAACACTGCACTCTGACACCACCCCATTAATATAATGGTTTTGGGTGTTTATTGGATATCTCATCATCGCATCTGGGAAAACGTTTCAAATAGAAAACGTAGTAATCACACAACTATGTTACCCTGGAGGGTACTTCACATAATCACAGCAAACTTAAGTTATTATGAAGCTTATTTCTTCCAGTCTGCAAAACGCTAAATCTAAATATGAATACTAGCTACCATCTTTTTCTAGATAGCATTGTCTGAAAGATTGATTTAAAACAATAAAGACATGGTAAACTGCCTTTCATATTAATTCAGATTTGTATTCCGTTGAACCATAAACTGCAGGATTGTGAAATTAGGAAGAGAAAATATCAATATTACTAGGGGTGCACATAACGTTTTCGGTGAGCTCCTCAGACGAGTACCAGGAAATGGTGTTTGGTACTCACCCCATATTTAGTGCCGTCTTCATTACTGTCCTCCTGCATGGTAGGTTCTGCTGCAGATGGTCATCCCTGTTCTTAATTGATCCTCCTATTAGCTGTCTCCATCCACAGGTCACCAGCTGGCTTTGGGTTACATGTTACCCTCACAGTACAACACGTTTGAATCCCCAAATCTCATATCTCAGTAGTGCAACCCCAAGATTTTCTGAATTAGTAACTAACCCCTGAGACCTGCAGTCCATATGTCAACCTTTCATAGTCATATTCCAACTGTCAACATTCCAACAGTGCTTTTCTCTTGTAAGATTTTACCCTCTTATTTTGGATTAGTAATTTATGTTCCCAATTTCACACCCCTAACTGCAACCTTTCATAGTTATTCATATTTCCCTGCGGTTATCTAAAGGTCACCTATTAATTTTTTTCTATAACTTTACAAAGCTTTGAAGAACAAACTTTGACCCTCCAATATTAAAAAAAATGGAAGGAAAATAATTAGTGAATTTGCTAATGCTAGCTAAGGGAATGCTCTTGAATACTGAAACTGTGCTAATAGCAGAAAGTCCACACATTTTGCTCTGATTTCAACTCCCCCTGTTCTTTTTCATGCAGATTTTACAGAGTACTGGTCATGCACGATGGATACAACAGTTTCTTGAAGCATGCTCTATGCGACTTTCCCAGTCTTTGCTTAACCTTCTGAGCGTTTAGCCCCAGTTAACTCAGGCTGAGTTTCATGCATCATGAAACTCAGCCCCAGTTAATTAGAACCACGCTCCAGCTACCGCCGGATTTCTGCGGCGGTCAGGAGCATCGGCATGTATGCCGATACATCCGGGTCCGCCCCCGATCGCGTCACCAGTGACGTGAAGGGGGCAGGGGTAGGTGGCGCTATAGACCTCCGTCTAACTGGAGGGGCGTCGCTTTCTTTCAGCATAAGTCTCCAGTGACGCTGTGCTTATGTTTACTACCTGCAGCTGGGCAGGCAATCGCGGGGAAGCACATTGTGCTCCGCCGTGATTGCCCGTGGCACGGTTATAAAAAAACCGTGCCACGGCCGAAACGCTCAGAAGGTTAATAGATTACAAGTTTTTTCTCCCCTCCCACTGTCTGACGTCGTGCCTTGGTGTAACATCATACAGCCACAAGGGCATAAGCGATATCTGTCCCCAGTGCCGATGTGGCTAAAGGAAGTCGCACCTGCCCAGTGCCGCAGCATTGTGACATCAGCGTCACATCTCCAAGACTTTGTGATGAGGGGAGAGAGAGAGAGACTTTCCTCACCTCTCATCACCCAGCCAACAGCTGCATTGATGCAAATTTCATGCAAAGATGACTTAAAACACTCTAGTCTGGAAAGTAGTACCTGAAGATATTGTATTGTTTTGTATGAATTCAGGATAATAATGCGGCCAATGAACCACGTGGTGCCGATAATAGAAGGCAAATCCGGAGGTGGTAGGTCCGTCCGCATTAAAGAAAAGTTTTGCATCAATGACACATATGTATTATAATGGAAACAATCAATTTTGGATTGACAGCCGATTGACAGTAATCGGACACTCTTCCTGTCCAGTGTGTAGTTTGCAGAAAATGCATTGTGAGAGTGTTATCACTCTAGTAAATTAACTTAATATCCAAGGACAGAGCATTTACAGACAACACATTAGAAATGCATGGTTGCAATAGACAATCATCTGTAAATCATTGCTCACATTAATTAAGTGCTGGAGTGGAAGCTCCTAGATGTCTGCAGGCGGTCAGCTGTCTGAGAACCCGCATTCCAAATATAATAGATAACGTCTTATTATAAAAGTTCTACTTGGGGTACAACAAACCATGCACATTTTTAAACATGGTTATTTTATTACTCACTGAAATCACCAGCAAGAAAAACCGCCTCTGCTCCTGGAGCCCACTCTTTGCAATAGATTCCTCCATCGGGTGTGTTGTGGATGCCAAAAGACTGGTAACTTCTGGAGAACTTTTCCAACCCACCTTCGAATCCCTCAATGTCTTTTAAACGTTTTTCAAACAAAGCGTACCTATAAGCAAACGTGCAAAAAAGGTTAGACACAAAACAAGTCATGGGAGCGATTTTATTTACCGAAGCATCATATTTTCCAGGCAATAATCCACATTATCTGAACACACTGACTAACCAACTTGATGAAGTGAGGCTACTTCGATAGCATGAATTGTGTATTTACATTAACATTCTGTATTGCAATTCTTACAAACATTATGTGACATAGATGAATCTCACCTTTCATATGTAAATAGGTGCTCATGGGTAAGTTGTTAGTGCCACATTGTAAAATATGTGTCTGTATATGTTAAGGTTTTCATTCATCCAGGTCATTGTATATCTGTAGTGTTGCCACTCTGAATTGAGAAAGCCAGTAGAATGACTAGCGAATCGTTTTTAAAAAATAAACACAGCAAGTCCAGTTGATTAGAGAGACACTTATCTGTTGTCTTTCATTCAAAAGGTAGCCATACACAGGTAAATTTTCCACTTGATTTTCGACCAATAGATGACTGTGCACGTTCACGAGATCGATTAATCGGCAATCGATTGGGTACTGCTCACCCTGAACGATCGACCAAATAAAATCGCAATCGACTAAAAATGGGATCGGACATTGAACCAACATTTTTTGGTTGATGGTTGATGCAATCTGAGTACGTTGGTAGACCCATAGCACTATGCAGCAGCCTTTCCGATCGATGGATTTTGTGGAATCAACCATTTTGGAGATCGGCTCATGTCCAATTCGGCCACAAATCGGATTCCCAAGGTGGTGTTGCATTGATTCTCAATCCGATCAATTGCAGATTCAGTTAGTGAGACTAGACAGTTAGAAGACAAACACATGGTATCTTAGGGGCTGACATAGGAAAGCTTCAAACAGCAATAGAACATATACATAATAACATGCAGTATAGCCTAGGGACACAAAAAAAAGCTTCCCACATTACTGCGTTTCACAGAAAATAAGACAGTGGCCACTTAAAATTGCATAGGGGGGATCAGAGGGGGGAATCAAACTGGCACAGGCGACTCAGAGGGGGGGGTTACCATTTTAGTAACACCTTCTGATCCTTGTGTGTCATTAGGATTGCCCCATCTGATCCCCCCTGTCTAAGGTTACAGTACCGTATCTTCGGGGGTGCCTTATTTTCAGGGAAACAGGGTAGAATGAAGCCCCTTGACTAAACGGACAATGCCACATTACCTGTGAGGACCCCAGCTGTACCGGTCACCGCCTGCTGGTGGCACTGTGCTTGCCCTTCCATGGGTTGCTCCCACAGTCACCAGCAGGTGGCTCCCTGCAAGCGTGGGCTCGTTAGCCTTAGGGCTATATAGGTGTGCTTCATTCAGACACGCTTGCTGAGCACTCATTTACTTACCCGATCGACTAGAAAGATTGGATCAGCAATCGATCGACAAGTGATCCGTGACAAATCAGCCCGTGTATGGCTACCTTAAAAGTTGGTCAGTGAGTTCATGTGGGTACTGGTAGCATACACACACATGTTTCAGCACTATAAACTCTGCTGTACCTCCTGGCACTGGACTTTTACCTTGGCTGGAGGAAAATAAAGTGAATATTACATGGACCTGACCTGCCTACTTTGCTGGAAAATGCTGTATATTCACTTTATATGAGAATGGATAAATTTATGACTATTTTTTTTTTCTAATTTTCTCTCCAAAACAATGGGGTGTGCCTTATGGTCCGATGTGAGAAAGATATGGATTAGAACCACCTAGTGTAGTCTGCCTGCCCCTGGATCCGCCACAGGACAAAAAAACAAAAGGAAAATTAACTGATGTTAAGGGTGGGTAATAACAAGTAATGCTCAGAAAATATTTACATCCCAACACTGGTTTTCTCCAAATGGAGAATACTGCTAGAAAAGAATGGGATTTAGAACATATCAAGAATAGTTTTACATAATGGTGTAGGTATCTTGAGCTTCAAGCAACCTTCTTTTCAAGATAAAACTCACAAATAAAGTAAATTTATTAGATCTTAAGGTGTCTATAGATGTACAAGTGTAGCACAGTGCTCCAAGACAGACAGACTAGACACTTTGAACCTACAGTCATTGCATTGGGCCCTCCGCTTAACGTTTCCTATAGGTTAGCTGATCATTGATCATTTACAGGTTTATTACCCAGATCGCCAAATTCTCAAGATAAAAACTACAAAATCTGCCATATGATTCCTCTGATGCAAACTTTCTGAATAAGGAATTTCTTTAGCAATGAACACCAACTATTCATTTATCCTTTGTAGAGAGCTTGGCCTGGAATCAAGCAGGACATTTATATGGGAGAAAATCAATCTGCACAAAATTACTTCTTGTGGTTTCTAATTTAGGTTTTGCAATTTTAGCAGAAGGCGTTTCGCAATCAGCGCAATCGATTTACAAGCAGGACAAGTTACAATAAGGCAATGTGCTACTTTTGGAAGCAGCAAATCCGTACAGACAGGGCAGTGCATGCATTGTACAGACATTATCATACAATACAGGATTTGCAACCTATTCTACTTTTAATTTTTGGGTTTACAAATCCATTAGGTCACATTGCAGCATCGTGTACTACTAGTACTACTGTGAAATGTCCCTCAAACTTTATTTGAAATAAAACTTGTACAACTTTATTTGGTTCACCATACAGAATCATTCATCATTCACATAGAGACACGCACAGAGACACACACATTAAATGCACTCTTTTCACTGTCTGCAGCCAGTTCCTCAATGGTTGGCTTCCTGCTTGTTCCTCCCACCAGCCCCTTAGCTGCGTACCCCCTGGAATATCAACGCATCTTCCAGTTTGGGAACCACTGCCCTACAGTGTTTTCTAATGCAGGAAAACAAAAATAAATACTCTTCCCCAACTCTTCAAAAAAAATGTTTAAGGGCCCTTTCACACTACATGCGTTGCATTTTAAAAACGTGCGTTTTTTTTTACTGCACGCATTTTTACATAGACAACCAATGTTACCATTCACACTGCATGCGTTGCGTTCTTAACAGCCTAGAGGGGAGACATGACTGTAGCTTCTCCCTTACCCATGTATGAGAAAGATAAGATGCCATAAAATGTGCCCTCTAATCCATTTTTGTGGCTGAAATTGGGTACTGCAAGGGATTTTTTCCCCAATTGATTTAGATTTTTTCTGGTTTTCCTGCTATAAAAACTGGGTGCGTCTTATGTTTAGGTGCATTTTACGGTACTTATTCTTTCTAACATTTACAAGGAACATTTGCATGGGAACAAATAGCAAACAAATCTAGAAATAACACAACAGCAGAAAAACAAAAACAACTATGCATGGATCCGAGTCATTTATCGACGTTTCAAGAGTTTTAGAAGGAAAAAATGAATAATCACAAAACATTTTCATGGAACATAAACAGCAATTTTCTGCCATAAAAGCTATGGCTAGGAATTGCTGATCTGGCAGCACCCTAATGCACAAAGCCATCATCTCTCAGCATCTCACCACTGGCATTATGCCACCAGGAGGGAAAAGGCAGCACGTATTATATCAATGAGGGATGTTCTATGGAAAATAAGCAAGGATTTTTACATCACAAGTGAGCAAAGTATTTAAACCTGGAATTATAGTTATTGAATTTTGTCTTCTACGCGAGAAATCGCAAATTGTTTCTGCAACATGCACAGGAGAACAGATCTTAATTTGAGTGGAGAGAGAAAAAAAAAGAGGAATATTAATTGAGAAATCAGACAAGGACGACTGTTAGTCCATGTTTGATATTACACAAGAGAAAATAAACTGAAAGGTCAGTTGAACAGTTACAGCATTGCCCTTTTCCAAGGTAATCGGCAGAGCATGTAGTGCAGATGTGGATAAAAAAAACGTGACTAGACAGTTAGAAGACAAACACATGGTATCTTAGGGGCTGACATAGGAAAGCTGTACACAGCGATAGAACATATACATAATAACATTTAGTGTAGCCTAGGGACACAAAGAAAAGCTTCCCACATTACTGCGTTTCCCCGAAAATAAGACAGTGGCTTTAGCATCATTTTTGCTCCTAAAGATACCCTACGTCCTATTTTCAGGGGATGTCTTATTCTTCCATGAAGAACTGGGGTATCAGGGTGGGGGGGATCACTTAACCTCCCTAGCGATATGCCCGAGACCAGTTCGGGCAAAGGCACACTGCAACTATCGATACGCCCTGGGTTCGGGCACATCGTGGGAGCTCACCTGCTCCGCCGGCGCCATCTTCTGTCTTCTTCTCCGTCTTCTTCCGGGTCCCGGAGTGATGTGGGACGTCACGGAGGAGGGACCCGGTCCCCGGTCTTTTTTTAAATCTTTTTTTTTTTTACTTTTGAGCTGGATTATAGAAATGTCTTTCTATAATCCAGCTCAAAGTGGATCCCACTAGCAGAAACGCTCGCGCTGAGCGTTCCTGATAGTGGGATCATCTTCGGCTGCACACGAGCTGTTCCGGAAATAGCCGAGGTCTCCGGCTATCTCTATGATCGGCTCTCGGGTGCCGATGACGTCATCCGTTTTTTTTTTTTCATTTTTTTACATTTGTTTTTATTTGGATTGGATTGGATAAATATTTGATAAATGTTTTATCCAATCCAAATCAAAAGAAAAGAAAACAAGTGTAAACGTCATAGCGCTTTATTCTGTGGCCGATTTTGCGAATGATCACCATGCACATTCAGGGTAAGCGCTTGGTGATCAATTGCAAAATGAACGCGCCCACCTGGAGCAAGTACTGGCGCAGTCTGATCGTGAATCAAACTGCGCCCGTGCCGGAATCAGGCGCAACCGCTGGCTCTCTGTGTGCCTGCAGCATTTCTACAAAGCTGCAGGCACACAGAGCCTTTCCGCCCCTATCGGCGTCACCGGTGACGCCGATGGGGGCGGAAAGGCAAAACACTGTATCACTTTTGGTACAGAAATCTGCACCTCAGTGAACCGCCAGGGAGGTTAAAATGACACAGGGGGATCAGAGGAGGGAATCAAAATGACACAGGAGACTCAGAGGGGGGATTACCATTTTAGTAACCCCTTCTGATCCTCCTGTGTCATTAGGATTGCCCCATCTGATCCCCCCGTCCAGAGTTACAGTACGGTATCTTCGGGGGTGCCTTATTTTCAGGGAAACAGGGTAGAATGAAGCCTCTTGACTAAACGGGCAATGCCACATTACCTGTGAGGACCCCAGCTGTACTGGTCACTGCCTGCTGGTGGAACTGTGCTTGCCCTTCCATGGGTTGGTCCCACAGTCACCAGCAGGTGGCTCCCTGCAAGCGTGGGCTGTGTGGAGCACACCTGCCTCGTTAGTCTTAGGGCTATATAGGTGTGCTTCATTCAGACACACTTGCCGAGCATTCATTTCCATTGCAATCCTTGTCTGAACCTGGACCCTGGACTGGCTCCTATTTTCATTTCATTGTCCCTGTCTGAGCCTGAACCCTGGACCTTTTGCACCTGTTTTTGTTCCTGTCTTGCGAGCCCGCATTAAATCTGTTTTGACACCAACATACATCTTTCTGGATGTAAGTGTGTGTTGCCTGTCTGGTCGCCCCCTCTGTCCTGGATCCTGACTTAACCACTTAAATCAAACCTAAACTCATACTGTAGCCTAATGCCCAGTACCAAATGGCCAATATGTGCATTATAGGAAATGGCATGTGAGAGGCAAATAATGATCCTCTCGGCAAGCACACACACCAGAATGGTAACATTCAGCCCCCAGAATTTCCTTTAGAGCAGTGGTTCTCAACCTTTTGAGAACCATGACTCCAGAAGTGTGGAAGTGCCAGTGTGGAGTGCCACTTCCGTGTTCTAAATACAGGAAATGACACTCCGTGACATCACTTCCTGCACGACCAGGTAAGTAAAATCTTCCACCATCCTATTTTCTAACCCTGCTTGTGATGATGATGTACTGGGTAATGTACTCCTAAGTTAGAAGTGATATGGCGTTACGTCCCACACAGTACATAAATCATCATTTGTAGGGAAATGAGTGTTTGACCCCCTTGGGGTGGTGACTCACAGGTCACCCTAGAAATGGAGAGTAATTTTTGAAATGGAGGTTAAAGAAAGAAAAAGAAAGTAAAATAAACAATGTTATTACATTGGAAGAGTTTTCATATGATCTGTTTTTCATGCAGTTTCTGTCACAATTACAGGTGTCACAAGATGGTATGCTACTACGACAATTCCCTTTGTGTAACTTTAGAGCAGATATATACTAAAAAATTTTTTTAATTATTTTGACTGTTAAATCAATTCAAAATGGTGAGTGGCTACTGGGGGGGGGGCATATAATGCTTTTCACTGGAGAAAATGTGTCTTTGTAGGTTTCATTAAACAGTGTAATAACACAGTATTGTGTTATTACACTGTTGTTGGATGTCTTCTGTGAAAGGGCAGAGGGAGGGTGACGAGGGACATTCTAACTTTACTTATTACAAATTAATTAAATTTTTTTAAAGCCCCATTCCATTCTATTATTGCCACTTGTGGTGCTGATCATAACAGTGGAAAAGCTGGGGATAGGTCTGATTTACCTTAAGGACTACAAACCCCAAATAAACTGTCCCTAAAACTTATTTTATAAAAAAGTTCAAAAAAGCTTGTCCTAGATGAAGACACATTGATTAGTTAATCTGTGAAGTCCACAAACGGACATTTAAATTCTCAAATGTCCTTAATGTCACGTCTGGTTAAAGACTACAGCAAAGGCGAGGCTTTAATTCTATGTGTCAAATGCTTTTAATTTAGTTTCTGATCCAATTTTAAAAAGCCACCAGCTTCAAGCTATTAACAAAAGCTGCCTGCAAGGTCATTTATAAATGGAACATGCCCGGCCATTGATCCAGGCAGAGGTCAACAGCAATTTTGAGGGGTGGGGAGGACGCAAGACAATATTTTTAGAACGGCTGCAGACCTATTTTGTCATCTAAACCTCTTCCGAGGAGAGTGGAATGTAGTAGTCAGCATCATGACCTTTGTCTGGGGGTTGTTAGACAGACAGGAAAAGCAACAAGTCAAGCCAAGCAGAATAAAAATCTAAAAGCTTATATACAACAGTCCTTGTAAAGCAATTAAAGAATGAGGTAATGCAGGGCTGAAGTTGTCATTGTTCTGTCATAAACTGTTATACAATTCTTCAATATCTCTTCAAAGTTTGTGTATATGTATACAATAGGTGTGTGTGTTTTACAGCAATAGTATGCCAACCATTTATTGGTAAAGCTGGCCATAGACACTTAGATTTCCCAAAAATCGGTTAAATGATCGTGACATGTGATTGAGTCTTCGATCATAAGTTGTACCTCGGGGGGCGTGGCTTGGACGGCAACCGAGCAGGACATGGCTGCCTAGAGCTCCCGACTTCCCCACCGCATCCTGCTCCATCCAGCTCTTACCTTTACCGCCATGAGCAAGCAGAGGACCCGGAGGATCTACCTGGTTTCTGCCGTGATGTGGGGGTACCTGTTCCGGCTCTACCTGATTGGCCCCTCCTGCCGCCCCCCCCCCGGAGCAGTGGGTTGAGGTGACCTCGCGGAACCGCTCTCGCCCACCTCCCCAGGGGCCCTCCACGTGATCCGAGTTTGGGGTTGTCGTTGTTGCCAACTCCTTGTGGTTTTCCCCACTTTGGCCTCTACAGTTTTTTGAACATGCCATGCCCTTGCTTTTTGGTTCTTCTGGTCCCAGCTGCTGTTCCTGTAAGTGCCTTTGGTCAACGTCATCTATGAACTTGATGGTGCCTCCTGTGAGGCGTCGTCATGCTGGGCCTTGGGCCCTCGTCTTTATTAATTTTGTTTTATATTTGTGTGTATTTCGTGATTATTTTTCGAATGTTGCGTTGCCACCAGGTTCATGGACTGCAGGACTGCTGTTATTTTTGTATAAATGGGGGAATGCTATTTTTTCGTGTCGCTGCTCATTAGCGTGTTGATGCTTTGTTTACATTTTCCCTAGTTCTTTGCGTTCATTTTATGGGCTCTTCGGCTGGTGGTTAGTTTTTTTTATGGCGGGTCAGCGGGAACGTGTGTTATGTGGTGTTGCTTGACTGGTGTTGCGTGTGAGCCACATCCCCCCGGATGGAGGTTCCGGCGGTACCCCCCTGTCTGCTTGTCGTGGAGGCGCCCTGCTGGGGTGGCATGTTTGTGGGGTCGCGCTGAACTCTCCCTTAGGCCTGATGCCGGAATTAGTGTTGGTTCGGGGGGTCTGGGATGTGTGTGTAGAGTTGTAATTAGGGTGGTTTGTTGTTTTGTGCGTTTGTTTCCTTGTGTTGTTTTCCTCCATTTTCTCATTCTCTCCTCTTCGGCCAGCGCTGTCCCCCTCCCCAGGTATGCGATGCCCCTGGGTCTCTGGATGCCTGTGGTCGCCGTGTCACCGCCCGGTCTGCTGCTGTGTGGGCCCTCTGCTGGTCGGTGCTGCCCTGCCCCGTCGCCGCCGAGTAGTAGCGCTTCTTTTTTTTCTGCCTCATCTCCCATGGTTCAGATGATCTCGCGGAATGGTCAAGGGGTGAATTCTAATACGAAACGGACTGACCTTGGGAGAGAGCTCAGACGTTCAGGGGAGGATGTGGAGGTTGCCCAGGGGAGACGCACTTCGCAAGGTGGGTTCCTTCATGTGCCTTCGTTCCTTTCCATCAGGCCTACCAGCATCCGCCTCCAAGTATAAGGGGGCTGGAAGTGGCCATCTGTTTAAAGAGCGATGCCCCATTTCCAGTGGCGGGACTCAATAGTGACCCGGAGGGACGCTATTTGATACGTTCATGGTACTGGCAGGGGTCTCGACATTTACATTTTTGTAACATTTACGCCCTAAATCCCTTTTCCTGTCGGTCGGTGTTGTATTGGGTTTGTTGTGCCTCTCCCCATAGGGTATTGGGGGTTGGTGGTGACTGTAATGTGACGTTCTCCCCCAAGTGGGGATAGGTTGGCGGGCTTCATCTTCCCCTCCCCCCCCCGCCCGTGGATTGTTTGTCAGGCCCTTTGGTCCGCTGTCTCGGGAGACAGTGCGCTCTTTGACACCCTGGCGGGTCCATCACCCTGGCGATCGGACCTTTACTTTTTATTCCTATCCACACAAAGATGCATTCCGGTGGATTATTTCTGTGGTGAATACACGCCCGACCTGCGCTCCTGCTCCTTCATCCTAATCCTTCCGATTTCATGGTCCAACCATGCCCCGAATTGTATTGTCCCTGGACCTTTGGTCCCCTCCCTCCCCCTCCTCCGTTAGGTGCCACTGGCAGTTGAAGACTTTCTCCTTAAACATGCCCCTTCTGTCAGAAGTTAGATAGAAGCCTTCTCTTTCGCCACGTATTTTTCGGGAAATGTGTCCGCCTGAGATTTCTCAGTGTACGTTGTTGTTTTTTTTTGGGGGAGGCCCAGTAGGCAGTGGTGTTATTTAGGGGGCCAGTGCATAGCATCTCCTCGGCTCTGAAGCTGGAGCGGAGGCGAGCGGAGCGGCTGCGCCTGGAGGCGGGTGATCTTAAGACGCATGAGGCGCGGGGGCCCTCGACGTTATAGTCCTGTGACCCTGACTGCGGCGCATAGTCGACCGTTCGCTCGCGCCTGCGGGGCCTTGGGTCGGGTTGAGCGCTCCATCCGTTCATGTCTGTCAATTTGTACTTATGACAAGGGCAACAAGGCCCACACGCTGTGGGCAAACAGCTTCGGGAAGCAGACTATTGCTCCTCACCCAGCAGGGTGGAGGGAGGCGGGGGGGGGGGGGGTTGCCTCGTCCCATCAGGACAGGATGTTCGCGCAGCTTTTTCAGGACTACTATTCCAACCCTGTATAACAACCCGGAACAGCCCTCACAGCCCCCCTTCTCAGAGCTCTGGAGGAAACGACATGCGCAGTTCCGCTCCTCGGGGGCATGCCCCGGATGCCCCCCGGAGGCCTTGGGCTGTGGAAACTCAATGCCCCTATCACTGAACAGGAGATCCTTTGACACCATTAAGACGCTCCTCGGAGTAAGGCCCCCAGTGGGTGCTCTGCCCATACTCCTATTACAAGACCTTCTCCCTATCCTGGGTCCCCCCATTATGGTGGACGTTGTTAAAGGTTTCATGTCCGACCTGGACATCCCCGCGACATGCAAACAGAGTCTTCATTACTGTGATCCCCAAACCTCGGTAAGGCCCTTCCCACGGCGCAAATTACGACCGAGGCTCTCCTTAATTCAGACTTCAAAAGTTTTTACTAAACTGCTGTCTGCTGCGTCTGACCCAGTATACTTCCGAATCTTCACAAGGATCAGCGGGTTTTATGCCCTTCTGCCAGGCGGGGGATAATACCCCGGAGCGGCGGTTGATTTATAGACGTGGCTAATCGGGGGGGGGGGGCGGGGGGGTGGAGGCTCTTTTCCTTGAGTTTTAGACGCGGAGAAAGACGACAGGGCGTTAGGTGGCCTTTTTGTTTTCTGTTCTCCAAAGGTGGGGATTCATGGACCCTTCCTGCAGGCCCTGTTTCCATCTCGTTACTCCAACCCGACCAGCCCTGGGTCCGCATGCCAGTTGCCTCTTCCTCGACCTTCCCAGAGCTAATGGGACCCGTCAGGGCTTCCCTCTGTCTCCCTGCTATTGCCCACTTTGAATGAACGCATGGCATGTTCATATTAGAAAGTCCCGGATTTGCATGGCATTCCGGTTACGGGGAGGGAATTTAAGGTGTGTTCTGTATGCTGGACAATATACTCCTGTCATTGACCCAGACCGCAGGTCCTCCTCCCGTTCTTCATGAGCTGACGGATCGCTCTGGTCTCCTCTCTGGGTACAAATCAATCGGAGGCTCTTCCCGTTAACATTCCGGCTCCCACGCTGGCTCATCTCACCTCAACTTCCCGTACTCCTGGTCCACACGCTCATCCAATATTGGCCGTTTCATCTTACTCCACCGACGTCCCTATGAGTAAGGGCTAATTTTGTCCCCCTGTTTCAGGATATCCGGGCCCTACTGCTACATGGAAGGGGACACTTTCCCATATCATTTTTGGGCGCACTAGTTCTGTAAAAATGTCCATTCTCCCTAAATTGCTGTATGTTCGAGACCCTGACGATTCCTGTCCCCTCTCCTGATCTCGGAAGCGCTCCAGAATGACCTGCTTAATTATGCGTGGCATTAGGGGCGTCATAGGGTCTCGCACTCGGTCCTCTATGCTCCAAAGTCTTTGGGGGGGCTTGCCTTCCCTAATCGTCTTAAATATATTTTGGCCACGCACTTTAGGGCGCTTGCGTTCTTGGACCTCCTTGAAGTCTTTAATAGATGGACCGAGCTGGACAAACTGTGGCTGGCCACCGGTTCACCCCAACTCCATGTTATGGAGCGGTGGGTGGACCATCCCCCGCATCCTCCTCCCGTTTTCTGTTGACTTTACTGTGGCCATTTGGCGGCGGACAGAGGGATAAGTTTCAGGACGTGCACCGGCCTCATCCCTGACGTCATTTTTGTTTACCACCTGCCGTTCCGGACAGTCTGACGGCACTATGTCCTCCCCCTGGTCGTCTAAGCGTTTTATTTCACTTTGGACATCTGATTGATGTTTTCACTAGGAAGTTGCGACCCTTTAGTGAGTGTTGCAAGAAGTTTAAGCTCCCAGGGGGGCTTTCTATGGTTATCTCCAGATCCGGCACTTCGCTCTCACCTTTGCACCCCTTTTGACTTTTTCCCGTTGACCCCTTTGAGCGCCTTGTGTTGGGTGGTTTACTCTCAGAAGGGTTCTTCTGGTCTGCTATTTATGGGATATTGGCGGGCTTTGCCCCTGATACGGACCACAGTTTGGGTATAGCTGCGCTGGGAGCGGGGTGCTGGGTGTGGAGATTCCCTATGAATCCTGGCAGCGCATCTGGAAGAATGCGGCCAAGAGTTCGCTGTGCACTTATACAAGGAAAATATTTACAAGATCTTGTTCCACTGGTACCTGACCCCCTGATGTGTTGCACTCCAATTTATCCTCAGACTTCCGACCGTTGCTGGCGGGTTCCGCGGAGGTGGGGTCTCGTTTACATTTCTGGCAATGTCCGTTGATAGCTCTACTGGTGGCTCGGTGCGTTTCGAGAGGGTGGTGGAGATCCCTGTCCCCCTTGACCCCCTTACTTTCCTGCTGGGCCTGCCCCCCAACCTACCGGCGGCCACGTCGAGGCGTCTGCTGTCTCACATTCTGACGGCGGCCCGGTGTTTGATTGCGGTTAAATGGAAGTCTACTGCTCCCCCCTCCTATACGGAGCTGTTGGCCCGGATCCATGATGTCCGCCTAATGGAGCGCATGTCGGCCTCCGTCAATGAGTCTCTGGAGCGGTTTAATGCTACCTGGGCCAGGTGGGACGAGATGGAGGGGCTGTGTTGGGGCTCCGGGGATGGACTGTATCGCCTCTACCTGGGGGGGTGGATTCCTGTCGGCAACTGTCTTTCTCTTTTTTCTCCCTTTTTCCTTCTTTTTTTTGCCCTTTCTTTCTTCAGTTTTCTACCTGGTCTCTGTTCGTCCGCTCGTAGATTGTATAATAGGGGAAAGTCTCTATGGGGAGGGGATGCTATCTGTGTTATTTTGGCATATTGACTAAGAATTGTATTTGTATTTTTATATGACATTTTTGTAAGTGGGCGTTTTCACTGGTCTTGCTATTTGTTTACACTGCCTGAGCCGCTCTGGGGCAGGGGGCGGGTATGGGGGTGCTCCTGTGTGGGCCCCCCCTCTCCTTCCCCCTCTGGTCATTTCAATTTGCATTACAATGTTGTTTTGGTTTTCTGTCTCCGGCTGGAAATTTGTCCAATTTTTGCTCTGTGATATTTGCCCTTTATGCCCCCCCCCCCTCTTTTTTGTTTTTCTGCGGGTATTTAGTTTTTTCTTTATGGTTTCTCTTTTATTTGTATGTGGTTTTTGTTATAGTTCATTTTCTGTCTGTAGTGTTTTATTTGTATGTTAAAAAATCTTTAAATAAACAAACAGTTATACAAAAAAGGTAAGTTGTACCTCGATCGAAAAGTGCACTATTTTCGGGATTCGATTTATCGCTAGTCGATCAGTGAAGCAACTAAAGATCGGCTACACAAAAAAATGCAATCTAAAATCCTGGAAGTAGAATAAGGCCTGCATGGGTTGATCGATAGAAACGATCGCAAGTCTCTAAGAACGTCCTTCGATTCACGGTTGATTAAAATTTACAGATATCCGATTCCTGTACAATCGATTCTTTGTGCGATTTCTCATTATTTTGGTCAATCCCACACTTTCTGCATGCAGCGATTTGTTGCGGTTGATCTCTCAGAAATCGCACAAAAAAAATTTAAGACGTCTATGGCCAGGTTTACACACAGAAACCTTCATAGATCAAGGAAAGGTCTAACAACCTAAGAAAAGCTTGTTTTAATCAGACAGAAAACAGAAGTGACGTCGCAAATTGTCACTTCCTGTATGTGGAACGGAGAAGTGCCGGTGCGGAGTGTCACTTTCACATTCCAAATACCAGAAGTGACACTTCTCAATTTAACTTCTGGCACAATCTGTTAAGTATAATGTCCACCCTAATGTTTTTCCATCCCCCTTGGTGTGATGATGATTAGGGAGAGGGATGTTAGGAGGGAGAGCTGTTATGCTTTAAGGGAACGTGGCACAGCTGGGCATACATGGGCAGTTTCCTGGGCGACTTTCCTGGCTGATGCACGCTTCTGCCAAATGGCCGGTGGTCGGTCAGCTGAAAGTCGGGTGCTCCTACCCTGAAAGATCGACCAGGAATCCAACGCATGTTGGATCGCATGGTGAAATGTTGGATGCGACATGTGGCTAAATTCCAAGCCAATCCCATTTTTTGGATGGGAAAGGCAGCAGCATCAGGCAGAAAACAACATGTCTATGCCCAGCTTTAGAAAAGTGCAAGTACAGGACTATTTATCCAACTACACCATATTTTGATCAAATGATGAAGAGAACTCTTAATGCTGATCGTTCAAATGCTCAAAAGGTAGAATACAGTTCACCTCTAGCATTCAGTAATCAGCATAAGAGTTTGTTGGGATTCCAAAGACAACCAATATGGCACTATGGTTTACCTGGCGGTCTAACATGGAGGTCTATGGAGCCAGCCCTTCATCGTCACCGCCGATGCTGAAGACACGCGGCCGGAAGAAATAAGCCAACCCACAGCTATGCACAATCGGTGAGGGCTTGCAGAACACCAGCGCATGTGCCCGATTCCGGTACGGGCACAGTTTTCTTTACGAACAAACTGCACACGTACTGCCTTTGGGCGGAACACCAGGGAGGTTAACAAGAAAGGTTTGGCATGTTTTGAACCAGAATAAGATAAATGTGAGTCTATTTTTAAAATGGATGATAAAATCTGCAAAAGAACATTGAATTTGTCCTAAAACATAAAAAAATACATATTTTAAGTAATGACAAACTTGTTGCTAAATAAACAGGCCTACAATATTGTAACAATTACTCTTTTTGGAAGTATACAGGTGTAAGAGCTAAAGGGGTTAATACCAGGCAGCAGCTACCTGGATTTAAAAGAAGGTTGAACCAAGGTTACACCAAAGCGCAGTTCATTGCAATAAAACCTTGAGGTCAATGACAGTTCATTTACTGTTCTGCAAACAGATTCTGGGCAAAAAAAAAAAAAGAATATTTCCAGAACAATAATTGAGCAAAAAAACAATATCAGCATGAACAAATACCACTTGTGGGCTTTTGTTTCCCTGTGCAACTTAAGAGGCTTTTTCTGCCTTGTGGCAAATCTCGGACATTTCTTACCAGCTTCAGCATTAAAAAATCTCAACTCACCAAGACATACGCCCTTTGAAGAGTTACATGGCACTCTAGGGAGATTAGCATTACCACCCTGGTACTGTACACATATAACTATGAGTGGATTATATCTGCCCTTTACTCAATACCCTTTCACATTCTATGAATCTAAGATCTTTTGTAATGTGGAATAAGGTAAAGAGATCCTTTATAGTCATAGGGAGAAAGTTGGTCTTTTGATGTTTAATAGTTTTGAGAATGAGGTCTATTGGACACTGCCTTGCAATGTGCTTCCATTGAAGCAGTGTGGACATACTCATACTGTGACACTAAAAATATACTGTGTAGTGAACTATATGGTACCTAATTCATATGTTTTCTTTTGTTTTACTTGCTTGTTGTGTACCTTTACTATTTGACATTTACATTAATAAAAAAATCTGTAACTGAAGTGGGGACAGGTCAGACTTGGTGAAATAAGCAAGGTCATCTGGTATAAGCTTTAAAGCGGAACTACCACTTGTGAGGTCTCTCTGCAGTATCAGCTTCAGCTCAGCCGATACTGCAGAGAACCCCAACTAAAAAAAACAAAACGATTTCTGACAGCTGGAGGGGTGTCTTTTTAGAGACCGCCCCTCCCACTGTGTTAATTCTCGCCTAGGCAGGACATAAAAAGCTGCAGGGGTTACTGGAAATTCTCTCCCATAAGCCTGTGTCCGAGTCTCACAGATGTGAATTCAGCGTCATGTCTGTGAGACTTTGTTAAGAGAGGAGAGAGAAGCCTCTCTTCACACAGCTAGATGGAGTCCCCCCTCCCATTCTCCCCCACACACGGAGCTGCAGATGAGTCTCTGTCTGTGTAGGAGTGGGGGTGAGAGGGGGGGTTGTTGTCAGCTGTTGCCCGGAGGAGATAGATCAGGAAGTGGCTTCTCTGCCCTTATTCAACATGTTACCATCAGATAAAACATGAAGAAGGCAAGTCATTTTATTTGTTTTTGTGTAGCAGTTTTCCAGGATCTGAACTGCTGACGTAAGTAAGTAATGTGCTTTTTTCATGTATGTGTGTTTTTTTGTTTTAGTTTAAAACCGCTTTAAGTAGAATTCAGCTCTGCAGGATGCTTTGCTCAAAAGACAGTAAGCAAGGGGCATAGGCCTATTTACTACTATCCTCTGCAGGCTTTCTGCGGCTGATCTAAAGTTGGCCATACACAGATCCTATAGATGGGTGTAAAAAATGTTTGGGTTGACCACAGATGGTCGAAACCTAAAATAAAATCAATCTAGCTATGATCGGGCAAATTTCTGTCGATTGTACAAGTATCTGACGGGTTTTCTAGGTATTTCGATGGAGTAGAAACAGTCAAAATATTTATAAGGAATAATTAAACAAATTATTATATACAAAAATATATGAATATTGAATAAATATATATATCAAATGTCAAAAAAAACATCTGTGTCATTCCTTTTTAAACAGAATTTAAGAAACAATTTTGTGGGCCAAATTAACCACTGCATATGACACCGCAGGCCAGATAGGAAAAGAGAACAATTCATTCTGACACCAATATGTACATACCATTTATTAATCCCTTCTGACTAGGAAATCAAGTGGATTACAGAAGTCATAAAACAGCTTTCCTATTCCGCACACACTCTCGGCACAGTGCGCATTCATACACTTCCCTGAAGTTTGACGTTGTTTCTGCAGAATTAGACATGTATACATTGCTGGATCACACTAGGACATGACGGCAAGTTCTTTGCATATAGAGTAGAAAAATAAAAGAAGTGAAATGACAATAGCGAGGCGGTAATATTTCTCTTCAAAGACCCCACTGTGAAAAGTGATGGGTGGAAAGATATGGTACCCACTTCCAAAACACACCTAGGATTTGAATATATTGTTTTCATTTTGCTTCCAGCAGCTAAAAAGGCAGGAAACGCAAGTAAATGCAATTTAAGAACATGATGTTCACCTGTCGGTAAAAATATATATAAAAGTAATGATAATAATAATAGTAATTAAAAAACAAACTTGTGCAGAAACGTTCAATATTTCTATAAAAGTTGGGCAGGCTAAAAACCACAGAACTTATCATTTGTGTATTATTACTGGTGGTGAAATAGTGTATTTTTCTCCCCATAAGACACACTTCCTGCATCTGAAATGCCTGTGTTTTACGATGCCAGCCACGGCGAAACGTGCCTCCGCTCTCTGCCAACACCTCCGCTCACCAATAAGCTTAACAGGGGAGGCGGAGGAGCTGCCGGATGGAAGATTTGCCTACGGACGGTTTTTACAGATTTAGTTCATTATTTATGTCAGTGGACTCCTGCTGACAGAGACACTACAGTGCCAGAGCCAGATGGAGCAACTGCGTGTGTGTGTGTGAGAGAGAGAGCGAGCGAGGTGGGCCCATGCTGCCAGCTCTCACACACAGAGAGACGGGTACTGTGTAATCAACCAGTCCAGCTGGTAACACAGTGAGAAGGAAAGATCTGCCCATAGGGTGGATCTTTCCTACGGCTCCATTTTACTGTTTAAGAGCTGGGCAGCTTGAGCCCAACTCACACACAATGGCAGATGGGAGAGACACGCGGGTGGTTCTTTCATCTGCATTGTATGCGAGTTGGGCTCAAGCTGCATAGCTCATACAGCTGTGCAGGTCGTGGCTAGAGGCAGGAAAGCTGTCAGGGACCATCTCTTAAAGCGGTTTTAAACTCAAAATAAAAAAAAAAACAGAAGTAAATTAATCAGACACAATACTCACTTGTCATCAGTTCAGATGCTGGGAAACTGCTATACAAAAAAAAACCCCACACTATACTCACATCACTTGCTTGGAGTTCTCACGCTGGCATCTTGGTTCCTGGCATCTCCTGGAAACTTGCAGACTTCCGCCCCCCCACCTCCCCCCCCACTGCATCTCCTCCTCCTGTTTCTTCTCTATTGGAGCTGCAGAGACTCGGGGGGGGGGGGTGAAGAGGGGAATCAGCTGCTAACGATTTTCTGCCTGGTATCTCCCACACAACACGCTGCCTAGGTGCGACGTAATGCAGTGGAAGGGGAGCACTCGTAACAAGCTCCTCTCCGGCTGTTAGAAAAAGATTTGTTTTCTACAATCAAGGATGTCAGCAATATCGGCTGAGCTGCAGCTGATAATGCTGAGTGATCTCCCAGGTGGTTGGTCCGCTTTAAAGCTTCCTCACCTCCTAAATTCCCGCTCTGCCGATCAGAGTACAGAGCTCCGGCCAGCAGAGTGATCACTGAAATAGTTTTTGGATGTTGGAAGTTCTGATGTATAGGGTGTATGCTATACAACGGTGTGTCTTATGGTATGAAAAATACAGTTATATGATTGTAGAAATTTTTTTTATGCAAATTTCAGATTTTAAATGAGTTTGTTGAGCAGCACAATGCCATGAATAGGGCTTATTTTCACAAACCTAAAACACAAGATATAATGATCAAGATAGAAAAGAGATAATGATCAATATATAGTTTTGGTACTACAGTGACATGGATGAAAAAAGGAATTCCCTGGTGCTAAGCTCGCACCCGCTTTAGAGGTATTTCTGTGAAGTATGGGCTAGCCAAAGATGAACATTAGAACTTTACTTCTACCTCCTTCAAGCCATATCATTATACAGTAATTAAGGTAACATGGGTATTAAGTCTTTTTTATAACTGTATTTTTCAGAATGTGGTACAACTTCCAATCACCCCAATATAACATACATACCATATTACTGTACTTAATTAAACTCTATTCTGGAATCGAGTGTACTATTCCCGAGATTTCCAGAAAGAATTTGCTGCAACTATTTGATCTCAATGAATACTGCAGAACAGGAAGTATCTTGATATTTTTTTGAGAGGTGATGGTAGAGTTATAATATCTTTATGCGTAAGGGGCTACTCCTAGACTGAGTAAAGCCCCCCATACACGTTCCGATTATTCTCCTGACCGATTTTTCGTCCGATCGGGTCACCCGATTTTCACCTAAAATGTTATGGTCGGTTGGTCGGCTGGTACGAAAAATCAGAATTCGAATTATCACCGATCAATCAGCCTGGCACTATTTATTAACAGCAGATCGACCAAAATTTACAGACAGGTCCGAATCGGTCCCGACCGATTTTTCGGCCGATTTTGAGAAATCTGGATCGGTTGGGTGCATAATTCCGCATCCGATTAATCTCCCGATCGATTAATCTCCCGACCACGTTGGTCAGTCGGGCAAAATTCGTACGAAAAATCGGAACGCGTATGGGGGGCTTTAGTCATTCATAAGATCATGTAGACATATTACATTACTTTGGCATCAGCAGTGATACAAAGAGCAGGATATTAGTCCTGTGCATATGTTTTTGCAACAAGCTCAACAAATGTGATACCATATTTTTGGCCTAATAAGACACACCGCTTCCCCTAAACTGAGAGAAAAACATTTGTGCGTCTTATATCGCAAATGCATTCTATGTGTCCACTCTGCCTCCCCAGCTGCAGCTTGGAGAGCACAGCCCAGAGCTTGGGATCCACCTGGACAGAGATTAGTTCTCTAGCTATCTCTATGTAGAGCTCTGCTCCATATGGCATGGGAGTGGGGGACTCCCCCTGTAACTCCTGCACCGTCAGACAGACACACTGAGCTTAATCTAGCAGTTGGGTTTTGGTTTTTTTAACATATTTTTCCCCAAATAATATCTCCAGTTGATGGTGTGTCTTATCAGCAGCAGCGCCTTAAGCGCCTGGACATTACGCACTGTTTTAAAAAAGCATGCCATGGAAGATCGTGGAGCATCGCAATAAAACCCACCACGAGGTGTGCTCAAATAAAGTTATGCACCCTCCATATCATGGAGGTCAAGGGTGCCGCCTATACCCCGCCCCTCCGGCATCATATCTGACGTTATCGGGCCGGACACTGAAGCATGAGCGGGTCTGTCAATATGGAGAATCGCCAGGGAAACTAGGCAGACAGGTGAGTTTCCTTGAAGTTAACTCAGGGTGACTGATTACACAGGACAGAACGCCCAGGAGGTTAAAGGCAACAGGGGTATCCAACCAATATAAACACCATACCCTTACATGTAATACATCACATGATCTACAACCTCTTCCATCCTCCTTAGCTCCATATACTTTATGCTGAACACATGAAGGAAATATTAGTGGACTATGTGAGCAGATACATCAATTCCCATGATCCTTCTCTACACAAATGGAACTTATAGGTTTACTACATACTAGAAACCCTACTAATTGCTGCTATATTACAAGATGTGCAGCACATATTTCACTACACCATGTTAATAAGAAGACACTATTTTGGTCTTAGGTGGGCTGGATGCTTACATTTATTATGTCACCACTTTTATTAGATGTATTTACATAAACAAGTTATTTTTTCGTCTATATTGTCTACAATGTTAAAGGGAAACAAACAGTGGAAGGTAAAAAAAATGCAAAATCAATCAGCAATATTAGTACTTCATCTATATAAAGTTCTTTCTTCAGAAGGAAAGCTTCTCACATCTTTCCTGATTTAGCAGCAGAGGGTTTTATTAAAAAGCAAGGTTGGGATGCCTTTACATCTCTTCTCTTGTCAGAAGTCTTTCTTCATGAAAGGATGTAAAGGCATTTAGAAAATGTGATTATTTCATTACTATTAGATTACCAATCTTATGGCTAGCACACCGACTTCACTACAAAGAGGGTGAAGCTATTGGACATAAATAGCAGTGAAAGTATCTGCAAACTTTAATGGGAAGTTCTAACCCGTTTCCCCTATGATGAGCCATCCCCATCAAATAAGCCACCCATAGATTTTTGCCCAAAACTTTAAAATAAGCCACCCACCGATACCTGCCCCTGCCCGAATTTCCCATTCGGGTCCTACAATGGGTAACTGTGTGCCTCAATCAGGGCTGGCTGCAGTGCAGAAAGGACAAGCTGATCCCTGCCGTAACGGAGTCTGTAACCCGGCCATACGGGTAGAACGCAAAAAAAGAGTCAGTGAAGGGGACAATGAATGGCAGAGTGATCAGAAGGGAACAATGAATGGCAGAGTGATCAAAAGAGGACAATGCTTGGCACAGAGTGATCAGAAGGGGACAATGCTTGGCACAGAGTGATC
>CM070033.1:157625604-157642946 GCA_036250615.1 Ptychadena robeensis
TGCGGAAGTTCGCGTTCGCCGTTCGCGAACATCAAATTCCGGGTTCGCGCCATCACTAAGCAGGATCTGGAGGTCCTTTTGTTAAAGGGGATGCCCGCATACTCAAAAAGCACCGACCAGCCCCCCCACAACGCCTAGTTCATGTTGTGGAGAAGGGATCTCCTTATCTTAATGAAGGGTCTTAAAAGGGGGTCTGGTATGCTCTGAAGGGGCCCACACATCTTTTTTTTAATGTTATTTTTTCTTAACTTGCGATGTTTGCTGCAAACCGACCACCACGTGGACAGAAACCGACCACCACGACAGTTCGCCATCATTAAGGGAGAGCCTCCAATTGACAAAATCTTTTTTGTTTTATCCTAAAATATATGCCTCAGTATCAAATGCAGTTTGGGAAGAAGAATTACATTTTTAAGGAATATGTCATGAAAATTAGTTCCCTTAGTTACATTAACGTCATTGTATAATGATTTTCTTGTCATTAAATCAAAAGTATTTACATGTCTTAAGCAGGGTACAGGTGGCTGGATATTTGAGCCGTCCGATGTTCCCTGCAGCAGCGTGATGATGTCATCACGCTGCTGTCAGATATCGGCAGAGCCGGGGAGACAGCTCTGTTCTCTCCCCAGCTCAGCCGATGCTTTACATGGAGACCCGCGGTTTCCACAGACAACATATGGCTGTTTTCAAGCTGGATTGCCGAAAACAGCGATGGCCGCATATTATATGGGCCAGATAGATGGCCGTGAGCGCGCACAGCGCTTGAAACGGCCATCTATCTGGTCCATATCTTCATGTCCTGCTTTAGGGCTTGTTTCCACTTGTGCGTTTTTGTGCGGTTGCGTGCTTTGTAACCGCGCGGCCGAAACCCCAGTCAACCGCATCTATTGGAAACCTCAATATAGTTTGCACTGGTGCCGTTGTGCACGTTCAAATGCGGATGGATGCGGTTTAGGGCATGCTACCCAACAGTGTTTCGAACCGCATTCGCACCGCATCCGCATCCCAAAATCGCGCAAAAACGCACCCATAGGAAAGCATTGGATGCGGTCAAATTCGCGCAAAAACACGCAAAACCGCATGGCATGCGGTTATAGAGCGGATGCGGATTCTGGGCACATTTGAAAACAAATTTGCGTCCAAAAAACGTGCAAAAACAAGCAAAAACGCATGGCATGCGTTTTTGTGCAGACGCGCATGCGGTTTCGCCCGTGCGGTTACAACCGCACGAAAACGCACCAGTGGAAACAAGCCCTAACATGGCTTGGGATTTCCATGCATCAAAGGCATCCCCTAACAAACCCATCTATACAATGGAAATAAAATGAGAAGGTATTTGGAGTTCAAACCTTGGATAAAAGGACACCACAATTATAATACAGTAGTGTTGTCATTCTTAGACAGTAGGTATATTACTGGCATGATCACCATGTGAAATAGAAAGCAAATACAGTAAACCCAGAACTGTACACTACTATATATTATTTAATAAATATGAATGATTTGCTCATGGTTGATAGTGCCCAATTGTTATTGAGTGCCACACTATAAAATTCTAATTTTATTATAATTTATATTTTATAATTATAATCTTATTATAATTTATATATTATAATTTTTTATAATCTATAAATTCCTACACAACAAACTATTAGCAAAACTGCTAAAAGGGCTTTTCAGGCACCAACTGTGAAGTCTTTATTTCACAAATATCACATAGTAAAATACAATCCTAAAAATACATGAAAAGTCCATAGCTACCGCACATCGACTTGTGCTCCATGCAATATAGATCCCAAAGTTAAATGTAAAGCAGTTAGAAAAAGCGTCCTTTAATCATCCTTCGTCCGGTTTTGCCCTGAATGGAATTTTACTATGTGATATTTGTGAAATAAAGACTGTTTTATCTTTATAAAGCCCCCCATACACCTTAAGATTCCTCCATACAATTTCCATCAGATCTACCAACAACTATGTAATGGCCTCTCTGATAGAATACATAGTGATTGGAAGGTGTAGAAAGGTCCTCATATTACATGGTTTTGGTAGAAGAAAAGTTGGTTGTACAGAAATTGAATGGTAATTGTATGTGGTGTATGCTTTAATTGAGTTGGTACCTGAAAAGCCCTTTTAGCAGTTTTGCTCATAGTTTGTTGTGTGGGAATACTATATATAATCTATTAATAGATATGCTATTTTTACTGATCTTCCACACATTTCTCTGTATCATTATACTCATTATAAAAAAGATTCAGCTTTTATTGGTTAAGCATATCATAGCACAGTGACCGTAAACAAAGATGAGCAGCTCAGAACACTGTTTAAACTTGGAGTTGCTTTTTATTTTTTTAAACTTTACAACAGCTGACTTGGTCTTTGCTCTATTATTTCCATGTTTTTAGGTGTGTGACAGAGTATACAAATTTGGTTTTCAGACAGACTGATAAATTGCTCTTCTGCCCCTGTCCTGAAAATATTATAGAGTATAGCATTTAAAATGCCAGTCACAAAAGGTTTCCTTATTACTAAATATTGACATTTTATGGTATTTGTTCGCCTTTTCAGCTCCTAAAATTTGTCACAGATATTGAAGTGAACTTATTGAATTGCTGTCCTTTAGAGAAGGAAGATACATGGACAAAATCAACCACGGACGAACATTGAAGCAGGAAATATTTATAAAAATAAAACTTAAAAATGGAAGACATTTTTGTGGACTATTCAATTACTTGGACTTTTTGGAATTCCATATGAAGTTGCTCACTGAGTCACCTTAAAATCAGATATGGGTTTTGTTTTGACTAAAGCAGGGTAAAGACGGCTCAATATTCGAGCCATCAGATGTTCCCGTGGTCTCTAGGCAAAGCAAAGGACATCGGCCATATTAACGGTCATGTCCAATATGACTGTTTTTGAGCGGGATTGATTGGTCCAGCTCGAAAACAGCGATAGCGGCATATTATATGGGCCAGATAGATGGCCGTGAGCGCGCACGGAGCTCAATGCAGAAAGCATGTGTTCTCTGTCCAGATCAGCCTCCCTGTGGGTTTTCGCCACGGTTTTGTTTTTTTAGTGCATTGACTGAGATCTATTGACTGTCAATGGGCTTAAACCCTAGGCAAAACCACGGCCAAATCAATGGCACGTACTTGAGCCGCAGATTTGGAGCAGTGCAGTGCGGACGCGGAAAAAAAACACGGTAAACCTCTGCAGTGGAGCTAGGCACATCTGCTCCCAAACCACCCAAGTGGAGCCTTACCCTAACTGCAATAAATACTTAAAAAAGCCCATCCATGCATTTGAGGAGTTATCTATACCAAAAAGCAGAAAGGCAGGCATTACAGGCCTTTAGTCTGTCACGTGTGCAGAGTATAAAGCAATTATAGAGATAAAGCCCTTTTGATTTGCCAAAATCCTAAATCCATGAGGGTACATTGGTACCTACCAGGAGGTTACTCCAGTGCCCAATGACAATATGGTGGATATCAAAAAAATTATTGAAACTAATTAAATGTCCATTGGAGACTATATCATTGATGAGCTGCAACTTATTATAGTATTGCAGCCATGAATGCTGGAGTCTTAAACTCTTAAATTTGACCACTATTTTCATACAGCTAGCATTGAGGAAGCCTAGTACTTTTTCAGCTGTGACACTGCCCCTACACTGGCAATAGTGGGATCATTGAGAACCGAGGTAGGGGTTCATGTTTTTATTGAACAAAACATGTAAACATTCACAGTGCAGGAAAACGTATGTGAACCTTTGGACTTAATAACTGGTTGACCCATCTTTGGCAGCAACAACCTCAACCAAACGTTTCCTGTAGTTGCAGATCAGACCTGCACAATGATCTGGTTTTTTGGACCACTCCTCTTCACAAAACTGTTTCAGCATTATTGTTGGGATGTCTGGGGTGAATCGCTCTCTTAAGGTCATGCCACAGCATTTCATTTAGGTTGAGGTCGGGACTCTGACTGGGCCACTCACGAAGGCGTATTTTGTTCTGTTGAAGCCCTTCTTTTGTTGTATGCTTTGGATAATTTTCCTGTTGCATCACCCATCCTCTGTGGAGCTTCAGTTGGCAGACAGATGGTCTTACGTTTTCCTGCAAAATGTCTTGACAAACTCTGGAATTCATTTTTTCATCAATGACAACAATTCGTCCAGGCCCTGAGGCAGCAAAGCAGCCCCAAACCATGAGCTCCTCCGCCATGTTTTACAGATAGGGATGCAGTGTAATTTGATGGTGTTGTGCTTGTCGTGCCTTTTTCTATCCTCCACACATTTATTTGTGTTTTTTTGTGTTTTTTTTTTTCCTAAACAACATCACTACCCTTTTGGTCTTCATCTGTCCACACGAAATATATTTTGCCACGTAGTTGCATGTGGAAAATTCCAGCTCTTCTTTGCAAACTGCAGTGCTGCAAATATATTTTTGGATCCAAGCCAATGGCTTCCTCCGTGGTGTCCTCCCATGTACTCCAATTCTTGTTATAGTTTTCTTAACAAAGTAGTATAACTCAAAAAAAAAAAATCCCACCTACATACATGACACGACCATATTACACACACTGTTCAGCACGTGTATAACATCTGTGAAATAATGCTACCACAGAAGAAAATATAAATAAAGATACTTACAATCGTCACTTCCTCACTATCCTATCTAAGGCACCATCTTAATGTACTGCGGCCTGAAACCCAACTATACTGCACCATTCTGTCTGGACTATTACCTAAAGGTGTCTCCTCCCCTGCTAGACAATATTCTTACCAAATCCCACAAAGGAGTTTGGTATGAGAGGACAGTTCTGGTCATTCCAGCAGGACCAGTGCAGCTGCAAGCTAGAAGGAGGACCACTTAGAGACACAGGTCAGAGATTGAAACTGAAGTGGTGGTGAACTTCGTAAGGTGTTCGGTTGTTGCAAGAGTGACTAATGGGGGTGACATGGAGTTGGGGGGCATCACAGCGTGAGGATGAGGTTTAGGTTGTAGGTTATAAAAATATATGTATCCCATCTATAACTTCCCCCTCCAATATCACTTTCCTCAAACAATGAACTACTTTTCATGTATCAGTAAACGGTTCTCATTAATCCAGATCATGGTATTATGAGGATAAGGGACAGACATGAAATGGGTGTTACTGGTGAAATATAAACATATTACTTATTACCTCCTCTGCTGCCACCGTCCCAGCAATGTCATCCTCTCACTACTTCCCCCAACAATCTACCATCCACAGATGACACTTCCCATGTCATGGGAAGATTTTAGATTTCATCCATGCACTGATCTTTACATAATGGAGTGATGGGGACAGACTTATGAATGGGTACTGGATGTTTTTTCCTGGATTGTTGTAATATAAAATTATCTTATTTCCTCCTTCTTGCTGCACTAGTCTCAGCATTATGTCTCCTCTACACTTCCTCTCACACGTCACCTCTACACGATGACACTTCCATTGTATGGGAAAGGTTCTCATTCATCCAGATCATGGTATATGGAGGATGGGAGACTAGACATGAATGGGTTTGCCTGGGTTTTGTAATATATTAAATATTCTTATTACACTTCCTTCTATGCCCAGTCCCATCGCAATGTCTCAATCTACAAATTCCTCCATCAATCCACCTCATCAGATGGCCACTTCCATGAACTCCGAGACCAGAAGAGGGGAGGGGGGGAGAGGGGAGGGAGGAGCGAGAGGGAGAGAGCACACAGGGCTGCACGCTTGTGTAGTGACGTCACAGAGGCCACGCAGTGCATTATGGGACCCCACTCACAGGGTAAGTTCCAGCAGTCTCAGCTCTAACAAGCGACCTCGGCGCCGTGGCGCAACGTCACCAGCATGGGTTGTGCTACCTCGGAAAAACTGTCTTTCCTAGCTGTATAGATTTATTTATTTTTTCTTTTTGGACAGTGATTGCCCTATCTATTGGCAGCCTTGATACCTGATAGTTGCAGAGTCGACCTACAACGTGGTTTTAGGTCTGCTTTATTTAGATTGTGTTTAACAAAAATGTTAGCATGTGTTCTGTAAGTCTTTAGCTGACACTCTAGGATTCTTCTTTACCTCATTAATCATTCTGCATTATGCTCTTATAATCATCTTTCAGGACGACCACGCCTAGGGAGAGTAGCAACAGTGCATAACTTTCTCCATTTGTAGACAGTCTGTCTTACCGTGGACACATGAACATAAAGGCTTTTGGAGATACTTTTGTAACCCTTTCCAGCTTCATGCAAATTCTTGATTGTAGGTCTTCTGAACGTTTTTTTTTGCGAGGCATGGTTCACATCAGACAGTGCTTCTTTAAACCAGTAAACCCAAAACTGGCGTGTGTGTGTTTTTAGGGCAGGACAGCTTTCAGCAACACATCCAATATCATCACACTAATTGGACTCAAGGTTGGCTCACTATTGACTCCAATTAGCTCTTGGAAAAGTCATAGGGAGTGTCACATTGCACTAACATCCTGTTCACATATAAAGAAATAACCAACTAGGAGTATTATGCAGTATTGTAAAAATAACTGTAACTGCCTCCAGAATGGGGGTGGCTGGCCTCTTAGGATTTTCAAGGTGCACATACACAGTAGGGTCAATAGGGACATGCTACAATAAATAACGTGTTGCTCTAACACAAATATACAAAATCAATTTTGAACTTACAACAATGTACATAAAGAAAACTACATATTCAGGGCTTTGCAATCAATTCACAAAGAACGTCAGATGCATAGATGTCAATTTAGGGGGGGGGGGGCATACAGGACATACATGGACTGTGGTTCTTCTGTGTTTCAAGTCTCGGAAGTGACGTCACTTCCAGGCTTACTTCTCGGCTGCTTTAGTAGGGAGAGAGCATTACTCTCACTTCTAATGTCTTACCCTGCTTGTGCTGATAATGTGTGGGGTGGGGCATTAGCAGAGAGAGTAATGCCCTTTCCTTGCTAAATCAGTGCGATTTCAAGAACCCAAAAATATCCAGGATTTGGTCGGAAAAGTCACATAAAAAATTAGACTTTCCCGGCCAAAACGGGAGGGTTGACAGGTATGCAGATGTCTGAGCGCCTGACCTGAGGCAACCCCTATTTATATATGTAGATATGTGAAGCGTGCAGATGAGGATGTTGCTGTGTTCCAGTAAAACTAAAGCCTGCCATACACCCACCGAGTGGGTGCTGACAGACGAGTTCTGATGAGCTCTGGAATGCAGCGTGATGACGTCATCACGCTGCGTTCCCGAGCTGACTGCATCGGTGGGCACCCTTTGTGTGACGGCTGTAACCTTCAATGAAGACGCTGGTCTTCATTGAAAGTAACGTCATCGGCTGGCATCGGCCAGAGAACATTGGACATGTCTGTTCTCTGGCCGGCTAAGCTGTGGGGCTACAGAGATCTTTTGCCCCATGTGGGCAAACACCAATTGGCGGCCGATTTTGCCGGTGACCGACAGCCGCAAGCGCGCACGCCCGTCGGTCAGGGGCAAAATCGGCCGCTAATCGGTGTGTGTATGTGGAGAATGCATACATGTATTCATCATTGTTTTTTATGCATGAGGAATCTGTTTCTTCCATCATTGATTTTTGATTAAAGAAATGCATGTTTGGCTAGCCTTATAAGCTTCTGGCAGCTCTTATTAACAAGCCATACCTGCTCAGTCTTTTTCCGACTTTAGTATCACAACCTTAAACATTTAACATGCTAAAGGTACCCATACACGTTGCGATTTTTCGTGCGATTTTAGCCCTTCCGACCGATCTGGTCGGTTGGGTAGGTTGATCGTTCGGGATTCCTAACATGCAAATGTAGTCCGACTGATGCTGTTTTTAGAAAAATCGGCCGAAAAGTCGGTCGGGTCCCGAATGAGGATGCCTGTAATTTTTGGTCAGTCGGCCACTTTTAAAAGATTCCCAATCCAACCAGCCGATCGGTCGGTCGGGCTGTGACTAATCGGGGCCGAAAAATCGGGCATCCGACCGACTTTTAAAAACAGCACTAAAACAAAAATCGGGCGTCGAAATCAAATATCACATCGGTCCCCGAAAAATCGCAACGTGTATGGGAACCTTATGTGAGGTCTAATTCTAAATGAGTCTGTCCTTGTGGTGAAATTGCTTGGATGCCTGGTCCTGGGAAGATTGGCAGCTTTCTTGAATGTTTTGTGAATTGTGATTTTTGGCTGGACAGGAAAAGTGAAGGCCAGCAGATAGAGATGGTTCTCGAATTTCTACTAGCTGATAGCGTTGAGCGAGAATTTTTGAAATATAAATATATTCAACGAATATCCGCCATTCGAGAATTTCGCAATGGCCGATATTCGTCATATTATTTTTCAACATTGTTTACCACCATACATCGCGCATATGTGTGCACATTGCGATACGCGCAATACGCACAGTGCTTGTACTGGCTCACAGAATGAAGAAGAGAAGCTGTAAAGCTGCATTGCGAATCATTGTGAATAATTGCGAACAGGCCCGTGTGATGGAAGCCAATAGAATCACATTTTTTTGAATTTCGAGTGTTCCTTTGTATATTTGCGAAATTAGGCGAATTCGAATATATACCATATGCTGCTCAACACTACTAGCTGACTAGCGGTAAGTTCATTTCAGAGCCGCTGAACATGAGGGTCATTGCAATTAACTCCCAAATCCAATAGTCAAAATTTTGCATCAACCTCTACCAGAGAATAAATGTTCTCCCCCTCCTGCTGATGCCAGGCCCCATAGGCATAGGGTGTGGGATGCAATAAAACGGGTGTCAGTGAATAGAGAGGGTCAAATTATTAGGTGTCCACACTTACTGGGGATCAGTTTATATGAATTGTATTTTCTCAAAAGCATATTGCTGCAATTACTCCCTATGGGTAAGAACCCAGTGTATTATGTCTTGTGATGTTCTTCATGAGAGGATGTCTTTACCTAATTTTTTCTAACCAAGTGATTTGTTTTTGTGTCCTGGAATGTTGAATGTTGATTTTTTTTCTCATTTTTTTTTTTTCAGTCTGCTGCCACCGAACCTCCCCCTGTGCAGTCATGGCCAATATGCATGTTCTCAACTCATTAAATAAGATACAGAAGTAAAATATTATTGTTGCAAACACTGCGCCATCTCTTCAATTTTAATGGATAATTTAACTGCTTTTCTGATGAGTTTACCTTTAACACAAAAGCATAAAAAAAATAAAAAAAAAAGAAGTTAATATTTAAATTTCACTCTGCACATCTATCATCAAAGATGTAATTCCATCTCATCAGATGAAGTGATATGGGTCCCTTGTTTGTTTGCACCATACAATTACTGCTTGACACAACAGGGTGATTGGGAAGAGCGGATCTGGGAAGAGAATGATTAGTATTCTATGTTGGTACGGGTAGCTAACGTGCAGCAAGTCTCACTGATTGATGTGGATTAACATAAGGTACAATTTCTTTACAGGTCAGACATCTTGATCAGAAATGTCAACGTACTTATCTGTCTCCTGCAACAAAGAGAACAGTTTTTAGAGAATGATACTAGTTCGGCTGAAGAAAATAGAAAGAAAACCCAATTAAAACCTAACTATTTTATGACCTCTTTTTATTCCTTTGGTGATAAAAAATATCCTTCAAAATTAGGTGGAATCTGAAGCTTAAACACTCCAAAGGCAGTCAGAACTGGAGCGAGAAAGTACTTTGATTATGGCAGGCTTCTGCAGAAAATGAGTTCACTTGTAATATATCACTTAGGCAGCATTTCCACTGACACCCTGACATATAGATGAAATGCAGAGAATGACAAGTAACATTTTTAAGTTTTAACAGCCATACGCGTTCCAATAATTCCTTCAGGTTTCCAAAGGATAAATTTGCACATTCCATTTTTTTAAAAGTAAAACTGTCTCGGCCTCACGCGGCAAAGTTCAGAGAACTTTCTGGTAAGGATCAAGGTTCTCAAAACATACACATTATGAACACAGTAGTCATTTGAAATATTTGCTTTTTATATCAAATAAAAATAAAGTATATACCATTTCTTTTGAGCACCTGTAAGACACCAATACTGATTGGATGAAATATGAATATATATACAGTTATATATATATGAAAGTATTCAGACCCCCTTAAAATTTTCCACTATTTGTTATATTGCAGCTATTTGCTAAAATCTTTTTAGTTCTTTAGACAGAACAACACAGAATTGTAGACATTTCTGCCTATTCATAAAATTCGACCATTTTGACGGTTTGGACTTAATTGCAAAGCCCATGAACATGGTATCATCATGTAGAGATGTAGATGTAGAGAAGCATTGGGGGTATACTACAAAAAAGTATGTTCACTACTACAAAAAAGTAAGTTCAAAGTCAAGTAAAAATTTCGAAAATCGGAATTTCGACTTTAACTTTGAACTTGAATTATGCAAAAACGACATGTGCTACAGCAAAACTTTTTTTTTCAAATGTTCCTTCAACCCTTCTCTACATCTTCAGCAATTTTAGTGATGATAACATTTTCAGAGGCTTTGCAATCAGCTCACAAATTTAGTGAGTCGAAAAATTCGACCATCTCTATTCCTTAAAAAATTACATTCGCAGATTTTGTGTCTGCTCCTGAAGATTGGACCAGGCCCTTTTCCTTTTGATCAAGATTTCTTTACATTCTAAACTATGCAGCAGTCCTCATCATTAATTTTATTGAAATACACGAAGACTGTATTTAGAATATTAAAGAGTAATATGCTGTTGTTATCTGACTTTTAATATACTAGTGAAAGTTCTAGTTCTAAGCTCTGCTTTTCCATAGGGCAAAATAGATTAGCACTTAGAGCTTGTGAACAGAACCAGTTACATCTAATGGAAGATACATTTTATAGATTTTGCCAAAATGATGCTGGCTCAACAAAATGCTTCACATGTAGTTTAATGAATTTACATTGCTTTGGTTTATCTCATCTCGGTATATCTCAATAGGCCAGCCTTAAAGGCTCAATACAAAGTGATGAACTTGCACATAGGCATGTTATCCCAGTGGACTTGACATTTCGCTAAGAGATGAGTTAAGATAAGGATTGAAATGGTTAAAAAGCATATGAAATTCCAAGAATCATCACACTTCTTTCAATTAGAAGTTATGATGGACAGTTTGGATTAGTCTTCTTTCAGTTCTGTATTGCTGTAATTGAAATCGCAAGTAGTATCCATTGTGCGCCATTATCTTATATGAGGATCTAAAGAATCAGGAATATTTTTAGCCTCACTGGTCAAAGCATGACATTTTAAGCATTTATGACATCTATTATAAGTTACCGGCTCCCTTTTATGAGATACATGTTGCTTCCTCAGCAACCTCGAAGCTTCTCTGTATGGAGATAGTAGATTTTAATTCTTGGATAATGCTAAAGTAAAGCTTTTTTTTTTATCTCCCACAACAGACATGCATTAGGAAAAACATTTAAGATACTAAAATCTATGGATTTGCACGCAACAATTTCTACAAGAAAATTATACATGGGAGTACAGACAAATATACATGTTTTTTATTAATTGGCTGTTAACTATCAGTTAAGCATTATCATTGGTAAATACTAGAAGCCTATTAATAGAAATATATGTTTATAAAAAGAAACATATTACAGCAGATATAATATAATGTGTACACACCTGTCCAGGTTTTTGTTAAAAAAAGAAATAAGACCACAATAAATAATTAAAAACCTTGGTTTTATATTTTGTATAAATATATAAATATATATATATATATTATATATCAAACCCGTTTAAACTTTTAGCCACAATTAACAAAAGGTACAGTTTGGCACAAAAACAACACTTAAGCATCACCAAAAAAAACTCCACTGTGGCCCATGGGTGGAAGTATTCCTTGGGGTTGTTTCTCCTCATGTAAAACTGGGTCTTTAGTAGGCAGAGGGAATTATGAATAGTTCCAAATTCCAGTACTGTATTCTCGGGCGACTGGGTGTAAAAGACGACCCCAAAATATAGAGTTTTGGATATATTACCGTATAAGACTACCCCTCCTTCAATGAGCACCAAATTCACTACAATTTGGTCATTTTAATTCAGATGCTTATGACGTAGGAAAACTGCCTGCAAGTTACAAGAAATCCACCGGCAAATGTGCCAGCACGACCTTACATATGCCTACTACAACAACCTTAAATTCTTTTAGTAATTTACATTCCCAATTTCACCCCCCCTAACTGCAAACTTTCATGGTCATTAATGTTTCCCTGTGGTTATACAAGTGAATAAAAACAAAAAGAATTTGGACAATCTAAAAATTTTACTATATACATGATAAGTGAAGGCTATTTAATGTGTTTGAGCTGCAATATCAGTTTCAGCCACTGGGTCCAAAGCCTTTAGTGAGGCTTCCTCTAAAAGCATTTAGGAGGGAGAGAGGGAGGGGGGGGAGCTGTGGCTGTGTGACAGGCAGACCTCTCCGGCTTGGAAGTCTCAGTGCCCGGCGAATAACCGCTGACCCCTGACTTTTCAGAAGATTTTCCTGGATTTAAAAACTATCTTCTATGCCGGAAAATACAGTTATAACTTACAAATTCCCAATTAGTGGCCAAAAGAGGGTCACTGTATCTTAAACTTAAAGGGGTTTTTAGGCACAAAAAAAAATCTTACTTCAAACATGTTTACTGAAATATTATTAAAAGGTCTTGGGGGCGTGGCTTGGCAGGCAGAGGAGAAGGAGCGCCATTTCAGAGCTCCGTTTCTCTCCTCTAAATTCAGCCTTTTTTCCACTGGCAAACATCCAGGAACAACTCCAGGGGACTTCTACCATCCGTGGATAACAGCCGGGACCCTCGGATTTCATCCGCGCTGTTGCGCGCCGCACTCCTAGACGCCGGTATCACGCGAGGCCCCGGCTTCGGCCTAGCACGCTATCTCCGGGCTCGATTAAAAGAGTTTAGGGGTCCCAAAACCCCCCCTGGCAACCTCCGGAGGCTACTGACGTCCACTGGGGCTGTCCGGTCCCATCAGGTACTCGGGAATCCACATCGGTCCGCTCCCCAGGTAGTGAGGCCCAAAATTTAGGCCGCGGCTCCGGCCTACTGCGCTTATTCTACACCCGATTGGAGCCATACAGGGGTCCCCTAAACCCCCATTGCAGTCTCCGAAGGCCCTATCCACACCCTGGGCTGGACTGACCCCCTGAGAGCCCTTGGACCGTAACGCTGTTTGCTAGGCCCCAAAATTTAGGCCCTGGATGCGGCCCATCCCGTGCGGCCGGGAGTGCACCCCACACTGCCACCTCATCAACCTGGCTTATTAGTGGCAGGCACTTTATCAGTTGGTCTATAGTTTCTACCAGATAGACTTTAAGTACATCCCCATAACCAACTATTAAGGAAGTTTACCAATCTGATAGCAGGCTCACTGTCCACCTTGAGCTGGGACCCACTGTTCTGCCATCCTACTATACTGCTCACTATCATCACTTCTCCAGCATAAAGTTTGTGACAACTTATCTGAATCCCACATCTTCTGGAGTTATTTAAGTGGGAACCTCACAGAGTCGCAGTTTTCCATACCTTTCAGAACAGCCCTCCAGTCATACGTTTTGATTATGGAGGTGTGAATTCGCTCCTCGGGGGGGTTCTGTGACAGGGGAGTTCATCACGATACTGCCTAACGTTATCTCAACTCACATCCAGACTGTATACATGTCTAAAGGTGACAAGTCTTCAAAGAAAGGTTCTCAGCGGTCATCCGCAGACCTTCGGTCATTCTACCCACAACAGGATAAAAAAGCTAAATCCACTGACAAAAACAAAATGACGTCGACCCGCCAAAACACAGCGGCAGCACAAAAATCTCGAGAAAGCAAATCGCAAACTTCTGCTCCCCCAGTATCGCCGCCATGTGACTCTGGCGCTTCACCTATTCCTTCTCCATCCTTCTCCCCCCCCAATTCACCTTCCATTTCGGAGGGGTCAGTATCAGAAGGACACACACTACCGCATGAGTTGCAAGCTCTGCTCAAATTTATCCCATCTAAAGGTGATCTGGAGGCGCTGGGTGCAAGAATAGAGGGCGCTCTAAGAAAAGAATTGGACGAGGTTCATCAAACAGTTACCGCTATTGATACACGTGTCTCTTCCCTGGAAACCTCATCGTCCACTGTCGAAGCTCGTCTATCCAACCTTGAGTTCAATCAACAAATACTCCAAAAGAACTATTTCGAGCTATTCCTTCACTCAGAGGACAACGAGAATAGGAATAGGAGAAACAACGTCAGGATACGTGGGATTCCAGAGGCTACGGGTAGTACAGATCTGAAAGCAACAGTAACCGCCATATTCAATACTGTTCTTAATCGCCCACTAGACACTAATATCGTCATGGACAGGGTCCATAGGGTACAAGCCCCACGTTCCGCACCTAATGCCCCACCTAGAGATGTCCTTTGCCGCATCCACCTATTCACACTTAAAGATGACCTCATGCGCAAAGCTTGGAACCATGGCCCAGTTGATTTTGACGGAGCCCAACTCCAAATCCTGCCGGATGTGTCAAGGTATACCCTTCAGATGAGGCGCAGTCTTCGTCCTTTGCTCGATCTCATTCGATCCAAAGATGCCACCTATGCCTGGGGCCATCCATTTCACCTACGGATTCGGAAAAATGGTAACACGTTTCGCCTCCATAGACACATTCAACTGCCGGAACTATTTGAATTTCTCAACGCTGACCACATCGACGTCCCGGACTGGCTGAAGGTCCATATGGATGACTCCATGTCCATGGGGCTTCCGCAACGATCACGATTCCGAAGCCGCTCGCGGCCTCCACGAAGACGATCGCCGCCGAGATACACTACCCCCAGTTCTCACGAACTTTAGTCTCTTGGTAAGGTATGCCAAGAAGGTCCCTAGGCCTGGATTAGTTCAGGTAACTTATAGCTAGAGGTAGCAATACTCTTCTGGGACATTCATTCTCCATTAGACTGCATCAGCTTATATTATAGTCTTATCAGTACGCCCTAGGAACGGTGATGTTTGGCGCAGATGATTCATATGCTACTATTCGCCTTGCTATTTTCACATGTCATGTTCTTCCTTCGCTATATGTGATAGCCAATAGTGTTACTCTAGTGGCAGGAATAATATACTTGGTGGCTAAATTAATGCAGTCTCAATGTATCCTCTACAGGTTTTGAGGGATGCGGGTTAGGTTCAGTTAGACCACGACCACATAAAGGGCTGTTACATATCACGATGACCGTTTCTAACGCTGTGTTGGCCTTCGGTCGCAACCATCCTTTTCGCTGCGGCCTCTGTTCCGTGGGGATGGGCAGTGATTAGGGCCTTCTAGCCTGTATTAGCAATTTATATAATTTGTTACAAAATGGTACAGTCCTGCTTTAAGATACTCTGCGTCGTGGATAAAATGAGCTTACCCCGTGTTCTTGTCATGGCCGGACTCGTGCTCCGAGCATATCAATCATATTACAGGCCACTAATTGGGCCTGTGCCGTACCAAGCTGACAGTAGTTACTGTCACATGGAGACGGCGTATTACTGTTGATGTTCTCGGACTAGAGCTCTTGCCATCTCTTCCTCGTTACTGATTACAGAATGGGTGTTTCTCTGATTTGCATGTTATATATGGAATCTCCTATGTTCTGGGAATCTTATTTGGGATTATATTTGTTTTGGATAAAATGAGTTTACACTATTTTCCTGATATGGCCAGACTCCTGCTCCAAACATATCAATCATACGAGTCGCTATTTGGATTTATTCCGAAATAAGCTGACGGGTGTTGCTGCCACCCGGAGACTGCATTGTGCTCTTGTTGTCTTTGGACTCGAGTTTCTGCCATCTCATCCTCCATACTGTTTGCAAAATGGTATTGTTCTGATTTGCGAGTTACAAATTGGGTTTACTATGTTCTAGGATACTAATGGTTACTGATATGAAGAGCCTAGACTGTTTACTTGACAGGGCCTGAATAGTATTCCTCCTTTGTCAATTGTACCACAAGTTACAGAATGGTCTAGTCAAGTCTTAGACACTAATATTTACTGTTATAAAGGGTTTACACTTTCATCTTGGTTTACACAGGCTAGAGTCCTTTCCTTGCTACTCTGATTACAGGTCACAACACAGTTTTGTTATACCATAGGGCTATCCTAGTTCTTGCCATAAAGTGTATACCACATTACGTTGTTTTAGTCAGACTAGAGTTCATACTCTCCTTTTATAATCCTTAGTCTCATTCCTTACAGTTTACACGTGCTTCGGACTTCAAACTAATCCTTCCAGCCTTCTCACACGAACACTCCCTTAGATTCGATATCTCACTGATCTTCCTTTATCCTGTGGTCTTACATTACCTTCTGACATATTAGACTTGTCATCTTTCCCCATGTACATCCCCTCTCCCCCCACTTGTGAGTTGTTGCTTCAGCGTATCCTGAAGACGCATTTGGGCTCCCCTGGGCCCAGCTCCCCCCCTGCCTGCCTTCCAGTGCTCCCACATAGGCTACTCCGAACCACTGTGTTCTTGGAGTTCATAGCATACTACTTTAGGACTTTTTTGAGGTACGCCTAAGTATCTCATTACTCTCATTCTTTCCTTTCGGCTTCTGTTTATTCCTCTTCTCTATTAATTCTCTCTCGCCCTTCTTTATCCCCCCTCTTGTTCCTCCAGCCCCCTTTCTCACCCCCTCACAACCCATCCCGCTTAGCAGATCTGCAGACTGTCACAAATTATGGCAAATGCACTGAAATTAACCTCATATAATGTTCGGGGTCTCTCCGTCCCTGAAAAAAGATCAAGATTGCTCAACGATCTCAAAAAAATGAACTCTCATATAGTGTTTTTGCAAGAAACCCACTTCCAGTCCTCCAAGATTCCTAAATTACACAACTCCTATTATACCACAGTATATCATTCCCCCTCACCCATTGCTAAAGCTAAAGGAGTCAGTATTCTTCTCTCTAAAAACGTCCCTTGGTCTTTGATTGACGTATGCAATGATCCCAACGGACGGTATATTTTCCTGAAGGGTATGATTGGCTCAGAAAAGGTCACACTTGCCAATGTCTACTTTCCTAATGTAGACCAAGTGACCTTTCTTCAAAAGGTGTTAAACACACTCTCCCCTTTCCAAGAGGGCACTCTCATATTAGGTGGAGACCTCAATGTAGCCTTGAACCCTCTGATGGATGTCTCTAGAGGCACCTCGCACATTTCCTACACCAAATTGAAGCGCCTTAAAAAAGACCTACATAGTCACCATTTGGTGGACAGTTGGAGATGCGTCCATCCCACCACCAAAGATTATTCCTATTACTCCCAAG
>CM070033.1:157644271-157672489 GCA_036250615.1 Ptychadena robeensis
GGTGGACAGTTGGAGATGCGTCCATCCCACCACCAAAGATTATTCCTATTACTCCCAAGTTCACCAAATGTACTCTAGACTAGACTACTTCCTTGTGGCTCAAAGGGACCTACCTAAGATCCGCGGGGCCTCTATCGATAACATCACACTTTCTGATCATGCTCCAATTAATCTTTGGCTAGACCTTATTGACCTTCCAGTTAGATCTCCGACTTGGCGCCTAAATGAATCTCTGCTCTCCGACACCCAGACATGCCAGGAGGTGACCAGAGAAATCAATCACTTTTTTCAGCTTAATCGCCCAGTTGATACGTCACCTCTCTGCAATTGGGAAGCACATAAATGCGTAATCAGGGGCATCCTCATAAAACACGGCTCGAGGAGGAAAAAAGAACTATCCTCACAGGTCAACTCATTACTGTTAGAGATTCAGAAGATTGAAGAATCTCATAAACTAACCCTGGCGGTGTCGCTGGGTGCTCAGCTACAAGCTCTACGCACGCAACTCAATGCTCTTCTATTCGCCAAGAACAAAAATAAATTACTAAGGGGGCGCAGAGCTTTTTATGAGTATAGCAATAAGCCTGGTAAAATGTTAGCCAAAGCCCTTCGTGCACGAAAAGTCACGACATACATTTCCCAAATTAAAGACAACAGAGGGCTCACAAAAACAAAATCTTTAGATATAGCCAATGAGTTTCGTGCATATTACACATCGCTCTACAACATACCTGCTCCCAATAACAGCCCCTCCTTCCTTTCGGAGGTTAAAAAATATTTGGACAACTCAGGGATGCCCACTCTGGGTACGGACACTAGCACAGAGATGGAATCCCCTTTTTCATGGGAAGAACTTGAGCTAGCGATAAACTCCTCTAAAAGTGGCAAAGCTCCAGGGCCGGATGGCATGACAATTCTGTATTACAAACAATTTAAAGACCTGTTATCTCCACATCTTTTACTTGCCTTCAATTCCATTCGGGAGGGTCAACAGTTCCCCCCCGACTCACTTAGAGCCCATATTTCCCTAATCCCGAAAGAGGACAAAGATCCCACTGCTTGTGGCAGTTACAGGCCTATAGCTCTCCTTAACACAGACCTCAAGCTCTTTTCCAAAATGGTAGCGAACAGGCTCATCAAATTCATCCCGAACCTTATTCACCCAGATCAAGTGGGGTTCGTCCCCAATAGGGAAGCAAGGGACAATACCACTAGAGTTTTAAACATAATCAACTCTGCCTCCTCCACGAACACCCCAACCATTCTACTATCGCTCGATGCCGAAAAGGCTTTCGATAGGGTCTCATGGACCTTGATGGAGTCCACACTACGACATGTAGGCTTGGGTCCACATATGCTCTCGTGGATACTGGCTTTATACAAAAACCCCTCTGCTGCGGTTAGGGTTAATGAAACCAGGTCAGAATTCTTTACACTGTCAAATGGTTCCCGCCAAGGTTGCCCTTTATCTCCACTCATCTTTATCCTCACCCTGGAACCATTCCTATGTAACATCAGGAAAAACCCTATTATACAAGGTGTAACCAAACAATCTGGTCATCATAAGCTGGCCGCATATGCAGACGACCTTCTATTGTTCATAACAAACCCTCACATATCCATTCCAAACCTCTTATCATCCCTACATGACTATAGTCGGTTCTCCAATTTCAAAATTAATATTACGAAATCGGAGGCTCTCCCCATCAATCTCACTCCCTCACATTTAGCCAAATTAGCCCCTTCATTCCCATTTCGATGGGCACAATCCAAGATTAAATATCTGGGAGTTTACATAGGCCCTGACTCCCGCCTACTAGTATCACTCAACCTCAGCCCACTCCTGAGCAAAATTAAAACAGACTTAAGGAAATGGAGAGACGTTACCCTCTCGTGGTTCGGGAGATGCGCTGCCATTAAGATGACTGTGCTTCCCCAACTACTTTATACCATGCAGGCTCTTCCTATTAAAATTCCCCCCTCATTCTGCTCCCAACTACGTTCTGCGTTGGGGAAGTTCATTTGGGGTGACAGGGCATCCAGGATCAGCTTTTCCACACTCTGCTACCCTAAGGGGAAGGGCGGGATCGGGCTCCCGGATGTCTTCAAATATTACCAAGCCATACACCTGACAAGACTTATTGACTGGTGTTGTCATGCACAACACAAACAGTGGGTCGGTATGGAACAGGAAGACTCACCATGGGACCTGAGGGGTCTACCATGGCTGGATACTCATCCTCCCCCCTCCATTCTGAATCATTTGACGATTGGTAACACTATCGTTATCTCCAGAAAGATTCTTGGAAAGAGCAAGCTTTCTCCGTCGCCATCCCCGATGTTCCCGATCCTGAACAACCCTGCATTTTTGCCGGGTGTTAATTCAAAACCATTTTCAGCCCTGGTGGATAGGGGCATCTTCCGAGCCGTAGACTTTATAGAACAGTCCGAATGGCTCTCCCTGGAAAATCTAAGGGGCCTGGTGGAATTGCAACCTCATTTCTGGAGTGCTCTTCAATTACGCCACTATCTTCATAGTTTGCCCCCAGCGGGTGATTATTCAAGACCCCTTACGGATTTTGAGAAGATTTGTAGGGAGGCTACCCCGGTGAGACACTCCATCTCTCTGATATATAACTCACTGGTCGCCCCTTCAGATGATTCCTCACTACCTTTTCTGAAGGCTTGGGAAAAAGACCTCTCAATGGTTTTCTCCCGTACACAGACAGATAATCTCCTCAAAGTTGCCTACCAATCGTCCCTGGCCTCACGCTTTCAGGAGCAAGGCTACAAAATTGTTACCAGGTGGTACAGGGTTCCATCCCAACTCCATAAATTCCATCCGACAATTTCGGACAGATGTTGGAGATGTGATGCGGCTTTGGGCACCCTGTTTCACATATTTTGGGACTGCAGCACAATCAAACCCTTCTGGAACTCAGTTCGGTTGCTCGTTAAAACTATCACAGACCAAGACTTAGGCGAGTCACCTGCTCCTTATTTACTACATCTCAATCACCTACCTGTAATGACTTATAAAAAGTCCCTCCTCAAACATCTCATAAACCGATCCGTATCACCTTTACTGGTGGAAACAACCCAAACCCTCCCACCACAGCATCTGGCTCTCAAAGTATCAGAATTTTAAACTTGATGTAACTCAACCCGCCTCTCTCCACGACACTGATGACAGTTTTGGCCTCTACATGGGAGCTTGGCGCGTTTGCACAACTCAGCTGGTGATTACAAGATCTGCTATCCCCCCTCCTATCGGTTCTCCCCCCCCCCCTAACTTTTTCCATTTTATCGCCTTTTGTATCTTTTCTGGCTTCTCTCGTCTTGTCTTTTTATATTTCTTTCTCTCTTCTTTTTTTACACGACACTCTATTTGTGTTTCTCATGTTGATACTAGAATTAACTTGTATAAGTTGTTCATTGGTGACTTTTCCAGATAAGGCAAGGGGATTCTCTTATTTTTTGGGTAATGTTGTATTGATATTTCATTATTCTCTACCAATTACTAGTGTGAAACAGACATACTGAAGTTGTATGTTTATTGACGATTCGTACAGATAATTCTTCTTTAACAAAATGTCTTTTTTTCCTCATGTAAACTTGTTTGGAGTACTCTCCTTGGTATTTGTACTGTAAATTGTTGATGGGCTTATTGTTACTTGTAATGTTTTACATACTGCATAAAACTTTACTGATACAAAAAATAAAGTAAACATACATAATGCATTTCAACACTGGTTTAATGTAAAACAAACAAATTAATGTATTACAAGTGCAAACTCTGATATTCATAATGTGCATATATGTGTTGCTTAGGTTCTTGGTGATTACCAAAACAAATGCCAGTACATTAAGAAAACTCTAAAAAAAAACCAACTAAATTACATTAAATAAATGTACCATACTTATAACCATAATTATGTTCAATCCAGCACTTAACCCTTTCCGATTGAAATCCAACAAAGTAATTCATTGTAACAAAAAAAAAAAAGAAAGAAAAAATTCCCCTCCCAAAATGTTAATTATTTCTTCTCCATCCGATCATCCTCGAAAAAAAAAACAAAAACCATAAAAAAAAAAATCCATCCCTTTAAAGAAAAATAATTAACTTCTCTCTGTATGGAGATACCCTAAATCTTTGAAATTGCTTTTTCATGAAAGTAGAGGCTGCAAATGGAGACCTATGCCGATTGCTGTCCTGTAGTTTAGAATGTTCTGTCTTCTGAAAAATTCCCTGTAGGTTTCTCGCAGGTGTACCGAATATTATGTCTAATACTTATATACCTAATACTATACTCATCAGTATCTTTATATTATGATCGAATTACTAGCACAAAACGACTGATACACTTATGATCAGATCAAAGAAAAGAATTGCCAACAAGTGAAAAGGGAAACATTTAGCATGCATTTATTTTGGAAACAATTTTACTATCACACAAGTTGGATTTTAATCCAGAAATAATTAGTGTTTGCTCTTGATGAATGGACCCCCTGGGTGTCATTGAAATATTATCCTGTCGTTGTGATTTATAGCTCCAGTTGAGCTTCGTTCATCACATTTTGCAAGAAAAAGCATTTAACACTCTTTGCCATTCTGATCAAAGCGTATTCTTATTATAATCTCATTGTTTCGTGCACCAGGTAACGCTGGCAACTAAAATGTGTATAATTTGCAACCAAAACAATAAAATATATTTTCACATTATCACAACACAGCTGCATTCATTGCAAATCTCCTCACTCTTAAGGTTACTCGTAATTTCAGTATGTTGAATCCCAAATCATCTCAATAAATCCTACACAATACCTTTGTATTGTCTTTTGTTTGTTCTATAAACACTTTATGTAAAGTAAATCTATTACCAGTAATAGATAAGCTCTCAAATTTTTTTTAAAGATTTTCCTTAATTTGTGTGCATAAAATGCTCTGGGGGATTGGCCATCTCTTTTTCCTAACAAGCTATAGCCAGCCCCAGCCCACCCCCCCCCCCCCCATACGCTTACTATACATTCTGTAGCAATCAACTTTTGTCGTACCAAAACATAATTATGAGGACCTTTCTAACAACCTCCAATCACGTGTTTCTGTCAGGGAGGACCCGGCACATTACATAGTTTGTTGGTGAGATGCTGTTGTATGGAGTTCTCTAAAGATGTTACGGGTGGCTTCAATGTTACTTGGGATGTTGTACCCCACACCGGACCGTATTTTTGGCCCCAATTATTCTAGTCAAATATACTTTGTATTCAAAGAGATGTAATGTTTGTGTATTTGTAACAATACTGCTGTGAATAAAGATACATTTCATTATTACTCAATTCATTATCCCGTTAACTAGTAAGCACAAACTATGGGGAAAAAACAGTCCCAACATGTATACACACACACACACAAACACACACACCACACACACAAGCCACACATGTACTTAAAATACAATATGTATTGCATTTAATCAAATAGATTAATCATCAAGTTCAATAAGGGTACTTACCGGGACCTCTACTCCATCCCAGATGCTCTCCCAATTTGTTCCTTCTTTTGTGCTTGTTCTACGGTCCGTTAAGAGGACTGTACGAATACATGGAAATGGTTTGTTTGGTCTAACTAGTTGTCAGTATGATCATTCATACGGAAATCCATGCCTACACAACCAGACCATAATTGCAATGTAGCGAGGAAGAAGACGACACAAAACGGGGAGAAGACTGTCAGCGCACATGAGACCCAGCAGCTGGATTAGGAAACCGTAAATAATGTTCGCCTACTAAGTGAGTCCCCTCTGAATGTAAACAGCCTGCTATTAATTTTATGGTGTTAGGCAATATTATCCATATTTTTCAGACTACTAAGACTCACAATTGTACAGATACAATGTAATGGGAAAATGCCCTAACAGCTGCTCATGGGTAGTGCCAGTTTTAAAAGTGTGTCTTTTCTTAGTTGATCAGTGTGTTCAGAGAATAGGTACTGCAAGTGTTATAAATAAATAATAAATATTAATAACGCTGATGTATCATGAGACCGGGACTGGCCCTGCCTGATTGTAGTGGTGGACTGGGGCAGCGGCAATGACAGTCTTGGGAGATCAGAATTGTAGATGCTGTTGAACGTTTTTGAACGGGCAAGTCTTCTATAGGAGAGAGGGTAGGAGCAGGGTATGGCTGACCCTGGACGCCAGACTGACAGCAGGACACCTCTCTGGACACTCTCTCTCTGGACACAGACTTCTCTAGATAGAACTTCTCCTGAACACACTTCTCTGTATAGACTTCTCCTGTCCCTTGCCTTTAGTGGACGCTTTGCCTTACTAACCTTCCCTGGCAGTAGCTCGAACCCCAGGCAACCTGTTCGCCTGACTCTAGCTTGACAACGGGTGCCTTGACTCCTCAACCTTCTCTGGCAGTAAAACGAACCCCATGCAACAGGCCTCCAGGAGTCATCCTCCGGCACCTTTTCTATCCACAGCTCTCCTCAGCAAGGGCAGAAGGCTAGGCTTGTGCCTTGTCGTGCGTCCTAACTTTGACAGAGTTCAGCTCTTCTTTCGGCTCAGGGCAGACTTTCAAAGTCTCTACCCTAGGGATCGCAGAGGCCCAGAGACCGGGAGCTCTGGCCCCTAGGAACTGCAACACAGGAAGCACACTGGGCAAATGCTTCAGACCCTACCAGGGTCCCCTTTGGGGGGCCCCCTGGGTCACACTGATAAGAACCCTGAGCTGATAGAGCTGAAAACCCTTTATCCGTTTTGGCAAACACCCAACATTCCAGAGAGATGACTCATGTTCCCCTCCCAAAATGTTTTGCGCGAAGTAGGTGGCAGGTGCTGCTGAGTCACTAGCTTAAAAGGTCATCAAGGCCAGGCAGAACGATTTGATCATTTCCCGCCTAAATTCTGGAGGGAAAATGTAGCAGACTGCACCTGCCAATAGAAAACCAAGTTAAACCATTCACTCACAAGTTAACCCAACCCCACCACCTCACTTAAACTCTAGCAACCCATAAACTCTAAGCACCCCATAGGGGGCTAACACTGACTACTATGCTTGAACTAAAGACCCTGCTCCTTTCACTGGCCTTTGCACTTTGCAGGAGGAATATAGAGGAATACTGAGCTTGGTCCCAGCCCTGCATGCTTTTCTGGAACCTTTTATAGTATATATATTATATTATATATAATATATATATATCACTTGAATACGGAGTGACGTGTCTCTAATATTGTTTATTTATTTTTGTTTCCTTTTTTTATTTTCCTTACAAAACGATGGGCGTGCGTCGTCTGGTTTCCGGTCGTCTTATAGTGCAAAAAATGTTGTATCTTTTTTCCTTAGTTTTAAAATCGGGAGGGTCTTATTCTCATTTCATTTAATTTTCCATTATTCTCATTTAATTATAATAAGAAAAAATTCTTATCTGTTAGTACGAGCAAACAAAAGGCTCATTCTGCTCTGGTGTCAGTGATAATATCAGTCCATGTCGTCCAAATCTAAAGGTGAAGGTGTTTGGTTGGTTTCCAATAACCACTTACACTACAATTAATGTCCATACCACTTACAATAGCAAGGTTAGGGAATCAGAAAGTTGTTTTTATTTCCCAGCCATTTCAAAATAATGCCGATAAGGCCTTGTGCTGCTGCACACAGACTGTACGCGCCAGGTGAGTAACAATATTGGAAAAAAAAATCAATTAAAAACAACATGCTAATCCCTTTAAAAAACATTACTGAACATGTGAAGGTTTCTATTAGAACTTAAGGATTGGGTTAAGAAGTCTACTTATTGACTTCCTAATTTACGGTCTGGCGGGTATCAGACCAAGTCTCTTTCAAAAAACATGACATGTCTATGTATTTAATAGCTGTTAAATAAGATTTAACTAATTATAGATAGGTGGTGTTTTGGAATTAGAACTTTATGTAGAAAATAAGTTAGAGACCATTCTCTGAAGAGTTATCTATTATATCACCCACACCTCGGATAATACTTAATGAGACGATTTAACAGTGTATTCTTTCTACAAAAAACTAGGTTACCTTTAATTCTCTTTCACCTTTTGTCAGTAACTGAACATACCATATGTTTTCCAATTTTACCTAAATAAACATGCAGCGCTGTGATTTTCTAAATCTGTATTCTATTTTATGCGTGGCAGATGCTGCAGTACAAGAGCTTTTTAAATAAACTTTTATTAACCAAATGTGGTAATGTATAGTAAGTCAAAATTAATAAATGTAACCACTAGCACCATCCTGGAAGATCAGTATGGGAGAACACTGTCATTTTTACAATGCTTATACGACATTTCTTGCACAAAATTGGGGGTAATGTAGTTTGGGGGTTCTCAAGTATTCTCAAGACAATAAAAATTTTTGCAGGTGGGAAATAAATTAGATCACAAAAAACACATTTCAATAGCAACACAGAACATAAAGTATACAGCCTTTATGGGGTGTTTTTTTATACATCAGATGACAAAACATCTACAGACATCTTAGTGTAAAATAAGAAAAGTTTTTTCATGACAGACATATGACGGGTATGGATGGCGCGAACGCCGGAATTTTATTGTTTGCGAACGGCTAACTTCCCTCAAAATTTCGCGAACCCCGGCGAAACACCGGGAACCCGCCGCCATGTGACTTCAATTGGAGGGCTAATTTTTGCCCGTTCAACCTTTGCCCCAGTGTCACCTTTTGCATCCAAAGTTAATGTGTGGCATCCCCATCCAAAGTAATTGGCCGCAGTACTTTGGATGGGGACTGTCACACATTACTTTGGATGGGGACCGGTCACCATTACTTTGGATGGGGACCGTCACACATTCTTTGGATGGGGACTTGCCACCGCATTTTTTTTTACTTTGGATGGGGACTGTCCACACAGCTTCTTTGGATGGGGACTGCCACCATTATACTTGGATGGGGGCCCGTCACACATTACTTTGGATGGGGACCGTCACAGCATTACTACTTTGGATGGGACTGCCACCATTACTGTGTTAGACTGGTGGTGATGGTCCAGTGTGGAGGACACTGGTGGAGATGGTCAGTATGGCTTGACACGGTGGTAAGGGTCCCAGTTTAGAGGACACTGGTGGTGATGTCAGTGGTGGAGGACACTGTCACTGGTGGTGATGGTCATATGGAGGACACTGGTGGTGAATGGTGCAGTATGGCGACACATTACTCCGACACTGGTTGACAATGTGTCAGTATGGCCGACACTGGTGGACATGGTCAGTTAAGGCCGACACTGGTGGTGATGGTTCATGTGGAGGACCTGGTGGACATGGTCAGTATAGGTGCCGACCCTGGGGGTGGTGATGGTCGTGTGGAGGACACTAACGTGGTGTGACCATGGTCCGGTATGTGTTGATGGTGATGTGCCGAAACTGGTTGGTAATGGATCAGGCTTTTGTCAGATTGACCCAGTCAGTTTGTTTGTTTCATTTCTTGTAGTTCCTTTTTGATTCCAACCTTGTTTCAGCAAGAAACGCTCGTTTTTTTTTATCTCAAGCAGGATTTTATCCGCTTTGGGGTTCTAAAAAATTGCCGCTCAAAAGCACCATGCCACAGGGGCGGAAAGAAAACAGCCCCGGACGTGGAGTTTTTTTAGAAGGCGCAAAGAAGGATCCTAAAAGGGCTTTTTAATTGAAGGTGGGGCGGGGGGCGATTGAAGAGAAACCGCGGGCTTTTTGTTTAATTTTGGGGGGGTCGTAAGGTGTTTGCTATAGGAGGGTAAGGGGTAAAAAATGGGTGGTTTAGGTCCAGAAGCAAAAAGAACCTAAAAGAAAATAAGATAAATTATAATTACGCAGATTTCCCGAGAACAATGAATCCAACAATTGAAGGGTCTGAGACAGGGAAGGAAGTGAATGCGCAAGAAAAAAGAAAAAAGGAATGTAAACGAATGAAAATGCGGCACACACGTAAAGTACTATAGAATTGCATTGATCTCTTTTTGAAACAGATAAGGCAAATATGACCCACAATACGAGTTAGCGAGTAAAAGGCAGGCACAAACAGAAGAAGAGCAAATACACGACCTGTACAGAATCACCCATCCAAAGCTCACAAATACAAAATACGGAGTTCGCCAGACAGCCAAAGCACCCTGAGCCGAACAACCATTTCCTGGAAGCCCGGACACCTACATCGCCGACTGTTCATAACTAACACGCTGCTTTCCCCAATCCACACGACCAACACATCTACCACACATACCGCGCACCAGCTTAGCCAATATAGTCACAAAACACGATCGCAGCAACAAAAGAAAGAACCGAAAGAAAATGGCACAATCGACAAAAAAAAGAATAGAAACTAAAGAAATAGAAATTGAAAAAAAAAATAGGGAAAATATAAAACTACATCGAATAGTATCCAATCCCAAAGCAAACAAACGAAAACGGAAAAAAAAGCTAACGCACAAGCTGCACTACTAGTCGTGTCACGGATCTAGCGTTTATTGAACACAAAAAGCAATAGCTCAAGCACGGTAAGTCGTCGCAAATTCTATCAACCGCAAAGCCACTCGTATCCGAACCCCAGTACCTAAGCGACACACATGAAGTTACCTCTGGTGCATCATTGCAGCTCCGTAAAAGACTACAATCCTATGAAGTTACCTAAAAAAAACTAAAGGGACAAACTGTAGTCTACACCACACACCTTCTACAGGCAGTCTCACCTCTATACTACCGACATTCAACCTCTCCACATCTCATCTATGTTTCCTCAAGTCACGCCACCGCAGCCCCCCCGAGCTGCCCCACACCCCGCCCTGACTTTCGCGTAGCCTTACAACTATCAGACCACACCCCCACAAATGTCAATCGACGCCTCTCAGTTAGACTTGTGTTCCACACCCTCCCTCCTTGGCCAGACAATCTAAGCCCACCAGCCGAAGCGCGCCAGCACACAGGTTAGCACCCCACTCAACTCGCTGCAGCCTCTTTATTAGTACGTAACGAGGGAATGCCGCAGACTCCCAGGACAGTGAGTAACCATAGGCCAAACGGGCAGAATTTCGCGAATATCGACGGTTCGCGTAAGGGCATGTACAAGTTCATGTTTATACGCTATCAGCGATTCGACGGCGTAAAGACTCAAGCCAGAGTATTGAATTTCCGCTACTATCAACAGACTTAGGGATTCCACCGCACCGAAGTTACAAGTAGGACACTGATAGAAGTCGGTAGGGGAAGTGCCCGTAGAGAAATGGGGGGATAATGCAGGACATGAACACCCCAAAGAAAGGTACCACTGACAACATAATACGCCGCAAAACAGAATATTCTTGATTTGCAATCCCACAAATCTCTAGATGCAACTCCCCTTATTAATCCCACGAGATATTTAATTAAATAGAGAGACTACATACCCGACGCCCAGGGTCTTTCCCAGATATTATCCCCCTAGCTGCTACCAAGACCAGTCCGGACAGAACACTCCCAGTCACCACGTCGCGTCGACTCGACATTGGGGAGAATGATATACCCCCCACAATAAATCTTCCTAATCACCCTCTAAGTTCACACCCCTTTATAATGTTTCCCACTCTTCTTCCCCTTGAAATCCTATCATCCATTTTTCTAAGCTCACACTATATTATCTAATATATATGTGCGTCACAGAGTATCTCCGGTAATCGCTCGCGCCCCATCCGATGTTTGAGTATTATATAGAAAATCCGCCACGCCCGTATAATATCCACATCCTTACCAGAAATCCTGACCATCTCGCGTGAACCGTGGCTACCTATCATTCTTGCGCGACATCCACTCCAATATGCAATAGGGATTTCAACCAGAAATAAAATACGAACAAGCAAGAAAAAAAAGAAAGAGAAAAAAAAGGCACAGCCTAACGACCATCAAGACGCACCAAGAAGGCATGAGAACCACGCACAAGAAACAAGAAACCAACGACACAGCAACTAGCAAACCAACACCACAATCAGGGCAACAAAATTAGAAACACAGCAATCAGCGAACAAAAACAGAGAGCATAGCTGCCAGAAATAGCAAAGAAAAATGGTAATCCCAAGACCAAAATAAAGTAAGCCAAGAACCAAAAAGACTTATATTACAAGCAGAGTTCGAAGAGCACAGAACATATGCAAAAGCCTCACCATATGCAGTCAACCCGGCACTCATCTCTGTCTAAAGACATACAAACTAAAAACTCTAACTGCTCTCGCCACGATCATCATACCACCACTCTCATCGTCGTAGCGACCATTGCTGTGTTCTAAAAGAACAACCAATTCCCTAAGTGCCCCCTCCCACCCTCTCCCTCCACTCCTCCCCATCTACATAATAATAGGCTAACAATCTAACCCACCGCCTCACATCAACTCAAAATCAATCATCCACAAACCAAAAAAAAGACTAAATCATCTACCTCAACTCTCACACCAATACCCATCATAGCACTAAACGCAAACTCTCCAGGATCTAGACCAGAAACAAGAACCTCTCGTAGACCTCATCCAGAAGTCCCAAAACCTAAAACGTCTATAAGCTAAGCGTCTGTTCTTAACAATACGCCAGAACCAATCCATACAACAAAAATCAACACGAATCTCATACTCTCACTATAACTAACGTATCTAAAAACTTACGATAACAGTTCTACCACGTCTGTTCAGAATCAACTAAACACCTAACTCTCTCTCCAACCAAATCAGTCACCACAATCATCTCCTCAAATCTCTCTCAAAAACCTCTCAAACGCTAACTCGACGCATCATCAGCTAAAATTGCTACAACTCTAAGACTTCTCCCCAACGAGTCTACCAAGCAATTCATCTGTTCTCAAGAAAGCCTCCATCCACACGCTTCGAACCTCCACATCCCTCCCATCACTCTCCCCACCTCGGCCACCCACGGCTCCCCTCCCATGCTGGCGCTCCACAGTCGCCCACCCCTTCCAACACAAAGACGTCATCTCTGTTCTACAACAAGCTCCACTAGAGAACCACAACTCTAAACATCATACTACATGCGCACCGATGCAACCTCGAACTCTCATGTTCTAACTAGAAACTCATGACTGTTCTTATTCAATAACAACGACGCTCATCAACTCTTCTAAGCATGCTCTCCGTTCTACTCCTGCCTTTTCTCGCAGTAACACGACAGTACCTTCGTCCGTTCTAAAACTTCCATCACCTCAGCACCGCTCATCCGGACTACACACCCTCAAATCTCTCAGCCTCTAGCAAGCCAAAACCTCTGTATTTTATCTACACATACGCTACACACGCAGCAATCTCCACAAAACAAAATCAGCAGCAACACATAGCAAGACTAGCAGCTCCCCAGAAAAAGCAATCATACAATACCTCCCACGGCACACCCCTCCTATATCATGTCTACACTCTGGTTCCATACTCCTCCCTCTGTTCTCCAAATCTATGCAAAAATCTAAGAGGCTAAAATCACAATCTCTGATCATCTAAAAAGACACACGCAACCAGCGTGTTCTACACTCGACAGCCTCCTCTTTTCCTCAACACCAGTCTCGACCTCTCTTACTCTCTTCTCATTTTTTTCATACCTCGTCACCACCCACGACCAACACTCCAGGGTCTCTCGAGTCTCGTTTAGCCTCCCACTAGCCCCGTAAGGTCGTCATCACCTCGCCCCCACATCCTCTATCCAGGTCCTCCTCGTTTATTCTGCATCTACACATCCTCAACTCCCAGGACACAGTCGAACCAATGGTCCATCCACAGGATGCGTCCCTCGACACAACCCTCTTCTCATGATTCTAAACCTCACTAAACACTCTGTTCACTAGACAACGTGCTCTACTCATCATACTTCCAAAAGCACTGAACTCTCCTCCAAACAACTACATTCCTAACCGTCAAGCGTCTTTTCTGACTCACACCAACACTCAACTACATCACCACCACCCAACACAGAACACCCCCCCAGACTGTCTAAAAACAACGACACACAGCCTTCACTCTTCCACTGACTTTCCCTAACTCTGTTCTAAAACTAAGTTCGAAAGATAAGAAAAGAAACATAAAGACGTAAAAGTAAAAAGGACAAACAAACCATAGGAACAAAAAACTCTGTTACATAAAAAATAATAAAACTACAACAATCATCGCTCACCAGAGTCAAACCAAGCACCAGGCTCATCATTTCTCACACCAGAATGGCAGCCGCAGGTGACAGAACCGGGAGTGGCGGAGCAAGAGGGGCAGAGAATTAAGCAAAACCGCGGATGGAGCGGAAACACGAAAAACCAAAGAAGCAAACACCACTCAGAGACGACCTCTTTTCCTACAAGCTCGGCGGCGCCGCCAAATCATGCCGATTCTCTAGGAAGGGCAGTAGAACAGACTGACCCATCATCAGTCCTCACGTTCTAAACCACAACATCTCAGAGCAAATCTAGCCAAAAAACAATCTGTCTCTCCACAAACACTAGCAAAAAGACTCACAAATCTCACGTCATCACCGATCATGCCGCTCGTATCTCGTCCGCACTCACAGCATGAACTGTGGGGCGGCCATCAGGACACCATCCTGTTCGTCAACCCTACGCCACCCCTCCTCTCCCGGCAATCATCACGAGAGCCTTCCAGCCCACACCCTCTCAAATCTAACAACAAAACTCAATCCAATTCACTCCACTCTCTATTCAATCTAAAAAACCCCTCCCTAAAAAAAACGCTAAACAATAACACTCTCCTCAAGACGCAATAAAACTCCTCAAAACTAGGACACACATCTGTTCTACTTTTCAATGAACAAGACACGAATCACGTCTCCATGTCTAAAACGAAACAGCCCGCCCATCCTTTCTACTCTCTGTTCAATCTACACAAGCCAGGCTACAAGCAGGACAATAGACCGCAAAACAAACAAAAAAGCATTCGTCTCGAAACCTCTCCTAACGCTTGTTCTATCAGCCTGCTAAACCTAAATTCGGTACAAATAACAACAGCTACTAGGCGCTCTCTACAGCGTTTCTCTCGCTCACTACACCCGCCCCAGAGTCAGCCCCATCCACCATCTCTTCGACTCCCTGCCCACCACTCGCTTTGAAGCAACTGACTCAGATATCGAAAAATTTCTTCTGGGATCACCCGTAGTACTCGGCACACTTGTTGAACATCACTCTCACACCAAATCAGTCCATCGTAAACGTCCTTCAAATCTGGACTCGAACCATCTGTATCTCTAAACCAAATAACTAAACTAAACAAAAAAACTACACAAAGAACAATACAAAAACAAACAAACAACGAAAAATCATCAGCAACCTCATCATACATTACAAAAAACTCTCCGCCTGTTCCACTCCTATCCGGGTCGACACTTCTCCCTTCTACCTGCCTCAGACATGCATTCAGCTATCTAAGGAGGTTTCATCCGACCCACTAACATCTCCACATCAAGGTTGAAGTCTTCCCGTCGGCGCGGCGATCCTGCCTGGCCCCCAACCCCTCTCCCACGCCGCCTCGTGGCCTTCCACTCACTCATGCATACCAGCCAACATCAGCACTGAATCAACATGGCAGCACGTCTCTACCCTTGCTAGTTTATTACCCAAAACAGCATAAAATAACATCATAAAATCAACACACAGCAAAAAGATACGAGTGTACGGTCGGGATCGCATATGGGGCACACGCCTGAGCGTGGGGCGTCTCGATCTTGGCATGCGATTACTGTCTAGCTGGACATGACCTGTGACTCATCAGGGCGGCCTACATAAGCAATATATCTCAAGGCGACAAAGCGTTCACATATAGATATGTAGCGAAGCGCAACCGAACTGTTGCTGACGAGACTAGTGCGACGCAGAGTTAGAAAACAAGAGCTGCGTTGCTGCATAGGTGTGCCATGTACTAAGACCAGGGTGAGGGGTGGGGTGATGGACTGACGGATCACGGAGTCCCAGACAATCCACCAGGGGGGGATGTGGAAGGGACAACAAAACAAACAAAAACAGTTCTCCGGGAAACGTTCGCCATCACCTAATGAAGGGTGCCACTTTTATCCTCCTCAAAATGTTGGGAACCTGCCTTTGTACTTTAACAGCCAGCTGTACGTAAGCATGTGATCATAATTCAAAATTAAATTCTCACGGTACCTGCTTTAATATGACCATAACACATTATGCCTTTATGATAGCATGTCAGCCAACAACAAGATATATAATTCTTTTTAGATTTCTGAGTAGGAAAATATGGTAGATACCTATGCTTCCATACCTGTCTACTTTATAAGCCCCTGTATTGTAATTCACTGGACCAATGAGACCACTTTTTCCGCCCACCAAAAATACGAGGGAGACAAATAAAGTGCCTGCGGTCATATTTACGGTCCCCGAATGCGTCAATGGCTTTTTTTCCCCGCCCGCTCTTCCGTCTGTCAGATAGATGCGGCCCCCAGCAACATCCCTCATCTGCACTGTACTGCTTTCTATCGAGCAGAGCGCTGTCTAAATAGAAACCAAGTACATCAGACAGTACCTCATAGAGACCACACAATGGAGTCTACGATCTACAATCTCCGTGCCGCTCACAGCTGAAAAAGTAGGGAGGGTGGGGTTGGAATCCCCCACTCACCGCCCCTCCCCTTCTCCTGAAGTTTGCTCTAGAGTGAAAAACCATTGTTGTGGATATACAATTGGTTCTGCAAGGTTCTGCACAGGTGGCGTCTTATGGTCCGTGCGTCTTATATTCAAAAATAGTTTACTGACAATGAAAAATCCCATAGAGAGTTAGGTTCTTATTCCCAATATTTTTGAGCTTTTTTAAGGAAGCTGGACCTTAACAGTCTTGTGTCCATTGGAAATAAGGTACTATTAACATGTCATCAAAATTCTGTATTTTTCTTTATTGAAAACAAGATCATTAATATGTGGCCCATTTGCCATCTCATTCTTAACAATATCCTCATAAATCTCCCTTGCGCGTTTGTTAGACTTTCGTTTTTGTACAATCATAGGCGGCTCAGCATCAAAAAAATTACTTTATAAAAAAATAATTCTATTTTTATTCAAATTGTCAAAAAAAAACTAGTCACAAAGAATCAAATTGTGATAACATACAATGCCAACATCCCTTCCAAGCAAAATGTAAAATAACCATAAGAAAAACGTTGAAGTAAGATAACTCAATTCACAAATGCAACACTACAGCCAAAAATAATTGAAGCTCATGGAGTGCCAACGTTATCACAACATATATGCGTAGTAAATATCCTAATTAGGCTAGTGAATTAATCGTGGTCCCATTTAATGTTACTTAATATGACCATCTGCTTTTTTGTTCCCAGATGCAAAAAATGTTATCTTTATGGCAAGAATGGGTTTTTGTGTACTTAGGTATATTAAACACAATAAAAACTGCCTTTTCGGGATATGTAGGTGACGAAACATGGATCAGAACATAAAAAGATAGAATACACATATTTGTTACCTAATTTTGGCAGATCGCCACGCTGAATCGTCATATACCCCATCCAAATTAATTACATAGAATTAAGAGATAACAGCACAATGTCCTTAAATTGCTTAAGATCCTGATTATTGTTGTGTAACATTTCGGAGCACGATAAGCACTTTGATTCAGCAGCCCCATAGGACACCTTTCGATCCCTGCCATACAATTTTCTGTAAGAGTCTACCATACTATGTAGTGTAGTGGCCTCCCTGTATGGAATAGATTGGAAGGGTTAAAAGCTCCTCAAATTACATTATTTGGGTATAAAAAAGTTTGAGTGTAGATTGCACTTGGATACGATGTGGGGCAAACAGGCGAAGTTGATTGAACCAGAAAAAATGGGTGGGAATCTAATGGGGGGCATGTAAAATAGAGGCACATTAAAAATCACTTAATGAAATAACACAATATCACAACGTTGGTGTACCAGTGAAGTAGTTGCTTCAAGCTGAAGCTCATTATCAACAGATGATAACTCAAAATATCTTGTGGACCAAAGTATTAGTCTAAAATAGAAAGCCCAGGTCTTTATCCCACCATGTTTGCTTTAATACCAGGTAAATCACTAAGCAACAACACACCAAGTGATTGTGTGGTGGGGCCTAAATAAGATGTATGGGGCCACGTAGGAAACAGTGTGCATGACTAGAAACAAAAGGGGACAAGGGAAACAAGAGGGGAGAACCCATTATTTGGAAGGGAAGTTCGAAAAGGCGGTCAGTTCCAGTACTATATTGTAAGTATTGAAGAAAACAACCAGGAACCGGGCCGACACAGAGGTCCCGGGCTACATGCTCGAGCCTCTGGCGGCGGTCCGGTCTGGGCCGCTAGTCTACTGACTCCTGTCAGCGTGCAATGTCCCTCCGGTGGGCGGAGTCATCCGCCCCCCGCGGGGTGGGGTGGGGGTATGGGGAGGATCTGTGCTGGCCTCGTCTCTCTCCCCCTCCCACCATGGCCGATCGGCTGATTGTGGGGCGGGCTTTGGCCTGCTTTTGGGCTGGCCCACCCCCGTCGGGACGGCCATACCCCTGATCCTGTAATGTCCGGCCGGCTCCCCTCCCCTTGCGCTCTCCCCCCCCCGCTGCTCTGACAGGCTGGATAGTGGCTCTATATTCTAATTATATAATATTTATTACCTTCCTCTACTTCCCGTCCCCAGCAAGGTCTACACTTTCCTCCACATCCCTCACAGATGACCCGTCCATGTCTGAGAGGGTTCTCAGTCATCCAGATCATTGTATATGAGGATAGAGACACATGGGTGGAGGGGCGCACTTGGCCAGCTCAGCTCTATTGTTGGTGTGGACCTTAGTCCGGCCCTGAGGAAACAACTTGGGAAACCCCCCATTTTTTTTTTAAACCTGTAAGCTTCCCTATTTTATTGTACCTTGTGGCTGAACTTGTCCACTGGCTTTGCCCTAGCATAAGCAGAGGCAGACATTACGCTGAGCCTTGGGCAGAATGTTTCCACCATCAAGCTTTACAGTCCTTTGCTTTAGCTTAATGTTGTAGATTCCAATTCTCAGAATAATAATTTCCCAGGTTGCTGGGTTTGGAGAAAAGAACATAACCGTCATAACAAGCATTCGGAACTTATATCATAGCAGTGATTTAAAATAAAACTGCACGCTAACTGGTAATTATTTTAGTCAAAGAGTGTTAACTTAGAATGTATTTATATCATTGCATAGCCAGAAGCACTGCATAGTGGAAATTGTCTAAAATGTCTGCGTCTATAGACTTTGTAGAGTTTTCTAATAACATACTCCAATTTCAATTATCTCACACCCGAACATGGGAATGCTTGATGAAAACTAATTAGTCTACTATTCAGCTTCCATTTGATAATAAGCTTCAAGGGACAAAAAGTGGCTACAAGAGTGTTATATGATTGTTATTAGTCATACATCCTTTAATGAGCTGGCCTGAGTGATGGGGATTACATTACGAGCTAAACAGGTATTACTAATAGAAGAATAATTGTCTGAATACAATCGGATATTCGGGGTGCCGCAGACAAATCAATATCAGATATGTACTTTACAAGGTTGTACCTTTACATTTTAGTATTACAAATAAAAAGACGCTTTTACCTAGATTTTAGCCTATTTCTATGGTATTGTCTATTTAAGACAGTACTTACAGTCTGCGTACAATAACATGGTAGAGTTTATACAGTCATAACCCTGACGTTTTGTCAGTAAAAAAAAGATACAAAAACAAAAACAGCTGCTGTTTGTTGTCATGCAACTGTTGGGAATGGGTGAGCCGTGCCACTGTGCAGCTCACAAATCCATAAACTAACTATATTAATCCATAAATGTCAATATGATTAGGACTCCACTGATAGCTACTAACCATAAATACGCTCTACAAGTGTACAAAGCATATAGCAATAGTAGGGAGGCAGCCGGACTAGAACATTTATCATTATAAACAGGGAGAATTTTCAAATCCTGCACGGCAAATCCTATGTTCAGGAACCATCCGTGGGAAAGCCACAAGACAGGGTGTGGGGGCCTAGAAAGGACACAACTGCTTTTTTATAATTTCCTTGGTACAGAAGTCGCCCGTGCTTTCCAACAGAATGAGGCGACAATAAATTCATTATTACGTATTATTTACATCAGACAGTGGTTATCGAAGTAATGGGTAGTAAATTCCCTGCAGAGGCGGAGAGCACACATCTGTGGGTCTCGAAAACACATACTATAGGTAATTATGTTAGGCACCAGATTAAGTCATACACTCATCTACCATTACAGATAAAAATCTTTAAAAAAAAAAAAAGATATAGCACCAGCATTAAAGTTCCAATCGCCCGGGGATGTAGCGCAGACCTCCCTCGGTAAGGCAAATAATCAACAAACAATTAAAGTCCTGTAGACGCTGGGGGCTGTATACCACATATCAGGACCCACCAGAGTCTAGGTAATCACAATCTGGTGGGTCGGGAAGCGGAACAGCCAAGACATGTGACTAAAAATACAACGCTAGGAGTGTCATAGGGTAGGTGGATATTCCATCATAAATTTACTAACTCACAAATTATCGTAAACAATGTAGCAGATTTGATAGTCGCATAGAAATGTCACACTACGTATTGTCCGTCATGGAATACGCAATAACGACAAGTTGACACGAGGCCTCGGAGTCCTGTGGGGGGTTTTTCACCACCTCTCCACAAGATTTAAAGAAGCATCAACAGACTAATTCACCCCCACGTATGTTATTCGTCACAATCTCGACGATCCTCAGGGATAACGTTTATAAAGGCTAATAGTGACGGTATAACATATCATAATATAAAAGCTGTACACAGAACAACCTCACCACACTAAAGCCCGGCGGCTAACGATCCATAAACGCAAGACACAGACAGCCACGCCCACCAGGCAACCATAAGGTTAACGTAGGAGCAGTATCCATTAATAAAATAACACGTATCAGCATATAGTTGGGGTTTTCAACAGGTTCATGTATAGTTGCTCTTACAGAGGCATTCGCTAAGACTCGGGGGTGGGTCTGATATGTATGTCACGCCCCCAGTGCAAATAATATAAATATAATAAGGTATGCAAGTTGCAAGAAAAGTATTTTAACCCTTTGGATTTCATGTGGAGCTTTGCACGAATTGGTCATAAAATGTGCTCTGATATTTATCTAAATCACACCAATAAAACACAGTCTGCTTAAAATATACTAATACAACATTATATGTTTTTATTGGAACATAACATTTAACATTTCACAGTGCAGGGTGGAACAAGTATGTGGTCACCTCTAGCCTATTGACTTCTCCAAGAGCTAAGTGGAGCCTGGTGAATAACAGCCAACCGTGAGTCCAATCATGGTATGAGTATTGGATGTGTTGTCGGGAACGCTGTCCTGCCTCTCAGAAAGAGCTCTCAAAGACCTAAATCAAATGGTTTAACTCATAAAGGCTGGAAAGGTTACAAAGATAGCTACAAAGCCTTAGATGTTTATTTGTCCACGGGACGAACAGTAGCATGTCTACAAATGGCGAAACGTTTTAGCACTGTTTTAGCTACTCTCCCTAGGGCCGGGCGTCGCGTACAAGATGACTGCAAGCGCACATTGTAACGAAAGAATGCTTAATGAGGTAAGAAGAATCCTTGAGTGCTCAGCTAAAGAACTTACAGAAATCTCTGGCACATGCTAACATTTTTTGTTTACACATCGCGAATAAGGAAACATTAAACAAGAATAGATTACTGGGCGGCCACCATCGGCCTAGTAAGGCCCTTTGCAATGTCCCAAACAGCATATTTGGGGGCAGCCACAAAACGTTTGGGAATAGTTCCCAGTACTGACTTAGCAAAATATTCTGTGTCTGCGGCTGGAAGGCGGTAGTAGACGCATGTCACAAAAAATGGTTTCAACGAGATACATAGCTATCTGGAGTCCATGACCTCAACCATAGTAATAGTAATGCATGTTGCATAGACCCTTAGGAGAGCATTCGCATGCGATGAGCGAGTCCCCAGAACTGGATTGGCAATACATTGAAGGGTCAGTATTTGGTTAAAATGAAGCGTAGTGGTCCAAATTTTACTCCAGAACAGGAACGTTTGTGTAAATGTTTGGGTGTTATTGAGCATGCCCCAAAGGTGAGGGTTTGCAACCATGTGTATTAAAAGCGTAACGGGGTGAAGCTAAAAAAAAAATCCCCACATACATGACAGGACTTTCACACCCCTTCAGCAGGGGATATCCAGCTTGAGAACTGGCTCACAGCGAAAAAAATAGGTACTTCCAATCTTCACTTCCTCATATCCCTAAGGCACCATCTTAGTACTGGCGCCTGAAATCTACTGCCGCCCATTCGTGTTGGACATTTACTAAGGTGCCCCTCCCCTGCAGCCTATTTACCAACCCACAGGTTTTGGTATTGGAGCACAGTTTCTGGTACATTTCAGAGATCTATTGCTCCCAGTTGCATAGGAGACAGGAGTGATGCTGAATGGGACACTGTGGAGGAACACAGGCGAGGGACTTGAGGGGACCATGAGTGTGTGTGGTGAAGGGGTGTAGGTGTTGGCAGGGTAGTATTGTGGAAGTGTGACAGGTTGGGGGCAATATTGGGTGATGGGGTGCACAGAAAGCAGCAGGATAGTGGACATGAAGACGTTGTAAAATAGTCTTAGTACTTATTACCCTCTGGCGTCCAGCAATGTCTCCTTACACTTCCCCACAATCCCTCACAATAACCTTCCTGTCAGGAAGGTATCTCATTCATCAGACATGGTAATGGAGGATAGACAGACTGAGGTTCTGGGTGTAATATAAAATATCTTATACTCCCTGCGCCATCCCGCAAGTACTCCAAAACATTCCCCCAACACTCCCATAAACTCCTGTAGGAGTTCTCATTCATCCGATCATGGTAAAGAGGATGAGGACAGAATGACGGGGTATGGGGTATATAAAATATTTTCTCCTCTGCTGCCAGTCCAGCAATGTCTCCATCACTTCCCCCACCACCTCACATGACACTTCCATGTCAGGAAAGGTTCCATCAGCAGATCATGTATATGGAGAATGGACAGACATGAATGGGTTAACTGGGGTATATAAAATACTTATTACCTCTGCTGCCAGTCCCAATCTCCTTACACGTCTCCACAATCACCACAGATACACCCATTTGGAGTTTCATCTCCAGATCATGTATTGGGGTGAGGCGACATGAAGGGTTAAGGTTATATAAAATATCTTATACCTTTGGCCAAGCAATGTCTCCTCTAACACTTCCCCACAATCACCTCACAGATGAATCCAGACGAAGGAGGGGGAGGGGGAGAGCACACAGACACAGCAAAGCTGTGATAGGAGTACAAGAGGCAAGCGATGCATTTGGCCCCCAAAGCTGATGTTTCCGGATAGCTCCAGTTAACAAGGACTGCGCCGCGCTCAAGCAGAGGGGCTACCTCAAAACGTCTTTCCTGTGATTTATTTATTTTTCTTTGGGACAGTGATTGCCTTCTATTGGCAGCTGAGTGATAGTGCAAAGGACCTCAATGGAGGTCCGCTTTAAGTCCAAGTTTCCACCCTGCACTGTTAATGTCCTACATGTTTATTTCAATAAAACATAAACAGATATGTTTTGTAGTATATTTTAACAACTGTGTTTTTTCTGTTTGATTTGATATTTTATGACCAATAAATTAAAAAATACACATAATGCCAAAGGGTTTCAACATGCTTTTTTTCCTACTGTAATGCGATGAATTACATAAATGATTGATGTGTCAAAATGGCTCGATCAAATATTGCCATCGGCGGTCCCCGAATGTTCAGCCCCTGATGGCGTTTCGTCCTCAACGGCTCCTCGGGGGAAGACGAGGGGAGAAACACATATGCACATCAATACATAATTACAGTAAACATATTCACATCCACATAATTACATATACTTCCCCAGTATAGATTAATCAACATGTCCCGTTCTAACCGCTCAAGAAATCTATTGTGTCAAATATGACTGTAACATTTTTTCAGTATAATCAATTAGCCCTATATCCCATAGAATTCTTCAAAAATTAGCTGGACGTGTCCAAAATTACCTTAGAAAAGGGTTTTTAATACTCATATTAGTAAAACATATTTGCATGTCTGAATCCCTGACTAAATCAGATTGTACTATATTAATAAATGTATACTCTACTTAGCTCCATTAAATACATATAATAGTCTGCTATTTACATACTAAATTACATTCAACAGTACGGACACAAACTTAAGTAAAAAAAACCCTTATATGGCATAGATACCGTCCATGAGGTGGAGTGGTCCTCTATAGGAAAAAAGAGCGAGACCGACAAAAGAGGGGCAAAGCCCCTTGGTGTAATGTGAACCTACCCCCAACACGCTGGGTAGGGCCCAGGATTGCAGGGAAATCCCAGGTTAGAAATCAGAGACTCACAGGTGGCACACACCCATACTGCTAAGAGGTAAAACAAAACCCCCCTGCCCTTGTTTAAGGCATACTAATATCAGATGTACAGAGTGAGGACCTAAACTCTAACACTAACAACAGTTAGACTATACAACTGAAATGTCTCACTCTGGTCTGGACAATGACGCAGTGCTGGACCATAGATATTCGATGTCCCTACCTTTTTTATATTTTTTAATTGAACATTTAATGAAACATAGTTCAAACTTTACACAACGTGGTATCAACTGAAGGACAAGTATATCAACATAGGTTACAACAAGGGAACAAGATATAATGGCAACAAGAATTAAATTCTAATGAAAAAGCTTAAAAACAAGAAACATACCAGATGATACTCATAGCATGGTCCTGTCCTGTGGGAGCAGCCAGACTTAGGACTGAAGGACTGAATTATTGTATGTGAGTGAGCCAACTGCTTTCAACTAGACGATGGTGGGGTTGACAGTAAGGCCGTTCAAGCATAACACCTTTTTATGGGCTGGGCACAGTCAAACTTGCCATATCACCTTCAGATTATCTCTTCAATTTCCTCAGATCAGATCAGATCTACCACAACGCATGTAATGTGTCTCCCTGATAAATACATAGTGATGGAAGGTGTAGAAAGTCCTCATATTACGATGGTTGTTTGGTAAAACAAAATCTGATCGAAGGAAACTGACAGAGAATCTGATGTGTTGGCCAGCTTTAGCTGTAAATACCACCTTTTGAAATAGCAATTGTTACTATTTATCTGCAAATGAGTGTGGCCTTGGGACTTGTGGCCTGGAATCTGTGTGTACCTCTTTACCGTAAACACTGTGCTCCAGCGAGTGGGTGTCAATTGCAGAATGCTAAAGGGGCATCCCATGTGCTTCCTCTGGACAGGTGAGTATGCCCAGGTTATTTTGTTATAAAAAAAAACTGACCTGGCTTTATATTTATACATATGGATTTACTGTGCTAAAGTTTGAAGACACTTAAAAACAGCATAGAGTTTCAAAGTTTTCTCACTAGAACACTATCCGAAATGTTTATTTATTTTAACATAGTCTATTTAATTTTAGATCAAGGGTTTTCATGTGTTTTTTAACCATTGATGTTGTTGTTATTCCAATTAATTGTTTTAAAAGTGTGAGCATCAGTTTTTGAGCTTTCTTCTATCGCCAGGAGATTAGAAGAAAGATCCATCTGTTAATAAAAGTGGAGACACCTTAAAATTTGCCAATACAGAATGAAGGGGTTGGTATCGCACCAACATTTCTCAATGCACTGGCTTTGCCAGTTTAGCTTCAAGCTCCCCTTGGCTCATTTATAATAATAATGTATTCCATGTTATTTTATAATGCATTTCTGTTTAATTTTCATATCTAAATATTTAACTTAATCCTTAAAAGAATATGTCTCATTAATAATATATTAGTGATCTATGACGTATACCGCCATAATTGTACAGTAATAAATGGACTTCTGACTAAACTGCAATAGTTATTTAAAATATTAATAACCATATGTTATCCTATATCAGTGCATACAAAAGTAGCTGCCTTATGGCCAATTTCATTTGGTCGGTGATTCTAGGCTGATTGTGCTATTTGTTTCCCCTACTGCCCACGCATAAATGATGGCCATTCCTTGACCCAGTCCACCATACTTTACTCGTGTGGGATTTTTCACATGCCAGGGAGTAGTGGATGGCCGCGAACCCGGAATTTGGATGTTCGCGACGCGAACGCGAACCTCCCGCAAATGTCCACGAACGCGAACCCCATAGCCTCTATGGGCAGGCGAACATTAGAAAACAAGGACCACTTTCTGGCCAGAATAGTTGTTGGAAAAGTTATTTCAAGGGGACTACCACTGGCCAATGACATGACAGAGGGATCCCTGGCAAACTCCCAAGAAAAATTATTTCACGTTATAATCCGCACGAAGGATTCTACAATGATGTCATTTGGATTTGAACATTAAGAGGGAGCTGGCGGAGCACTAAACAACATTGGTTGGTAAATGCCTGTGGAATTACACACCTGAACCACCGGTGAGATCTGCTTCCACGTTGCCCACCACTTAAAAGGTGAATTTAAATTAATGGGGACACGTGAGTGGACATGTGGAGGACACTGGGTAGAGGTCAGTATGGCGGACACTGGTGTGATGGTCAGTGTGTAGGCACTGTGGAGATGGACAGTGTTGGAGGACATCTGGTGATGGTCAGTGTTGAGGACACTGGGGAATGGTCCGTCATGGCGACACTGGTGGTGATGGTCAGTGTAGGATGACACTGTGTGATGGTCATGTGGAGGACACTGGGGGATATGTATATTCCCCATGGATGATGGATGGGAATATTCATGAAGAACTGTAATTACACATGACACTGCCCTATCTAAGGTCCCTATAGCATCAGGCAGCTCTATTCTAACTCTCTCCTCTTCACAGAATGTGCAATGGCGTCCTGTACTGATATGTTATACGGGGGGTGAGGTCTGTGAGGTGGGGGTGCTCATTGGCTGGATATGTCTGCTGACTGTGACTCACAGTGGTCAAAGTTTTCTGCATTTTAAAGATAGGGGTGGGGGGGGTGCGAACCAACCTCGCCATATGTCGCAGACATGGCGAACACGACATTCGATTTCGCCGCGAAATAGTTCTCCGGCAAACAGTTTCGGGGCCATCACTAGCCAGGAGTAGTGCTGAGCGAGCGTCATTCGCTTGAGCATCTCCCTGCTTGGCACTGTATTCGGCCTCCAGGCTCGAGTCTCCGCCCCACAACTTTTCGCGGGTGGAGAAATTCAGCAAATCAATCAAATCGAGGGGCATAATGATTGCTGATTAGCTGCTGGCCTGCTGGCATTGGATGGACGATGAGGCAGGGACCTTTGGCAGGGAGAAGGACTTTTAAAGGGGCTTTTAAAGCTCCACACAATCACGTGCTTTTTATCTACCTATATACAAGTGTTCTCTTACATTGATCATAGTTCCTAGATCTGTGCACTATCAAGGTCCGGGCTTTCTTTGGGTACCTATATCCTGTTGTTCTCTTACTTTGATTCAATAGTTCACTATCATCTGTGCCTAACAAGGGTCTTGCTTTCTTTGGGGCCTACTATATACTGTTGTCTCTTCTGGATTCATATTCACTCTCATCTTGCACTAGACAAGGTCCTTGCTTTCTTGGTGCTACCTATATACTGTTGTTCTCTTACATTGATTCAATAGTTCACACTTCATCTGTGCATATAACGGGTCAGTGCTTTCTTTGGGCTCACCTATATACTGTTGTTCTCTAACAGGGATTCATAGTTCCCTCTCATCTGGCACTAACAATGGTCAGTGTCTTTGTATGGTCACTAGAGAGGGAGAGAGAACTTACTGCCCCCCTTTCCCCTATGTTGACAAAGGCTTCTGCTTGAAATGCTCCCTTTGTTCCTGTTGAGGCCCCCCAGCATATTATCAGGAAGTGATCTCCCTCCCAACCAGAATGCCCTCATCCTGGAAAGCACACGTCCTTAACCATTTCATTTACAGTACCTTCCTTTGTTGTCTATGTTGTGCGCCTCATGTCCTTGTTCCTATTTGTGCTCTCTAACTGGCTCTTTATAATATTTATTTTTAACCCTCTGAGGCCAAAGCTACATTGTATTTCCTGCTCCAAGCCCATCATTATAGTGCTGAGGAGGTCAGAATCGTATTACTTTTTTTTGGTTTTCTGCATCACACATCTATAGCTACATCTTCATCACAACCTACCAAATAG
>CM070033.1:157678030-157689133 GCA_036250615.1 Ptychadena robeensis
CCATTGAAGTCAATGGCGGGTTCGCCGGTTCGCCGGGTTCGTGAACTTTTGCGCTAGTTCCGCTATGCCCCTATGCGCTATTCCGGGTTTGCACCATCACTAATTCAGAGTCAACCTGACCTAATTAGTTTATGAAAAGCATAGCTTTAGATCTAACTGAAGTTCATAACATATACAAAAATGGGCACACCAACACAGAGAAAACGAAAGTAGTAGTAGGCCATGTACATCGAATGATCCCAGACAGTATGACGTGAAATTTAAGGATAAATTAGTGGCTCACAACACAATTGGGGTTTGGGTTCAGTAGCCAAAGTTCAGGAATATGTTCAAACTACAATTGTTGGTTTCCAGCACAATGCTAAGGCATTAGTGGTAGGTCAAGGCACAACTATGTCTCCTGCTAACAGACCTGTCAACCTTCCCGTTTTGGCCAGGAAAGTCGCGTTTTTATGTGGCTTTGCCTGGCAAATCCAGATTTCAAGAAATCCCAGATTTTTCCCAGATTCTTGAAATAGTGCTGATCTAGCAGGGAGAGTAATTGTCCCACCCCACACATTATTAGCACACATGGGGTGGGACATTAGCAGGGAGAGTAATGCCCTCTCTCTGCTAGATCAGCCAAAAGGCCCGCGAATGCTGAAAGTGATGTTGAAAGTGACGTGGAAGAACCAAGATCCATATACCGGAAGTGACATCACAGACATCACTTCCTGTACGTCCCCCATTTTTTTTCATTGCTAAACTTGACACGTATGCCTGCTAAGGGGACAGTTGTACCCAACCATATCCATACCTGCAGAAAGCCCTGGTGATCAGGGAAAATCCCAGGAGTGGGAAGAAGAAAAGTACCACCAGTAGGTGGTACCAGGGATAGCATTGGTCCCTCACAGGAAGGCTTCAGTTCTTCAAACTTTGTATGACCCTCAAAATAGCTCAAGTACAAGAGAACTTCATCTTCGAGGCCTTAAAGTCCTCATACTCGGGTCAATTCCTGAACAATCAATCATGTGCACGTTTGCAGTGATCAATTGTTTGCCAATCAAACACTGCCACCCTTTCTTTGAGCGCGATCAAATCCCTTTTCGATTGTCGTTACTTTGGAGTAATGCTATTTTAAGTAATGCTACATACACAAGGTCTTAGCCAAAAATAGCAGAACCTATATCAACAGCACACCAAAAATTTTCTTACCAAGAACACCAAGTTTTAGGCATCCATGCCAATACTAAAGCATTTGTCCTAATGCCCTTTTACCTCTGTGGCACAGTTTGGTCTGGAAGGATATACTATAAGTAAAGGGAGGAAAAGAAAAATACTGGGTAATGCTAGGCGAGTTAAAAAGAATTATTTTTGTATTTCAATAAAAAGCCTTTTATTTTTAATATTCCTGTTTGGAGAAATTTCCTTGTACTTCCTGTAAGAACAATGATTGGTAACCTCCCTCAGGAATAATGTACACCAAGGAAAGCGCTAGATTTTTGACAACATTATTTTTGCTGTCCAGTTTCTTTCCCCATTTTCAAGTCTAAGTTCCGACGACTGCCTGTTTTCTATTTTTCCAGACTTTTAGTTCATAACTCACAAAAAGGATGATAGTATGAACCCCCCCCCCCCCCCATTCCTTTTTATATCAAAAGCACAATGTGCATCGGATATCAAATAATTCCATGTGTTCCACTGAAAGCAAGGATTCAACATTAAAGATGCTCTGACAGCTATTAGTAAATGATGTCTTTTTGCAGAAATGTCTTCAAGTCCTCCATCAGTATCTCACCCAGAACAATAATTGTTTATTGATCTAAATGTTAGCAATGTATCACTTGTTCTTCACTAAAGTAAAATACGTGACTCAAGGGCAAAAGAAGCTTTAGCAATGCATTTACCTTATCCAATATATGCTTAGTCTCTCATACCATGTGCAATTACAGGCTAATCACTGAAGGTTATTTCCTAAATGCGATGTGCCTTTGTACACCTCAATGTATAGATTGCACGCATATTGCAATATCCTTTCTCAAACTATTTGAGGTGAACAAGCTTAGTTTTAATTTGCCATTGGATTACAATGTGGTGCACTCTGGGAAAAAACGTGGATGTTATAAAAGAAGAGGTCAATGTAGGTTATTATTTGTAACAGAAATGTCACTTGGGTCAATATGTACTGATAAGGTTAAAAGTGTACTAATAAATAAGTGCATAGACACAAAGAATAACCTGAAGTGCCCATAGATACAACATGACAGTAACCCCTCACCTTCCCTCTCTGAAATCAAATTCAATTTCAGTGCTAACAACAATTCTTTTTTTAAACCTTAACTTCTAGATAAAGTTAAAGGCCAAATAATGGCAACATATTGTTTATTAATAACATGATTATAATTTTATTTAATTAATCCTCTGGCCTCTTCACCCATACAATGATTCCCCGCCCTCCCTCTTCACATGTGGAGCGGAAAAGCACCACTGCCTTAATTACATTGAGATCAATGGTTTAGCCCCCCCCCCAACCTCTTTTGTTTCATTGATGATGCCGAGAGGGTGAACCTGGAAAAGATTGTCGAGTGATGTTCACAATTTCTGCGGGCTCACTGGGCATAGGTGAGTATCCACAAATGTAGCTATAAACACCCAGGAGGTCAATGTAGTAGAAATATCTCAATTTAAAATGTATCGAAACCCAAGGGCAACATTGTCTTATCTGGCAATTAACTAGTTCTAAGATGTTGTTCCCTGCATTTGTTTTCATGCTTTCTGCCATAGGATGGCTTTAATTAAATAAAAAGAAAGCCTACTGGTAACCACACAGCATTTAGTTTCACAATTTTCTTTAGTCATACCAACAACTATGAAGTGCAGGGACCTCCATTATTGCAAACAGATTGATTAGATAGCTTAGAAAGGATCTCATATCATATGACATAGTTTTTGTAAAACTATCGTTGAGTGCACATAAATTGTTCAGTTATATTGTAAGATGCATGGTGACCTCAAGTTAAGACATTGCTCTTTAAGACACATAAGACCAAGTTGCTTGTGTGATTTGTGGTCTATTTTAAATAGTCCGTCTCATTTTCATTTTCACATTCAGTTAAAGAAAGCTGAACATTAAAGATTTGCAGAACTGCTTTGCACTTTGACCTAAGTCATAGGTGCCCAACCCTCAGTCCTTTTAGAGTTAATTGATTGCCCTCCTCGGTCCTCCACTTGTGGCCCCGACCACACATGTCTTTTTCATTCTGTTCTAAGCAGTTTATCCCTTTAGGGTATTCTCGTCGTGTAAAGAATTTCAGGCAGCAGTGCCATCTTGTGGGCGGATTAGTCATTTCTCACTTAATTTTCAAAATTCCACTCTTTGACTATTGTGAGTTTAGTAGAACACCCCTGAACCTGGTATAATCAACCAGGAGATGGAGATGTAGAGGAAGGTTGAAGAAATAGCACTTGTAATTTTTTTTAATGAATGAAGTCATGTCGAAAATGAACACTGAATTTTCCACTTAAATTGAATTTATGCAAAAACTGCAAATGCTAGAGCAATACTTTCTTTTTTGTGATGTCCCCCCCCCCCCCAACCCTTCTCTATATCTCCAGCAATGTTTGATGATACAATGTTTAGGGGCCTTCGCAAATAACACACACATTTAGCAAGTCTACTAATGACACCTGATGAACATATGAATCAGTTTGAAATGCAGCAACTAAGGCACAGAAACACACAGCAAATGTACTTTTGTTTTAAGGTGTTATTATTTAATTCAGTACATTTGTAAGTTATTAGAAAGCCCCTGAACATGATATCATCATTAGAAGTGCTGGAGATGTAGGGATGGGATGTGGGAACTTTGTAAAGAAAAAAGTGTTGTTCTAGCATATCAAGTTTTTGCACAAAATAAGTTCAAATTTGACTTGATTTTAAAACCTAATTCATGCAAAAACTACATGTGCTAGAGCAATAATTTTTTTTAAAATGTTCCCACAACCCTTCTCTACATTTCCAGCAACCTTGGTGATGATAGCATGTTCAGGGACTTTGCAATTTACTCATATAGTCCACCTACAAAATGCCGCGATTTTTATTTTTTGACCCAATTATAAGCCGAATTACATTTTTGATGCAGGTGCTGAAAAATTTGGCTTATATTCGAGTATATACGGTAATTGTGTGTTTCAAATTAAAATGCCAACATGACACCTGAAATGATTCTGCATCTGACCCTGCTGCCCTTTTCTGGGGTAACTACAATACTAAATTCACCAAAATATTAGCAAAAAGTTTCTTAAAAATAGGAACACTTTAAATCTTTCACTAAATATAAAAAAAACCATAAAAAAAACATTAGAACAAGTAAGGATTATTCATTTCTTTTGTTCCAAGGTTGCCCTCAACTTGCCTGACAACAGGAGCAGACAGTAATAGATGAAAACGATTACATTCTTTTTGGTAATTATCATGAAGGAAATTAAAGCTTTTTAAAAAATTAATTGTAATAAAATGCACATGATTAGGTTTTATCCCTATATAATGACTCCCTGGGGCTTAAAGGAACTTTTAAAACATTTCTATATCCTTTTCAGTGTAGAAATAAATGTCATTGTTTCCTTCATCCTTTTTGCTATGTGCCAAAATCTGCAGAGTTGTTTGTTCCTTTTAAATAAAACAGAATGCTTTTAATTAATGTTCAAGAAGATTAAAAAATGTGTTGTCAATTATTTTACTAATAGTGCTTTTCAGCTGCTGAAGTCATTGTATAAGCAAAAACAACAGGGTTGAAGGAGGTAAACCGATAGTCAAAAGCACGGAACACATGATGTCTGGGCAATTCGTGTTATTTGTTTTGAAAAATGCTAAAAGCTTAGAAACCAAAATGATAATTTCTCTAAGGTTGTACCTATAATTTTTTCTTGCCGGACAAAGCTACAGGTTCACTTTAGCATAGCCTTTCTAACCAGGAGCATTTCATTAGAGAAAAAATATGTAAAAAAAACTATTTTCGGAAGAGGCGGATGGGGATTTTTGTTATCCCCCAATGCAAGTTGGTGGGAGCTCCAAATTTCAGGTGGCAGTACTAAGAATCGATGTTTCTCTTGCATAAGATATACATAGATATACTTGCTGGGCTTCGAGTCCTACCTCCTGTGTTGCCAGCAGTCGTGATGTCTGATAATTTTTTTTCTAGTGTTGTCTCAGATGTAGATGATTTTTCAGAATAAAGTCTTCTTTTGTGTTGTCGCTCTCTATTGCTTTTTTGGGGTGCCGAGTAGGAACCTGGGCTGTAGAACTTGTCCTTGTTCTTACTCTTGTAAAGTATAAGAGTAATTTAGGTTTCCCATAAAAAATAAAGGACTTATGTCAAGGCGCCAATTTTTCTTAAAGGATAGGTTGTTCTCTTTATTAATGTAAAATTTGTAGTACAGGTAATGTCGACGCGTTTCGTGGTGTTAACACCACTTCCTCTGGACAATTTTTATATGATCTCACTCCGGTGCTGGATGGGTCCAGGAAAAGTGTCTTTGCTGCTTTATGTAGTAGTACTGGATCTACTAGTATCCTTCAAGAAAAATTGGCGCCTTGACATATGTCCTTTATTTTTTATGGGAAACCCTTATATTTCATTAGAGAAGGTTCTCCTAGTAAAGACCCCCATACACTATTATGAGGCCAATTGATCAGTGTGCGCGGCAATTGGTCAGACACAAAATCACCTGCGGATCGAAGCTGCCCACCTGGTGCCACAGATCCATGTAGCCCATAATTGCGATCGTCCAGGGAACATAAATCTCTGTTTTCTCTAGCCGATCAAATTACCTTGATCCTCCTCCAAAGTATTGCCAGCACACAAATTGTGCACTCTGAACAACCGGCCACAATGTCATGATGTCATCGGCTGTTCAGGGATCAACCACGGATCTATGCGTGTATAGGTGGCTTTAGGTTCTCCTGCATGAAAACTCATGAAGAACCATATAATCAATGAATCAGCTGATCTGGTTGATCTTTCCTGATTTGCTGGTTAGTATTAGTGATGCATCCTATTGCTCATGCATGGGCAGATGATTCATGTGTGGAGATAGTTGACGCATTTCTACTAGACATGGGTCAGTATAGCGTTCAATTCCTGAACAATTGATCACCATGCATGTTCACTGCACTCGTTCAGGAATCGAATGCTATGCACCTGGAGCGATTTATTCCACCCAAAATATCGGCCAGGGATCCACTGCCATCTATTCGGTGCGCAATCAACGATCGACGTGCGATTAGTTGTGTCACCATGTGAACATCAATCGTTCATCAATTGCACAGGGATCGACCTGTATATGACCAGCTTTAGCCCATGTCTACATTTGGCAGCATGTAGTTTTTTTTAACGTGGCGTTAACATGGGTGGAAAAGGACAGTAGAGTCCAATAGCGTTTTAACGCGCCCAATGCATATTCAATGGACACGTTAATGCGTGTCCACACATGCCATGTCTTTGTGTACAAACCCTTTGAATAGCAAAGGTGTAGGGAAGATGTTCTAGTACATATATTTTTTGCAGAAATTTGCAATTTACAAATTTCAAATCAAAAGATTTTTGAGTTTGACTTTGACATTTTTGACTTTTAACTTACTCAATGCTCATTACTCATGTGCTAGAGCAATACAATTTTTGTAAAGTTCCCACAACCCAATCTCAAAATAATAAATATTTATTTATAATAATAAAAAAAATGCCATGTTAGGTGGCCGCGGTAGCATTTATGAACTACAACTATATCTGTCAGAGCATCACATTCCATAAGGCCTTGACTCCACTATGTGTTAAAACTTGAAAGTAAATGCATGTGTCTACACATCCGTTGGTTTGATCCATCAGCTTGTGTTGCGTTAAAATGCAGTGCCCTGCATTGACATTACCGCAACGCAATTATGGATGCGTTGACGCACCCATAGAAAATTAATTGAGTCAGTTGAAATCATTGATCAATACATTCATGGTAAAAAACAAAACAAAAAAGAAGATACGTCACAAACTAATCCCTTAACACAATCCTGACAGATCCCTAACACATGGTTGCATTTATTGGATCTGTTAACGCAGCACATCCTTAAAGCATAGTAGAGTCAAGACCTATCAGTTAAGGTAGGCATAGACGTGTTGATTCCCCTGCAATCGGTTCCCGAGTCGATCAGATCAAGTGATCAAAGTGCACCCCACCTTGGGTCATATATGTTTTATTGATTTCTTCCCCTCACCAATCAAAGGCTAAAAAAAAGGTTGATTCCTGGAATGCATCATTGGGAAATGATGTAAGGGTGGGTGTATCTGAAGTGCTTTACATTGAAAACATATATTTATTTTTAAATTTAATCATTCCACAAAATTCCTAAAATTTTAAAATAAATAAACCTTTATCCCCTTGCCCTCCCTATGGATTGCATATAGATGAAACATTTCCTCTCAATAGCATATAAATATATAAAAACACTTTTCATCACCCCCCAAAAAATATTGTCTGGAATCATGAAATATATAACACAATAATAACAATCTTTCCAAAACCATTAACCCCAGCGTGGCATTAACAAAACCCCACTTTTAAAATACAGTTAAATAATGTTAGCTGTAAACATAGAAATAAAGGATTAACATGATGTAAAGCAGGCAATAACAAAAACATTAGCATTATAAATTCTACAAATGGAGCTGCTCAATTACTCATCTCAATTTAGGTGATGGTACCTTGTTCAGAGGCTTTGTAATTCACTCACAAAATTAGCTGAAATTTTGCTAAAATATTTTGGCCATCTCTATTCAAGTGGCAGCGCTGAAGATGGCACCACGGGCCCGCGAGGTAACAAAAGGTCATTATATTGTTTTTAGGTTCGTGGAGCAGTTTTACAGGGTAAAGACAACATGTTTATGCTATTTTAACTTTAACTACTGATCCCCTTGAAAACTTTGGGGTTTTGAGTGTTAGATGACTCTTCTGTTTTTATTCCTTAATCCCTAGGTGCCCAACCTGCGGCCCTTTGACCATTCTTCAGCGGCCCTCCTCAGTCCTCCACTTGAGGCCCCCAAAACCTTACTGTTCATGCAAAGGACATAGGAACTCATATTGTATCACATAACCTCTGAATCAAAATGTGCATCACCATACTACAGTGTTCCCTAATGCTTGAAGTATCATTTAAAATAAGTTTTGTTACTTAAAAATGAAACATAATGTCTTCCAGCCCTGCCTTTCCAAATGCTTATACAAGTCAGTATAGATTGAAAAAGTTATGTGCGGCCCCCTTTAGTGGTGCAGAGGGTCGCACTTGTGGCCCTCCACATCAACTCAGTTGCCCACCACTGCCTTAATCGTTACAAAAGTCTGTGCAATTTATTACATGGATAGAGGCTCACAAGTGAGGTAAGAAAGCTAGAATAACAATCTTTACAAAAAATCTGAGGTTAAAACCCTGATACATTTGGTCACATTTAATGGCTGTCTTGGAGTTGTGATACTTTGAAAAAGGTTTTTCTCATTTATTGAAAAAACTTCTGATCTATATTCTGCTATGACACCCTATGATTGCTTTTTATTATTATTGTTGTCTTCAGGTTGAAATAAAAAAGAAGCATCTAAGAAGCAACAATTCCGAGGGCAACAATTACAAAACAGTGATATTAATATTTCATTTGATATATACACTAATAAAAAATAAAGGGAACACAAAATAAGACATCTTAGAACTGAATGAGTGACATATTCTTATTAAATACTTTATTCATTGCGTAGTTGAATGTGCTGACAACAAAATCACACAAAAAATATCAGTGTAAATCAAATTTACCAACCCATGGAGGTCTGGTTTTGGAGTCAAAACGAAAGTGGAAAAACACTACAGGCTGATCCAACTTTGATGTAATGTCCTTAAAACAAAATGAGGCTCATTAGTGTGTGTGGCCTCCACATGCCTGTATGACCTCCCTACAACACCTGGGCATGCTCCTAATGAGGTGGCAGATGGTCTCCTGAGGGATCTCCTCCCACACCTGGACTAAAGCAATAGTGTACAGAGCATACAGGTGCTGCCAGGAGACAGACCAGTACATCAGGAGATGTGGAGGAGGCCGTAGGAAGGCAACAACCCAGCATCAGGGCCGCTATCTCTGCCTTTGTGCAAGGAGGAACAGGAGCAAGTAGGAACACTGCCAAATGTGCATGTGTCTGCTCAAATGGTCAGAAACTCCATGAGGGTGGTATGAGGTGCTGATGTCCACAGGTGGGGGTTGTGCTTACAGACCAGGATGTTTAGCATTTGCCAGAAAACACCAAGATTGACAAATTCGCCACTGGCGCCCTGTACTCTTTACAGATGAAAGCAGATTAATACTGAGCACATGTGACAGACTTGACAGAGCCTGCCTGCATCCAGCATGAGTGGGTCAGTAATGATTTGGGGTGGCATTTTTTTGGGGAGGGGCGCACAACCCTCCATGGGTTTGCCAGAGGTAGCCTGACTGCCATTGGGTATCGAAATGAGATCCTCAGACCCCTTGTCAGACCATATGCTGGTGTGGTTGACCCTGGGTTCCTCCAAATGCAAGACAATGCTAGACTTCATGTGGCTGGAGTGTGTCAGCAGTTCCTGCAAGATGAAGGCATTGATGCTATGGACTGGCCCGCCCGTCCCCCAGACCGGAATCCAATTGAGCACATCCGGGACATCATGTCTCGCTCCAACAATCGCCACGTTGCACTGTCCAGAAGTTGGAGGATGCTAAATCCAGACGTGGGAGGAGATCCCTCAGGAGACCATCCGCCACCTCATCTAGCATGCCCAGGCATTGTAGGGAGGCCATACAGGCGTGTGGAGGCCACACACACTACTAAGCCTCATTTTGTCTTGTTTTAAAGACAACTTGGATCAGCCTGTAGTGTTTTTTTCCACTTTAATTTTGAGTGTGACTCCAAATCCAGACCTCCATGGGTTGATAAATTTGATTACCATTGATAATTTGTATGTGATTTTGTTGTTAGCACTTTCAACTATGTAAAGAACAAGGTATTCAATAAGAATAGTTAATTCATTCGGATCTAGGAAGTCTTATTTTTGTGTTCCTTATTTTATTTGAGCGGTGTATATATATATATATATATATATATATATATATATATATATATATATATTGTGATGAATAAATGAATAATACCCTTTTTCATTAACTATTAATTAGTATAGTTAATGATAATCACAATTCTTTGAAGAAAACATTGAGATCTTATTTTGTGAAAACTTTATCTGTGTAATATAAATATGTGTATTATGCAGCAAATATATTTTTATGTTTCTTATTATTGGGCCCATTCATTTTCTATTAATCTACAACATGTTTGTGTTAAATTGAGATTCTGTTTGAAAAAAGAATACACATCTGGCCTGTTCCATGTTTTCTTTATTCAGCAACTCTCACAGACTACATCAGAAGGTCAAAAGCAGGCATTACCAATACATGTAGTTTTCTCTTCATGCATAATCAAAAGCTTGAAACCTTTAACTTGGATCCTTTAAGGCAGTAAGATTTTTAGTTGTCACAATGAAGCATTTGCTCATGTAGAGTAATATCCTATTTTTTTCTCAGGACAGGAAGTGTGTACCTGAAATTATAGAAAGATTCAGTCACATTATGTAAATTGGGATATATAAATTTTTTTATTTCAGGGTTCAAGGTACATTGTTCCTAGACATGAAGATGTTTCTTAACCTCCCTAGCGCACTGCTGAGGTACAGATTTCTGTACCAAAAGCGCACTATAGACTTTAATGGAAAAACGTTTTTTACATTGTAGGCCTGTAATTTCCCAAAGTATGTCCATACAGGAGTCTGGTAGACATCCTGAATATAATAACATGTTCAGATGCTTTGTGAATAACTCACAATATCAGATAATGAAGATTTAAATAATTCACTTTATCAGGAAAATTAGCACTGCAACCAAGATATGGGGACACCGAATCATTTATTCAGGTATTTTACATTGGGAATCATATTGAATAGTGTTTTCAATGCAGAAAACATTATTCAATATGATTTTTATTTAAAACTCACATGGAGGGGGGGGGGGG
>CM070033.1:157711968-157724524 GCA_036250615.1 Ptychadena robeensis
AACATGCGATGTTCGCCACGAATAGTTCTCCGGCGAACAGTTCGGGCCATCACTAGTCACTACTGCTTTCCAAACACTGGGAGTGACTCTCCACAACATCACATCCAGCACTATCAGGTAAGTGTAATGTCCCCTCCCTTATATTATCACCCTGCTTGTGCAAATGATGTGCTGGCTGGGAATTTAGAAGGGAGAGTAATCCTAACTTCCCACCCCGCTTGTGTGCATTAGCTCTGGTGCATTCAGTGAACTTGGCGACCCCTGTAAAATGGTTGTTTGACCCTGAGGGGGTCCCAACCCACAGGCTGAGAACCACTGCTCTACAACATAGATCAGCTCTGCCATGTGTACAGATAATATTAGAACCATAGACAGGGTCAGCACCAGAGCACCAGGAGCGGGCAGGCACAGGAGGCTAATCAGGGGGGCACGCCTACATCTCACAGGTCAGGCCGTTGCAGGTAGTGGGCCCAATCAAGCAGGCACACAGACCTGAATGGGCGGGCCTAGCCCACCACAGCCCACCCATAGCACCGGCACTGGCCATAGACCACCACTATAAGCCAGAAGTGGTAGTACAGTGTAAAGCAGGGGTTTAAAACTTTGTCGGTTTAAAAAGGGGTTTCAAACTTTGGTGATTTATTAACCTCCCTAGCGGTTGAGACGAACCCTGTTCGTTCGCCGCTCAGGGTCACCCCAACCGCAGGGGAAGCCGGCATCGGGTATACCTGATGCCATTTCCGGGGTTTTGGCACCGCCCCGATCACGCCACGCGTCAATGAGAAGGAAAAAAATCCTCTATTTTATAAAAGTTATAAAAATATTGAGGTTGCTCTGTGACTTTTTGTCTAAATTTTTAAATTGCATTTTAGAGTTTGACACCCTTGGTGTAAAGCAAGAGTAGCCAAGAAAGTGTTGGTTCAAGCAAATAAAGCTTACTTTCCTTGCCCCCAGACCTAAACACACAACTCTTCTAAGTATCTGATGGAGCCTTGGGATAGCTGAAACATTTAAGAATTCTCTTAACCACAGGTTTTTGATCTGGAAGATAGGAACTTGAAGAAACATTTCTAGAGTGATATTCAATGAACCGTTCATTTTGCTCTGAATGGGCAGGATGATAATTTCTTCAAATAATGACATTCCCATGTCTCGATGATTTAGGGAATTCCATCAAACCATATTGATTTTACAACTTTTTATAACCTGAATAAAAAAAAAACTCCACTTAAAAGCTTTCATAATTCTATAATCTTGTAAAAAAAATTCTGGGTAAAATTATATATTAATAGTATGTGTAACATCTGTTCTTCAGTTTCTCTGTTTTTGAGGATAAACAGATGTTTGTTTAGGACTGAAGTTTAAAAAAAGACCACAAGATGGCAGTCATTAAAACAAATTGTACCACTGTACAAAACAAATCAGACACAATTGCTTTTTCTCCAGTTCTAATGCGGAAAGATGACAATAGGTATAATTAGAATAGGTTGGGGACAAGAAACGGCTCCTGAGTCAGTGAAGCCTGGTGGAGAGGTGCCACATATTATATCACTTCTTTTTTACTCCCAAAAGATTGTGAACAAAACAAATCAGACCTTGTATCTTAGTATGTTAAAGTCTTGCACACAATATAGTGCTGGACGAGTAGTAAAATAAAACAAAGAAAGAAATACCAAAACACCTAAAGAACATATTATTTATCTGTCAGGTGTCTTCATCCTACTCCTCAACTGTTCAACAATCCTAAAAACAACATACCCACCATTCGTTACCTTGCACGTGCTGCTGCCATCTTCCATCTTTAGTACTGGCACCCAGATCCTCCAGATTTTTTTCTGGCAGTGGTAAATCTTGTGCATCTCAGGTTGCTGAAGAATCTCATAACACCTGACAAGGAAGAGCGTAACATAGGAAGTGACAACATTCCTTCCCAAGTCCCCTACTTGTGGCCAGCAGATATGGCACAATGCACTGTATATTGATTCTGATTGAGCTTGTAATGTTTCATTACCCCCTGATGAGCCCTCATGAGGAGACTATAGGTCCGTCTTAAAATAAATTGCTCTTTTCAACACAATTGAACCCTTAGACCATCGGGTCTACCTGCTGCACTCAATTAAAGCATCACAAGTCCTGGCTGCTCAGCGGTTTGTTCCAGCAACATCACTGAGCACCCGCTGCTGTAATCTGTAGTTCATTACTCCCAGAGTTTGAGTGCAAAGACATGGTGAGTGCAGCTGGTAAGGGTGCTGCAGGGAAAACAGAGTTTGGGAGAAGGGTACAAGGATGGATCTGGGAGTAGGCAAAGTACACAAACTGTACACACAGGCATACACTGTACAGTTTATGTGTAGTCCATGTGGGCCCCATCCCTGTGAGTACAGTGTGTGAGTGTAGATTATGGATGTCACACACCAGCCCATGGGCCAAAAGTGGGCCACATTGCAAAGTTTATATTTTAGAAAGGTTGGCCTCCAACTTGGTTCAAGTTTTACATTTTTGCCCTGTGTATTTAAGTTTGATGCTCCTGCTCTAGACCTTGAGTACCATTTTTTAAAGTTTTAAAGTCAGCTCATGCATAAATAACACAATTTTATATAACATATTAATTTTTGTAATTGTTAGTCTGAAATGCTTTTCACTATATTACATAAATTACATCTCTCTCTTGTTTGCACTCTAAAAGCACCCACACACATGAATCCTGATATCCGAAGGGCTCATTTCCACCACTATGGACAAGCACACACTTCACTGTAAGATTAATTTCCTCTCTTGACGAGGCGTTTTGCTAAAGTGAAAACAAGTGGACTTGTTTTTGCATCAACCATTGAGTGGTGTGTGGAAGTCATTCTTATACTTTTTACAAACTGTATTTGAATTGGATTTTCAAATGCTGCTTTCCTCGCCTCTTACACAGCTTTTTATTTCTCTTTATTTTTCATTCTTTTCCCCTTATATTTCCATCCATGTCACCCATCTTTCCATCTGGAAATTTACTTTCCTCTACCTTCTGCCAGGTCACCCTCTATCTCTCTTATCATCCTCGTGTTCCCCCCACATACCCCCTTGCTGTTCTTCTCTCATTATTCTCACTCTCTTACTTCCCTTAATGTCACCTCTCACCCTCACTTACCCTCCTACTTCTCTCACCATTCTCTCCCTCCCCAATGTTGCCCTTCTATGTGTTCCTTTCTCTTACCTCTCTTTCTCCCTTACCTTCTTCCTTTCTTTTTTTTCACTTCACCCTCTACATTCTTCTGTCTCACCTCTCTTTCAATCCTTTACTTCCTTTCCATTTAGTCCTTACCTTTCTATTGCCCTTTGACATGTCTATTCTCCAATCTTCACAAATACACAATTATTCAAAGTTCCACCCACCCTCTAGGGAATCAAAAGTAGCACTAGGATTTTTAAGGCATCCAACACAGGCAAGTGTAGGTAAAAAAGGAATTTATTGAGTCACAACTTGCAGTATAGTAACTTATAGGACGAAGGTCCTCAAAGAAGTTTTAGTTAACATCAGTTAGGCCAATGAAGATAGAGCAAGGCAGGGGAGCCCCCCCCCCCGGAAGGGTCCCTCTCCCTTTCAATAGCTCCCTCTAACATTCATACTTGAGTCTTTCCCTTTCTCTCTTTCATATGGCTTATTTTTACATTCACACCTCACCCCTACCTCCTACAGGTCCTTATGGTGGTGGACCCATGTATACTCATATTCGTAGTTAGGGACATATACCATATTTTCCCTACAGAGCTGGGACCTCGGTTGATTTAGGTACAACAGGGTTCAGCATAAACAGCCTAACTGGTAACCTTCTTAGACCCCTCGTGTTCACTTACCGGGCTGCCCCCCCCCCCCTATCCCCTCCATCTTCATTGGCCTAACCGTAGCGCTCCTTGACAGAAACTGTGCTGCTAAAGGTATACTCACCTTCTTTTTTGTACTTTAACCTTGTTATTGACTGTAGTCTAATTGTTTGTAGACAATTTTCTGATGTAGAATACCTCCAGAAGAAGCACTATATGTGAAATGCGCCAAGGATGATTTACATACATACAGCAGTTGATCGATGTGACGATATCATAAGCCTGTAATGTACATGATTTCTTTGAGGACCTTGGTCCTATACATTACTTTTTTTACCTACACTTACCTGTGTTGAATGCCTTAAAAATCCCTGTGCCACCCTTGATTCCCTAGACTTAGGGTGGGTGAAATTTTGAATAATTGTGGATTTGTGTGGATTTTTGTTGGGATGTGGCATCATTAATAATTGGGGAGTTCACAAATTTTGTGTCTGTATTCTCCTTTCTTCTCTCTTTTACACCCTCCATATCTCAAAGCTAACCTATATTTAAAACATGTATTATCCTCTTGGTTCAGAGCAATAGATTAACTGACCTGAACCTTTGCTCCATCAGCAGGCCATTCTCTTCTAGACCAGTCCTGCAAGGATTAGAGATGGCTATACAGTTCTCCCACACATGTGCGGAGAGTGTGGGAACCCCCGGATATTAGCCCCCCTGCCATTTCTGACAGTCGCAGCTCGTCCAGCTCTGAACTGTTAGAACAGCACTGGATGAGCTGGGTTTGTCAGGTGGAGATCAGAGCCACAGGAGCTCAAACTCACTGATGCATGTGCCTCCGATCTAATGAAGAGATAAAAATGTATCCACTCCCAAAAAAAATAAGAAAACAAATGTACTGACAAGTTTGCACTCAATAAGCAGCTATTAATTATAATTAAGGACTTTATCTTTAACTGTTTAATGCTTGCAGACTATGCGAATTTTCGGCGAAAAAGTCGAAATTTCTACTTAAAAATTCGCACTGTGAATTTTTCGACCATCCCTATTTAGCATTCGATTCCTGAACGCTGCCCACTTGGAGCAATCAAGAAAATGTTCATCGATCATCGATCAGTCATCCAATATGTTGGTTAATGCCTGTTCGATTGGCATTACTTTGGTTGCTGAATGAGGGTCCACAGTATCAGCCAGGGATTGATGATCGATCACCAAAGATTGTTCACCAATTAGTTGCGTCACCACGTTGTGATTGAACGTCCATCGATTTCATGGGAATCAACTCATGTTATGGCCAGCTTAAGTATTTCTATCCTTTCTATCAGATGACAGTGTTGGTGGCTTTGTTGCTTCTCCATAAATAGCGTGGAGAAAGATTAGCCATCCTAGAGCAGGATGGGCGTTACTGGTAGGGACAGGGAATTATCCTTGGAACCATTCTCTGGCAACAGAACTCTTGAAAATCAGCTGATCAGATTTCTTAAATTGCTAGGCAGGATCATATGATTATATCTCATGTATGCTTCCTGTGTAAGATGAAATTAGATTAACCTGTCAGACAGTAGAATGAAAACATCAGCAGATCCAATGACTTCTCTTGCAGAAGAACTAAAGGTCTAAGAAAGTAAATATCAACATAGAACTGTAAGCTACAAAATATACAATCTGCATTTTTGGGTTTATGTATACATTCAGAAAAGCAACGTCATACATTTAATTTAACCTCCCTAGCGCACTGCTGAGGTCCAGATTTCTGTACCAAAAGTGCACCATAGACTTCAATGGTAAATATTTCTTTATGTTGTAGGCCTGTAACTTACCAAAATATGTCCGTACAAGGGTCTGAATATAATAATGTTTGAAACAGACAATTATGTAAAATAATTTTTTTTATTTAAAATAAAATTAATGAGAAAACACAAAAATCAGGGCACAAAGCTATTCTGCTATGTACTAAATCTCGCCCAAATAAAGTTTCTGGTGCCCCAGATGTGCCCATTTGCAGTTAACCCTCTTTAACCTGGTGTGATGTATGTGGTAAAATCACACCAGTGAAGAGAGGGTTACTGCAAATGGGCACATCTGGGGCACCAGTGACTTTTTATTCTGGCCATATTTTGAAAATAGAAGCACATTGAAATCAGTTTTCTACAAACTGATTTCATGCTATTTACTTTTTTTAATTTCCCGTCATTACGTCACTCGAAGGGGGGGGGGGAGAGACGGAGGAGCTGGCAGCATGTGACATGTGTCGGGGACACCGGGACAGCGCAAAACAGTAAGTATGCGCTGCTGGAGCCCCGATGTGTACTGGAAGGCACCATCTCGTCCAGTGCTATAGTAGCAGTAGCAGCACTGGACAAGAGGGTGCCATCCCGACCGCTAGGGCGGTTAATAATAGGGATACATTTAAAAAAAAATTTAACTAGAGGAGTAACACATCTCTTGTGGTGAATTTTTACTATTTCATGCTCTGCTAATGATCAAAATATTAATCAAAACTAGTAATACCGGTATATTATATTTAATCATTCATTATATTTACACTGTCTATCAGCAAATCTTATTTAACACATTGGTGTAATTGGTAAATGTGAACATCCACCAATCAGTGCTAAGGGGCCAAGGTGAACATGAAATTAGTTAGGGCTAATAAAGATAAATGATAGGTTAATAAAAGAGCCTTTGGTTTGTTATTGGGGATATAATCTAAATTTTGTACATTAGGCAAAGTCCAGAATGATTTCACCTCACTTGACACATAAGTCTGTGCAAAGGTTTGGTTTGCTCTTAACTAGGCTCATTTTTTAAAAGTTCATTCCAGTCAAAAGAGAAATTAATTTGAGGTTAAATAAATAAACACTTTAACCACTTTATTAGATACAAACATTTTCATTTGATATAATGAGTAATTACCACCTCTGACATCAATCAGCCCCATTAAAACACAGAGAACACTGTCAATGTTGGATATTGCATAGTAAAAAATAAAAACATACACCCCTATTCATGCTGGCAATTGCCAAAAAACTCAGGACTCAGAACATCGTCAAATAATTTCGACTAGCTGACTTTGTAAGATGGTTGCAAACCCTCTGAACATGGTATCAGCAGCTGGAGACGTAGAGAAGATGTAGAGAGGGGTTTTGAAAAAAAAACCACATTTGTAACCATATGTAGTTTTTGCAAAATGAAGTACAAAGTCAAAATTATGATTTAATTTATGCAACAATTATTCGTGTTAGAGCAATACTTTCTTGTTTTGTAGTAGACTCTCAGCTGTGCCAACACTTCATATTCAGTTTTCAATCATAAATCATATATTCTGCCAGGGTGTGTTAACTGTACAACTGTAGTTAGGATAATGTTACCTTTAATGATATCTGCTACAAAAACGACCTAACTATCACTTCATAGTGAATTCAATTGGTCGGTAGATCACACACTGATTCAGTTTGATGGCAAAAACTATTAGTAATGCCCCCCCTCCTCTGTACAATTCTCTGTACAATTAACTTTTCTTCTATCAAAACCATATAATATGAGGACCTTTCTAAACCTTCCGATCACTATATATTCTATCAGGGAGGACCCGACACTACATAGTTGTTGGTAGATCTAAAGGAAAAATGTACAGAGTGATCTAAAGGTGTATGGGGGGCTTTGATGAAGTAGGAGACCAGTTTAAGCTTTACTCCGTGCAATAAATTTAGATAAATAGACTAGTCATTGAAGAACCATAAACAAGTCTCAGCAAGTCTCAGTAAAGGTAAGAATACCGATTTTTGCACAATCAACGATATCAAATGTGTACACATTTTCCTTCGAACAAATGAAATTTCATTTCAATTTTTTTATCAAAAAATTGCTTCATTCAAATTTATTAGATCGAACAAAATATTGAATGTCCAATTTACATTCGGTCAAAATTTACCAAAATGACGATCAGCTTTCGAACGATTTTTTGTTCGATATCGTTCACTTTTGTTCGATACATTAAAAGGCAAAAAAGAAAAAGTATATGGCAATTAAGTTTCGCGCCATCGCGCGGCGCTAGTATGTTAGACACCTCTCTCTAACAAAAAATTGGTATACCCAAACTTTTTAAATTGGTAATACTACCTTCCATTGCATTTTTCTATTTTGCTTGGGGTTAACCTTTAAAAGAAGGCATGTCCGTATGTGGGCATAGGAAATGAGATACAGGGGCCCCCCTTATAGAGGTCTCCGTGTCCCATTACTCAGACTCCCCGTCTATTTAGAATAAGGGTCTGAGCTCAGTGTCTGGTTGACGCTGGGTTCCCGCCCACATAGGCTGGCACAATCGTTTTGATTGACACCTATGCCTTCTGTGACGCGGGTGTCTCTGGTGATGTTGGGCACGCATGCGCGTGACGCCATCATGCCAGAGGTGACGCGCGTAATGGGCAGCTAGGCTGCTAGCGTTCCTGCAGTGCTCCCTAGTGGATTTTCCACCGACCCATTACGCCCATCAGGGAGGACGGGGGTGGACCCAAATATGGGGAGCATCTCAGGCTGTGACACACCGAATATCCGATAGCGCTAAACTTAATTGCCAGCCCTGGGCTTAAATACAGAAGAGTGAGCACACACTGATAAAGATAGGACCCGGGATGGCTGAATCCTTGGTTGCTGAGCTTTATATCTTCTGGAATTTCTGTTTTGCTAAGTTTCATACCCTTTGGAATTTCTTAAAAAAACGTGTGTAGCTGTGTTTTTGAGAGTATAACTGTGGCCAGTGTGGAGGTTCTGTTGATCCCTGTGATTCATAATGATCCACATAAAATGAAAATCCTGGTTTAATCCAGGGAAGAAACTATGTCTGAGGATAAACCACTCTGTGTGCCACCCTTTGTTGTGACACTCATACACATTACTATCATGCTTTTGAGTAAAAACAAGTTACAAAGGAATATTGTTTATGTATCCTAGGAACATCTACTTCCAGCATTGATGTTGTGGTTTTCATCCACATACACCCTTCGCCCAGTGGACTGCCGCTACTACCTCCCTTTCCACGGTATGGGGAGGATCCCCTTGTAAAAAAATCTTTTTAAAGCAATTGGTTGATCAGTCAAAACTTGAAATACATTTTTCCATCTAACAGGTAACATGCTGGCTTGACTATTGAAGGTATGTGTGCTCCATTGACAGTGCCAAAACCAATGAATGTTGAAATTGATATAAATATGTTTCATTATTAGATTATCCACTACATACATACCTCCTGAGGAAGCCCAAACTGGGTGAAACGCGTCAAGGTCATTGCTGGAGTAGACTTTGTAACATATAAGCCACTTGTTTGGCTAAACCATTTTTAACCATCAACTGGAACCCTATGGGTTTATTTTAAATCACACTAACTTTATACCTGATGTATTTATATGTTGTTTAAATAAATGTTTTTGATATGACTTACATATCTTGGTTATGGTTCTGATCTAATAGAAATCCCATATACTTTTGTTTTGCCTCTTAATGTACCTTTAACCTATTATGGTATAGAGATCATACACCACTGAGCTTAACCTAAAGTGAGCAACACCCACCATACTCCCTTTTCTCTATTTACACTTTTGTTCGATGTTGGTCAATTGAAACCTTCGTATGATGTTAGATTTTCGTTCGACCGATTAAAAAATCTATCTTTTTAAATCAATCGAACCAAAAAATCAACCCATGTATTCCCACCTTATGTCTTTTCAGAAATTTGGAATGTGGAGTTAAATAAAATATCAAACTGGCCATTCCATGTTCTATCGTTGGAATATAAAAAGGACTCTAGCTCTTGCACTGAAAAATACAGATTTTTATTTCTTAATTAAGAAATGTCACATAAATGTTAATTACTGAATGCAAACTGTACAGAAAAAAAGGAAAAGTACTTATAGTAAAGCTATTTTATTTAGTTTTCCTTCTTTTATTAATTTAGATAAATAAAAGTAAATCTCAAGCTTGAATTGGAGGCTTAGTTTGTCTTTTTTTCTTTCTTTGTAGGAGATATTTTACTTTACTTCCTATACCAGAAACAAACAAATACAAAATGAGAGGAATTTAACCCACCTGCCGTTCCTGACGGTCCTAGCTTGTCCAGCTCTGCCCTGTTAGAAGTGCAGTGGACAAGCTGGGTTCGTCAGGCAGAGTTTAGAGCTACAGGAGAGCAAACTCACTGCTCCGTGTGGCTCCGATCTAATGAAGAAGCAGCTGCAGAGAACTGGTCACTCCCCCCCCCCATGCTCTCCTATGTAACCTGGCACATCTGCAGCGCCATCAAGTGGTTGCAGTGCTAATTTACCTGATAAAGTGAATTATTGAAATATTCATTATCTGATTTTTTTTCCATTAAAGTCTATGGTGCGCTTTTGGTACAGCAATCTGTACCTCAGCAGTGTGCTAGGGAGGTTAAGAGAAGAATGATACAATAAAATGATATCACTTGCGCATGTGGCATAGTTGGAATATTAGTCTTTTACTAATGTTCTGATAATATCTATTGCATTATATCTACTCAGTTGAAGTTTTTCAGCATGTCACTTGAACCTAATTCTCTAAAGCTGTACATCCACTTCCCGACCAGCGCTTGACAGATGACCCGTTTGAGCGCCACGTGGTGATGTCACAATGACCCGGCCGCCGATTAAACAGAAGTCAAGCAGCACCACATTAGGTGCCCGATTCCCAGTCAATCCTTTGAATGGGGATCCTGGTCCCCATCCAAAGGAATTACTTTCGAGCAGGATTACGGACATGTCTGTTACCTGTTCAACAGACCTGTCTTTGAGCGGTATCGATATTTCCCGCTCAAAGAAAGGCATCCACGGCTCGATTTGTTTATAGATTAGAGCACAATTGAGTGCTGTGAATGTGAACATCAGTCAATTGTGCTCTAATCTATAAAAAATCGAGCTGTGAATAGACACCTTAAGTTGTAAAAGATAACCGATAATATACGGATTACGAATAACAATGGCTCTAACAATGAAACATTAGTGATATTTAAAATGCTACAATGCCAACATCCCAACCAATGAATCAACAGTATTTTATACCTGTTTGCCAAAGCCAAAAGGTAATGGGTATTTTCTGGGGGAGCTCTGCCCTGCCAAACATTGTTGGATACTTGCACAGTAAGTAAGGATTAACCTACCTGGTGGTTTGCCTGTATAAAGCAAATTCACCCCAAGCTGGGATTGGGCATACTTACCTCTCCTCAGTGAGCCCACAGCGATTCTGAATCGCAGCAGACTTGCTGATCGCTTGCGGCACAATTGACCTCCATGTTTAAGAGGCGGCGGCAGTTTCCTACATTGCCGGCACATCACATTACCGACTTTCCATTAGTGTCTTGTTTCATTCTATTTATTATATGTTTTTCCATTATGCATCTCTCAGGGGTAAAGTATTATGATATCTCCTGAGGAAGTGATACTACATCGCAAAACGCATTGTCAATAAGACTGCCATTAATGTCTTCTTAATGTTGCAACATGATTTAAATTATTTCATATCTTGTAGGATAATAATTTTAAAGGATACCTTTAGAATTTACTTAATTTGATATTATAATATAGTAAAAAAATCATGATTTTTTTTGTAACTAAATGCCTCAAAAGCCCCTATATCCCATTACCTTAAGGCTTCGGGGAACAGGTATAAAATATTGTTAATAATAGAGTACAATGGGGCTTCTCCACCAAAAAAAAAAAAGGCAATGAACATATCTTCATATCTGGACTTGTAGTTCCACACAAATCAAAGAAGAGATAGTAGGGTATCATGGGAATTGTAATTCTCGCACAACTAAAAACCTGAAAACAAAATTCTATAGCATTGTAGAGCTTTTTTATTCTCCTATCTTAAGGTACCCATACACGTTGCGATTTTTTGTGCGATTTTAGCCCTTCTGACCGATCCGGTCGGGTAGGTCGATCGTTCGGGATTCGGAACATGCAAATGTAGTCCGACCGATGCTGTTTTTAGAAAAGTTGGTCGGGTCCCGAATGATGATGCCTGTAATTTTCAGTCGGTCGGCCATATTTAAAATAGACTTTTAAAAGATTCCTGATCCAACCGGCCGATTGGTTGGTCGGTCGGCGACTAATTGTAGGCCGAAAAATCGTGCATCCGACTGACTTTTAAAAAAAGCACTAAAGCAAAAATCGGGCGTCGAAATCGAATCGGTCCATGAAAAATTGCAACGTGTATGGGTACCTTTACCTAGCTCCTCTTTTGGGGAAAGTGCTTTGGGTTTTTTTTAAACAAGCAGCACCTATATTCTTGGGTATTGGAGACTTGGGTGGCATGTCTCCATGTTGGCATGGTTTATTTTTTCCATCTTTCTGCCATGCTTACACAGGAGAGCACAGCAGATAAGGGAGCAACAAATACTTTGTCAGGGTAGTCAGAGTTTCACTAATTATAGAAGTGGGCAATTACATTTTTATAAGACTCACAAAGGATTTGCACGCCCACCAAACAATATAGGTTCATATGCAGGTTAAAGGTAGAAAGGTGAGGGTGTTTTGTGCATTTTGTTTTAAAGTGTTTTCCTCTGTAAAAAAATTATATATATTGTTTTTTGAATTTTTTGGGAATAAATATCCAGTTCTTTTTACATTTGACATGGGCAAACTATGACTCGGGGGCCAGATAGAGCCTGTTTTGCTTCTTAACCTCCCTAGCGATATGCCCGAACCCAGTTCGGGCAAAGGGAAGCTGCAACTAT
>CM070033.1:157726755-157753349 GCA_036250615.1 Ptychadena robeensis
TGTGGTCAAAATACTCATTTGCCTAATAATTCTGCACTCCCTGTACAATCACGATGCGATGCGAAATGGTAATGACGAATAGTCTCCCAGTTGAATATCCGACCTCCCTTTACTTGCATGCATTGCGCATGTTTGAGCACATTGCGATTTTTAGATGGCGATCCATGTCCGCAAATGTAGATGTTTGAGATTACGAATATCGAATTGAATATCATTGCCTAGTCTCTCATCACTAATTTGGATAAGGAATATAAAAAAAACCCTAAAGCTGGGCATACATGGCTCGATTGACCTTTGTTTTCTTTTTAAAATGATCAGATATCAGATACTTGAAGGATCGACTGAAATTTACTAACACGTCAGATCACTTCTCGATAGATTTTTGTTTGATTTTGGTTGACTTTAGGTTGATAAATTTTGTTAAAAAGGAATCGATTTATAATTTGTTTCTTTTTCTCTTGTTTCCAACCTACACACCACTCCACACCATTGCAATCAGCCATCACCTTCAGACCTTATTGAGAGACCTTGGATTAATAATTATCAGAGGTTCCCCCTTGCTGATTATGGGACGCATAGACACGGTCTAAAAAAACATACACCCGTAGAGATCTGACAACTACATTTGGTACCCCTGAGGAAGTACAAAATGAAACATACGTTGGGGTTCAATGAAACTACCTGACATACCTAATTGGATTTCTCGCCATTTGCAATGCAGCTAACAATGGCACCCAGTGTGTCTACACCTTATAACCCTTTTGGTTGATGGACTTTTTTATGGACTATTAAATCTTTTGTTGTTATTCTCTGACATTTTCCTTTGTTTATTTATTAATCTTTTTGATTGTTACACTTTGGCCTTAAAAGTCCCCTTGTCCATACTTTCTTGCATGACTGACAAGGTGTGGTGTTTATCTCTTTTGGGATGTTGGCCTATGCTGGAGAATAGTGGTATCTATATTATATGTATTAAGTCGATCAAATGAAACAATCAAGCCTTGTCTGCCCACCTTAACTTGGATGATACTTAGTTTGCTTTTGACTGAACAATAAACTTTTTTAACATTTTGACTTTGCATTTACTTTTAGCACGGCTTCTACCAAGCAATGGGCATGCACGTCCAAATACCAGCTTCCATATGGTACTGTAACTACATTAAGTGAAAGGAGTATCCCTATAACTGCAATAATTTGTTCAGGGAACATTTTCAGCTCCCGCATATGTTTCACAGGCGGTTGCGTCATCGCCTTACCCAAACTGTTAACATTTCAATTAGAGCCATTTGTTAAAGCTAATTCACAGTGTATGGAGAGATACAGCAACGCTTTGAAGTTAATTTTCAGCTTCAAAACAAGTTAGTGTGGAGTCACCTGTTCACCTCGTCCTCTCCTGGGCATTTCCAGAGAAAAAAAAATATCGGCAGAAGTACCTTGTTTATTTCATGATCGCCAAGCCGCCTTCGACTGCTGACCTTGCGAGGCAAATCAAGGCTTTCAGAGTCCCTGACCTTGCAGTCATTAAAATCTAATCACACGCCAGGCAGACTTCCATATTCATTAGTATAAGAAGAAGATAGATTTGAACATGCTTTTGAAGTGACCAATACATTCATCAGCCAATTTCTTCCCTTCTCAACAATCCTAGCCTAGTTAAGATTATTAATTGATTAATTGATACTGAAAGTCTTTTGCGCAAAACATTTGCATAACAATCATAAACAGATGCAACACACTTTGCATGAAAATAGAGGTTTTTTTTTACATTCCAATGGAAGACATTAGTGGCACCATAATTAAAACTCAGCTAAAGTTTTCATCTACATCAACTAAATTTCAGGTGCATTTGCCTTTAGTTTGTGTTCTTAAGAATGTAGCCATCTTCTCAGTAGAGCTCCTACCAACATACTACTCAGAAGGATCCATTGTTGTACATGTTCATCATTTATATCACTAATTAGTGGGCTTACATTAATCACATTTTAACATTGTTGCTCCTGTGCCAGGGATCAAGGGTGTTTCCACCTATCGAACCGAGCAACCACATAGGAAACAAGAGACTCTCCTGAATGTGGGATATTTTTTGTGTGTGCTTACTGCTTGCTTAAAGATATAGCACAGTAAGGGTGGCCATTCAAGGATCGATTTTCTGTTTGATCAATGAGCAAACCGATCACAGATATATCAGAAAATCAAGAAAAAATGCCTTAACTCGAGGAGGATCGATCGATCCTGCTAAAAAAAAGTTGATCGAACAGGGAATGGACTTTTGGGTTGATCATAGAGGCAGAGTTGAGAGAGGAGCACAGGACTGGCTGCAGAGCCTCCACTCCTCCCCCCTGCACTCAAGCAGCTGGGTTTGGCTCTGCCTCCCTTGGTGTTCTTTTGGTTATGTGCAGTATTTTTTGTGCCAAACATATCTTTTGGAATTATGTTCAACCTTGGTTTCATCAGACCATTACACCTTTTCCCACATGCTCTTGGGAGACTTCAGATGCGTTTTTGCAAAATGTAGACTGGCTTGGATGTTTTTCTTCGTTAGTTAAGGCTTTCGTCTTGCTACTATACTAGACAATACTGCACAGAATCGAAAAGGTTCTGAAATGATTTTTATTTGTCTCATTTTTGTACACCACAGGTACCTGACATTTTACCAGTTGTGTGTAGACTTTTTATATCCACTGTAGATGTTGAAGTACTCCTTCTTATAGTATGTTGTCTTGTCATAAAGAATTGGTTTTAGCGACACATGAATGTGACATTTTGGGTATTCCAAGATAAAATATAAGTTATTCAGACAATCTATCCACTTCTCTAGTGAAACTTTAAATCTTCTGTTAGGGGTAAATGACAACTGGGACAGGATCAGCTCCACATAGAAGCCAGGGGACCAAAAAAATTATGATGCGTTGTAGGGTGGCAGAGGGGGAATAAGAATTAGAAGGTTTATTTACAAAGAGGCAAAGAGTGGGTAGGGGTAAAGCAGACGAAAGGAGGGTTGCATTGGGGAATTACAGGAATAATATAATAATAATAATAATAATAATAATATTAATATAATAATAATAATATAATAATTAAAATAAATATTAATATAATAATAATATAATAATATTTTAGCTGCTCATTGGTAAGTTCATAGTGCCAGATTGTAAAATGTGACCCTCCATACGTTAATTAAGGGGTTCAGAGCAGGTACTGCTATTTTATAGACATATGCCAGAGGTAGAAGGGAAGATCATCTCCTCCTTTGGCCTTCAATATCTTTTATATGCTGATGACACCCAAATCTACATATCCACCCCAGCATTTACTCGCTCTGACCTGTGCAATATCTCTCAATGTCTATTGGCCATCTCTTCATAGAAGGCTGACTCCTAAGATTCTTTAAACTTAACCTTATTATAATGAAAATCATTATCTTCCCCCCATTACCTTCCAAGCCTCCCCCAACATCTCACTTACATTAAATATCATCATCATCTTCCCTATTGGTGTCACCTTTGTCTCCACACTATTCTTAACTCCCCACATACAGAACATTGCTAGATCCTGCCACTTCCATCTGCGCAACATAGATACCAAGATGCCTTGAATACTGCAACATCTTCCCCTCTGATCTTTCTCTAACTATACTGTCACCTCTCCAGTTCATCATGAATGGTGCTGCTAGATTTACTCCTACTCTCTGAAACTCTCTCCCATTAGACTTAATCCTGCTTTGAATACTTTCAAAAAGCCCTGAAAACCCACCTCTTCAATCTGGCCTATGCATCTTCTCATTTTAAACATTACCACAATGCCAGTCCCACCCCCCACCAATTATATACTCTGTTACCCAACCTATTTGATTGTAAGCCCGATTGGACAGGGTCTTCTGCTCCTTCTGTGTCATAACCTGTACCTGTGTGTTAGCTGGTGTTGCATCTCAGCTCTAATGTAGCGAACAACACTGCATTATATGTTGGCACTATATAAATAAAAGTTAATCATAATAATATTAATAATGGTTGTTTACCACCATAAGGTAGCACACAAATTTCATATTACATCTTCAACTAATACAATAATATCTAATATTTTTATCCTGGTGCATTGACTATTCTACTACCGCTCCAGTGAACAAATTATTGATTTAAACCAAAACCATCTAACAAGTATAAGTCCACTGAGAAGTGGAGGAGCGTGAATAAAACATTCTTCGAATCAATGTGTCCTTACCTATTCCTCCACCCCCATGCAATACTTCACCATACTGGACGGAACCCCCGAGACCTCTTAGTGATTAGAAGGTCTAAATGCTCACCATCTCTAAAACTCCATTGTAAAAAAGGTCATGTATATCTTACTTTGTTTCCCACACATGACAAAAGTGTAATCAGAATGGAATGGCCACATTTATCAAGATAAATGAATAAACAATTAGGAACACTGAATGATACTTCAAGCAACACCCACATAGTGCAGAGGAATAGCAACATCATGTGCCTTTCACCTGCCCTTTTGTGTGTATTGACTTCACCCTCGCTCAACCCATTTTACATGCTTCCTCTCTTCCTTTCTCAAGAGCTGCCACAGTGATATATATAGATCCTCCCTAATCTTATAAACTTTTCTAGAGCATTTTTATATAACCAATTCAGCTATTAACAGACCTAAACCAGAAATCTAGGGGTGAAAAATATCACAACAAAATGTACACAGGATTAAAGATCTCCCCACATTCCTTAACAATATGTTATAAGTGTCTTACTTTATACACACGTAAATTGTGTTCAAAATTTTAAAGCATTGCATTGATCTCATAACAGCCCATTCACAGTCATATTTATCTTTTCCTTAAGTCATTACATATACTCCATAGATCCATGTTTTCCATGCACTACATGGTTCTGGATGTGCAACTGTCTGATGGGCCGTAAAGGAATGATCTTCATGGCTCCACCCACTGCCCTTAAGTGAGGACTTTCCACTTTTGGGATTTGTGATGTAAAAAGTCATGTGAATATCTTCTTTTTATGAAGGCTTGACTGTGCTCCACACTAATTGAGTCAAGGCCATTTTGATTCCTTAGTACCTTCTCACCATAACTTTCATTGTTGTTTTTTCTTTAACCTCCCTAGCGCTCTTGCAAGGTCAACATTTCTGTACCAAAAGCGCACCATAGACTTAAATTAAATTTTTTTTATGTTGTAGGCCTGTAACTTCCAAAAATATGTCTGTAGAAGGGTCTAGTAGACATCCTGAATATAATAGTTTTTGAAACACACAATTATGTAAAAAAAAATATGACATTTAATAATATATTATATTATGGGAGCATCAACACGCTTTCCCTTTACCTACCTTTACAAGGTACCCACCACAACCATCTAGAAAGCTGAGTCCCTGACTGAGGTGCCGTCCACCTGTTGAGACGCTCACACCCGCCCACGACGTCATTGTGAGACCTCCCCTTGTATCCTCTTTGACATAGGAGAGGCATTATTTTAACTGTCAAGACTTATACATTACAAGGTGCCCTTGGCCTGAAGAAGCTGCATTCGGCGAAACATGTAGCCTCCCACGCACCTTGCTCATTATTTCTTCCATCTACATGTTCATTTGTTTCATGTTTTTGACGCTATACCCTATGTGTATTACAGGTTAGCTGGCAATTTGTTTGTTATATCTCTGTTTTTTGCTAGTCTTATACGCTAGTTTTTGCTGTGACAGCGTTCACAAAAATAAACATTCTGTTATTATATAATTTACTCAAATCTTTATCAGGATTATTCTACCAGGTCACTGCTCCAACCAAAGTCCTAGGAGGGAATCTGTGGTGGTTTTGGTTTAATAATATATTAAGAATAAAAGGTATCATCTGAATGATAAAATCTCTGAAATACTTATTTGGTATGAAAGATTTCAAAACAGTATGTATTTATGTTTGTGTTTTGTTTAAAATAAAAGATTTTACAATTGGAAATGTGTTTTTTTTTTACTTTGAATTGTATTGCATACAGTTATCACTGTATCCAGTACAATTCCCTTTGGCACCCTCTCTCATCACACCAGGGGAGGGAGGGTTAACTTCCAAGGGCACATCTTTGGAATCACACTGAGTACAGTTTTCTCCATAGAAAACTGTTCTTGTGTGATTTACTTTTGAACCTCCCCCACAATGTAACATCATCATGTCACTCGGGGGGGGGGGGGCATAGGCTTCAGTGCAGAAGCCAGTACAGAGGATCAGAGTCACCGGGACAGCGTGATACTGTAAGTATGTGCTGCCAGGGCTCCGATTTTCGCCAGATGGCACTATCTCGTCCAGAGCAGTACTGACAGGACAGCGCTGGACGAGATGGTGCTGTCAGGAGTGCCAGGGGGTTAACATATAACAAAAACATTGTCTATAAACCTTTCCCAACTAACTCATTCTTTTCCACCAATCCATATGCAGGCTTGCTAAACTGGAACAAAATTACCCTGCCTTTGAAAATATTGACCACCATAATGTGTATGAAAGCAAAAAATGGGTACATTTTGTACAAACATCTGAGGAGCGCTCTGTACATTTGATCTTTCTTTTAATGCTAGATTGTATAATTTGATAGTAAATTGTGATGACTATTGTAGCAAAGAACACATCTCTTTAAAATTGGTTGTTTCTTAATCACTATACAAAACGCCCTTCAAATACCCTGCTGTAGAGGTTACTAGTGGTTAGAAAAAAATATCCCAATCTAGTGGTTAGCAAGTTAATCAGGCTGACAACAGTCTCTCTGGAGGGGTTATTTTTGTTCTTTTGGAAGATAATAAATTACTAGTATTTTTGGATAATAATGTACTAAATATTTAGAAATGTTTTAGTAGTTAAAGTAATAGTAGAGCCAAACATGTAAATACATGTAAATAATTCTTTTCATGCACTTTTGCAAATTTTTTGCACTATAAGACACACTGCACTAAAAGAGACACTCCATAGTTTTGGAGATACAATTAGAAAACAGAGTCAGAGGCATAGCCATTTACACATAAAGTAAATATACTGCATCTTCCAGCAAAGCAGACAGGCCTGGGCCATACAGTATTCACTCCATATTCCGCCAGTGCACATTTGCATATTTTTAGCACTATAAGACGCACTGGACCATAAGAGACCACCTGTCTGTCTGCAAGTCTTTTGTTGCCAGCAGTGACCAGGCCTGATTTCTGACATTGCTTGAGCTCTGCCTTCCCTGACTTTGGATTGTCCCTCACTATGCCTCCTGCCTTATCAATCTGTACTCTACTTTATTGGACTGCCCTATGTGTATGACGCTTGGCTTATTTTCTAGATTAACCAATAAAGCTTGTTACCTGGATATCTGGTGTTGGAAGTGATTGTGTGTCCAAGCACATGACAGTAAACTTTTGTTTGGATTCAATATTCCCAATTTGAATACAATTGAGGGGCTGTTCGAGCATAACAGCCCCTCAAGCTGCAGCACTTCTGCATCAAGGATCCCGTTCTATACTTTGTAATGGAAAGGAAGTCCATTATGTAATGGAAATCCAAATGTCAGACTCCAGTCAGCTAATTATTCCAAAAAAGTGTTCCTAGGTGTTTAAATGGTCTATCAGTCTGGTTCAGTGGGATTCACAATCATGGGAAAGACTGCTGACCTGACTGTTGTACAGAAAACCATCACGGACACCCTCCATAAGTAGGGAAAGCCTCAAAACATAATTGCAAAAGTTGGATGTTCCCAAAGTGCTGTATAAAAGCAGACTAATAGAAAGTTATGTGGAAGTTGTGGAAGAAGAAGGTGCACAAGCAGCAGGGATGACTGCATCCTGGAGAGGATTGTGAGGAAAAGGCCATTCAAAAGTGTTGTAGACTTCATTAGGTCCAGAGTCACCACAGTTGTCTACCAGGAGATTTTAAGGCACTTCATGCTTCCTTCCACAGATACAAAGCTTTATGGAGACGCTAACTTCATTTCCCAGCAGGACTTGGCACCTGCCCACACTGCCAAAAGTACCAAATGACCATGGGATCACTGTGCTTGGCCACAAACTCGTCTGACCTGAACCCCATAGAGAATCTCTGGGGCATTGCCAAGAAAAAAATGAGAGATATTACACCAAACAATGCAGAGGAGCTGAGGGCCACTATTATAGCATCCTGGTCTTCCATAACATCTGAGCAGTGCCACAGGCTGATAGCATCCATGCCACGCTGCAATGAGCCAGAAATTGATGCAAAAGGGGCCCAAACTAAGTACTGAGTACATATGCAGGATTATGCAGGTATGACATTTTTCTAATTAAAATCTTTGTTTAATTGATTTCATGTAATATTCAAACTTTAATTTGTGGTTTTCATAAGCTGTAAGCCATAATCATCAAAATTATAACAAATAAATGTTTGAAATATTTTGCTTTACATGTAATCAGTCTCTTTTATATTAGTTTCACCTTTTAAGTTGAATTTCTGAAATACAGGATCTTTTGCATAATATTAAAATGTTTTCACAAATCACCTGTATATTGGATGAAAAGTGATTGGGAAGGAATGTTGACATAAGGAAGAAGAAAAACACTGGTATAAATGGGAGAAGAATGTACTAAGTCATTAAATGTGAGTTTTGTTTTGCACATATATGTTATTAGGATTTGTGTTACTTTTGTTTTAGGGTAGCAGTGGGAAGCAGGTTAGGTAATATGGGTTTATTAGATTAAGTCTAAAGCTGCCCGATGCCCATGTGATGGAGGAGCCATTCGAGCAATGATGTCATCACCCTACACTCAAGCTTCCTAGATTGAATGGGGACCATGGGTAACGTAAATTGAACATGGTTTACCAACAAGTTGGCTCCCTGTTGGATCGAGTTTCTTCGAGCGAGATCGACTATAAAAAGAAAAAACAATGAAATGGTTATATTAAGCAGGACTTAATTTGTTTTAATCTTATTACACCCCTAGTTGTTATTTGGAACAGTTTTTGAATAGTCTCTTTGTATAGAGGAACAGTATTGTGAGCGGTTTTGATAAGTTAAGCAAATCTATACTTTTGGTTTAGTAAAATTTCATGTAAATGAATTGTATCTGCATATTGAAGAGAGAAGGGAGAAAACATAGACCCAATGTAATGTATGTTGCTTTGTGCCCACTAAGTTCCCGGATTTTGGGTGGCTCAGGGGTTTAGCAGCCCTAGTTTCCTTTGTTTTGCCTTGGTTTCAGATGGTGTGGGGGGTCCATCTTATGTCAGACAGGAACTGAATAGGAGGGAGAGGACTTTAATCTCCCGATACCGGAAGTGATGTCAATGACTTAACTACTGGCATCTGGAAAGCAGAAGATTCTGGCTGAAAATGGAAGTGATGCCACGTCATGTATTCCCGGCAACTACTGACACCTATGAGCGTAATATGTCAGGCTCAAATTGTATCTCTTTTGTCCATTCAGCTTATAAGAATGCCAATGGCTTTTTATCAAGACCATAAATACTGTGCATGCCCTTTCTGCTTCAGGCGTTATACTGACATTCATTGTAATATAAAATCACAATTTAAAGAAAACAGCGTATTTATCCTGTCACAACTCTATTAAAACTGAAAATCACCGTTAAGCAAACACCGCTCTACTCGGCTTGAAAGTGATTTATTTTTTCGTCATGAAAAAATGACATAAACAATGCTACCAATAGGATTTAAATAATTCGACATGTCCCACAAGCCATACTTAGTATAACAAAACACACTACAATGGTGAGAAGTTGATATAAACATAACTTGTATGCACTGGCTGCATGTAAATCACTCCCTCAATGCCCAAGTCTAATTGCACTGTCAGTATTTAAAAGTAACTTGGCTTCATAACTCCTAAGTCATGTAGCCTACCTATTTCCAATACAAATGATTTTGCAGCCCTGCGTGGATTACAGGACAAATGGAAATGAAAACATAAATTCACAAAATATATCTGAAAGTGCCTTTTCATGTACAGAATAATAAATGCGCACAACTGCCTCTAGGCAAAGTTATCGAGGCAAAAAAAAGTACTGGTGTCATTGAAGGAACAATTAGAATCCTTCCTTGGGGAAATGAAGTGCGCAGAGGATGTGTCTTGATAGACCAAATGACCTTTACTTACTCTCTGAAAAAGATCTCGTGTTCTTTATTATTCTGTGAAATAATGTTTTTGCAGATTGTCCTCCAGCAATGTAGAGTTGTTCCTGAATTTATCCTCATCACTCTCTTCCTAGCAAAGCTGATTACATAATTTAATGCTTGAAACACAAATCTCTGGCTGTAAACACACCGCATCGCTGCTGCTGCGACATCAATATAATTTTTTTACAAAACTGGCCATGTGTGGAAGTAATTGGTCACATGGTCGCTGGTTTGTTGATCTTAGAGAAGGAAAATGCACAAAGATGGGAGCCGTGTGAATTATACGAATACACTTAGGCCCGAATAACATGCTGACTTTGACACCTTGGATAATGATACTCTTTTGCAAAAGCTACTTTTTATGTGATTTTCCTTTATCTGGAAAATTTCCGAAAAAAGTGCTTGAAAGTAGAACGGAAGTTTGAAGACTGCTGGTAAGTTTGCCACATAGTACATTGGCAAATAGTGGCACTTCTCCTTCATCCCACATCACAGGTGTGGCATATCAAGGTGCAGATTACCCAAAATAAATATTGCAGACTACCCACATTAAAAGGCCACTCTAAAATGTACACAGGTTTGCCTTATGTGGGGGCGGGGGGCAGCAAACCCCAGTTTCTGATGTGGCTACCATTTGCCTCACGTAGTGCAACACATCTCGATTATATAGAGTTGATCAGGTTGTTGATTGTGGCCTGTGGAATGTTGGTCCACTCGTCTTCACTCATTACCCCCAATGAGCCTGTCTCCACTGCTGCAGGTTTGGTGGGGAGGCGGAAACAAATTAGCAACTTACTGCGTTTTTTGAGCAGAAGCGCACCGTGACCACATCCAAACAGCCTGTTCACATCCATTGAAATCAAAGGATGGGGATCGGATGTTTTGGTGTATATACACCTTTTTAACAATATGTGGCATTTCTATATGGCATTTGTGAGGATCTTGGAGGGATCACCAGTCTGCAGGTCAGGTACGATACCTCAATCTCCACTGCAGTCTTCACCTATAGCCACGTCCGGGTTTGAATGAGAGACACAACATATCTTACTTCGACAAAGAACACTAGAACTAAAAGCTGCCCAAACAACGCCCTTTGAGCATGTCTGCCTCCGTGACCCTCTGGATAGGGGAACAGTCTCCCTCCTGTTCACGTTGTAAAACAAACATTGGCACCTCATAGGACGAGGCCCAAATGGACCCAAATCTGGAACACCACTGCTCATGGATCTCAGAACGCCAACCCTCTGGAAACTAATTATAAGCTGTTACTTCGATGGTATATGCCCCTGAGGTTGGCTAATTTCACATCTGGCGCATCCCCATTATATTTCTGATCCGTTCCTTGTTCCATGTGTGGTGGACCTGCCCAATAATCACCCTTGTACATGTTCTGTACAAGGGTGTATCAATGAATCTTTACTGTATTGGGGAGAACTATAATGAAAAACCTGTATTAAGCTTTATTGAATTCAAAGCCTTCCGATTGTCCCAACTGACAATTTTTCTTTCTAACCTACATATTCACGGCAGCTGAGCAGACTCTGAGGAAAGCCTGGTGGTCATCAACCCCTACAGTAACACAGGTCCAGCATAAAATGTCATGGTGACATTTATCTAGTGAATTAAAAACTCACAGCTCTCCTCCATGAATCTGTGACTAAATTTGAGAAAGTATGGTGCCCATGGGTGAAACATTACCTTTCTCCTACTTTTGACATTACCCTTCTGGCGTTATATTATTGTACCCTTTGTCCCTGATGTTTACATTGCACCTCCCCCTGCTTCTCTGGCATTTTTGTCCTAAAGGATTGTTTTCCATAAGTTTACTATCCAACATGTAAATGGTCTGCTGCTTTAGTCAGTAGGGGAAGGTTAGACTTTGTTGAGGTTTTGGGGCCCCTTTTTATTATGCTTATTTTTTGTTATTGTTGTTTTCAGTTGTATTTTTGATTGTGGCTGAAACATTTTGCACGAGTGTTTTTCTTTTGTATAAAGTACAAAGGCGACTGTTGTTGATTTAATTGTTAACCCTTGTTTAATATCTGGGTCAAATAATAAAAATCTATTGAAAACAAAAAGCTGCCCAAACATTTAAAATGTTGGTCCAAGCTACAGATGGAAATTAAGACTAGTCTAGTGCAATGTCTAGCCACATGTTTTGAATGTTCAGCACTGAAAAGCCTTGCCGGGGATAGCATTTAGATATACACTTTTTTCTGACAACATTATCTATTTACGAAAAATTTATACTGATTTTTTGGTATACAAACTTTTATCATACGTGTCAAGTTTGGGAATTCAAAAACCGGCGGTCATACAGGAAGTGACATCAGTGATGAAGTGATCCGGTATATGGATCTGGGTTCTTCAGCGTTTCACGTACCAGAAGTGACGTCACTTCCGGCATCCTCCGGCCTTGTGGCTGATCTAGCAGGGAGAGGGCGTTACTCTCCCTGCTAATGTCCCACCCTGCTTGTGCTGATAATGTGCGGGGGGGGGGGGGGGGGGGGGGGGGGGGGGGGGGGGGGGGCGATGACAACATTATCAGGGAGAGTATCGCCCTCTCCCTGCTAGATCAGCACGATTGAAAAAATACGGGATTTCTTGAAATCTGGATTTGGCCGGGAAAGCCACATAAAAACGTGACTTTCCCGGCCAAAACGGGAGGGTTGACAGGTCTGCCTTTCATCAAGGATGCACTCTGGGTTTTTTTGGGCTCCAAACTTTGATGGAAGAATTCTAAAGCGTGCTATGGAATTCACAGGTTTGCTTTCTTTCTTCTAATATGAGGGACTTTCTAATCAATCAAGTCTACCTGCGTTCAATCGCAGAGAACCCTATACTACATAGTTGTTGGTAGATCTAAAGGATATCAGACAGAGAGATCTAAAGGTGTATGGCCAGCTTTACAAATTTACTTTTATATGGATCTCATGTTAATAATAACCTAAAAATTTTAATTGTTTCAGTTAAAACAGTCTTAAATGTTGTAAGCAGTAGATTAACATTGCTGCACTATTAACATTTTATATATATAATTATAGTCAAGGTACTCTTAAAGGGGTTTAGGGGTTATTACAGGAATTGTGTATCTAGATGTTTATAAAGTGCAAAATGCAGAAAAATATGCGATCATCGTGTCCCTAATCTATTTTGAATGGGCATATCGCTGCATTATACTCATGGAGTGTCACATAGCTTTATTTAGAATGGGGAGTTCATTGTTCTGCTCCGCTGTGATTGCCTGCCCGGCCGGAGGTTCGGTACATAAATCCTGCGTCACTGGAGACGCCAGAGTTATGCTAAAAAAAGGCGCCCCTACCCCCGCCCCCTTCGCAGACCCGACCACCGGGGGAATCTGGCGGACAGGTGAGTTTCTCACTACTTAACTCGGGCTAAGTTTTATGATGCATGAAACTCAGCACGAGTTAACTCGGACCAAACGCCCAGAAGGTTTAGAGGGATATTATCTGTATGTGGGACCTAGCTGTCCTACATGTACAATATTAGGCAACTTGTCCATTGTCATTTAAAGTAAAAAAAACATGATTGGGGCTTGATGAATACCAAACATTTTTGAGAATTGGGCAAGGATACATACTTTCAATTTACATAGATTGTTTTACATTTTTTTTTTAAAACATATAGAATGTCCAGTGGTAATACTAAATGTATTCTTCTTATATTGTTGTCTCAGCTTTTTAAGAGAATATCAAAGATGCATTTTGGAGCTGAAATCCTTCATTGGTATTCCAGTAATACAAGCTAGCATAATCTTCAGCTGAAGTGATTCACATTTAACAATAATAAAATCTTCTATTTGTACTCTTTTTGGCCTCTTGCTAAAATGTGAAATAATTAATTAATAACGAAAGGAAATGTTGCATTTATTCCATTTCAATTTCAATTCATGAATCAAAGTTTATTTAACCAAGGGCAGATACATTTTATAAACACCCAGAAGAATAGGAAGCTATTTACCGTTTTCAATATAAATGAGATGTTTGAACTGCTTAACAATTCTGAGCACATACACAGTGTTCTGCTATAGCAGTTTACAACTGATTAAATGGCAAGTATATCAAGATTGTATCATATGATAATTATACAGGTAAGTCGCTTTCTATTGACCTTGGGAGGATAGGAGTGACCTTTGCTATTTGCACCTAGTCACCCAAAACAAACAATGTAAATATTCAGAAGCCTGATAGACTTTTCAAAAGCAAAATATACATAGGTGTACTAGTCAGTTAAGGTTTAAAAACTTGGGATCAGCATGTTAACTAATTAAAATTAAACACATATTACATATGCACATGCAGGAGAATTATGAACAGAATCTCTTGCTTGTGAAAAGATCACAATCACCCAGGGAAATTCTATTTTCTTTTACATTTATGATGTACATTATAATTCTTGCCCCCCAATATTCTTCTGTAATAAGTCAGCCTCCCTACTAATTTCTCTCTTTCCTCTCCGCATAGTCCATGTATATGCTAAAGCTAGGCACACATGGGTAGATTCCTGTGCAATCGACTCCCGATCAATGACAGCGTGGTGACGTCACAATGCTGTGATTGATTGGGGATCAATTGAATGGAAATCAATGTTCACCACATGGGCACATCGATTCCCATTCAATGGGGACCCGGGGACCCGTTCTCCCCAGCTGGCAGCCCGTGTGAATTAAAACACGCTACAAGCTAGGAAGAAATCCAGCCAGGCAGCCTCACACAGCAGCAGCTTCCGAGTGAGGAGTGCTGGCTCCGCCCCCTTCACACTGACAGCGGGCTGTGGAGGAAGGAGGAAGCTGTTCCAATACTTTGCATGAAGATTCCTGTCTCCATGCAAAGTAATGGAGATTGAACGGGTTTTCCAACATCGAGTTTCTTCGAGTGGGCTCAATTGATCCCACTCGAAGGAAGGCACACACTGGTAGATTTGTAAATAGATTAGAGCACAATCAAGCACCGTGAGCGCGCACGTTGATTGATTGTACTCAAATCTTTTTACAAATCTACCCGTGTGTGCCTAGCTTAAGTGCAACAAATCCTCCCAAAGATATTGCACCCTTTTTGCTCTCCTGATTACTAGTGTTGAGTTCAAATATTCAAATTGCAAATATATTCTACGATCAGCTATTCGAGAATTCGAAAATTCTGTAAATATGATTTTGATGATTTTATATTCGATGATTGATGATATGATGATTTTATATTCGCAATGCGAAAATACATACCATGTGACCATTCATTTTGAAGGTAATCACAATAATTGTGATTGCACTTGCAATTCATGGTCATACACTCGAATTGCAAATATTTGCGAATACCAAATCGAATATTAGTAGAATTTTTTGCAAAATATCAGGAAATTTAATATTGCCTATGCCCCTTAACAAGTAATCAGTAGTAATCAAATTGGAAATTTGAATATATTCGACGAATATCCCATATTCGAGAATTTGCAATATTTCGCACTTGGATATTCGCAATGATGAATACTCATCATATTATGCTTCACATTGCGAATGGATATGCGCAATACACACAGTGCTCGTACTGGCTAAGATCACAGAATGAAGAAGAGAAGCTGTAAAGCTTGATCACGAATCTTTGCGAACAGCCACGCGTGATGGAAGGCAGTAGAATGCAGTTGAATCTAATTTTGTGAATTTAGAACGTTCCTTTATATGTTTACGAAATTATGCGAACTCGAATATACCATATGCCGCTTAACACTACTGATAACCTCCTTCCAGCATCTTTTTTACACACAGCCTTACAGCATTCTGGGGGGTCTACTCTAAAGTAGGTCCTTTTCAGGGACCCATGATCACAGAATAGGATGTCATGTAAAGACAATTAAAAGACATCACATGAAAAAACCCAAAAAACAAAAGACTTTAACAATTTAAGAAGACTCATACAAAAAAAGAAAACATAAAATGAATGCAGTAAATTAGTCAGCATAGGCCAGACTTTTCTGCCAAGCTACCTATTACTTTAATCTTTGAAAACATAGAATGCCCTGTAATAGTCAGCATAGGCCAGAGTCGTTTGCCAAGCTACCTATTACTTTATTCCTTGCCTGATCAAGCTTTAGGAAAAGTGAAGACTTGTCACTTCAAAAAGTAAAACCAACAAAATACCTGATAATAAGCTTACCGGCATCTCCATTAAAGATAACCCAGCTTCAGTAATGCTTCATGCAATAAGTATGTCCTGGGACTAATACTACAACTCTTTCATCGGATACTTACCACTTTTTCACCCCTAAAAAATTTACAGATTAGTCCTGTAATGGGACAGAACAATAATCATAAATCAAACTTTCCCTTTTTAGTACTTGGTTGCAAATCCTTTGCAGTCAATTACAGACTGATGTCTGGAACGCATAACATCACCAGTTGCTGGGTTTCATCCCTGGTGATGCTCTGCCAGGCCTCTACTGCAACTGTCTTCAGTTCCTGCTTGTTCTTGGGGCATTTTCCCTTAAGTTTTGTCTTCAGCAAGTGAAATGTATGCTCAATTGGATTCAGGTCAGGTGACCTGGCCATTGCATAACATTCCATTTCTTTCCTATAAAAAAACTCTGCTTTTGCAGAAAGAACAAGGCCTATGAAGAAAAGAACACCTTGCCTACTGTGAAGCATGGTGGGGGGTCAATCATGCTTTGCGACTGTTTTGCTTCTGCAAGTACAGGGAAGCTTCAGCGTGTGCAAGGTACCATGAATTCTCTTCAGTACCAGGAGCTATTGGAAGGAAATGTGATGCAGTTTGTCACAAACCTGAGGCTTGGGAGACGTTGGACCTTTCAACAGGACAATGATCCCAAGCATACCTCCAAGTCCACTAGAGCATGGTTGCAGATTAAAGGCTGGAACATTTTGGAGTGGCCATCACAGTCACCAGACTTAAATCTGATTGAGAACCTCTGGTGGGACTTGAAGAAAGCAGTTGCAGCGCGCAAGCCTAAGAATGTGACTGAACTGGAGGCTTTTGCCCATGAAGAATGGGCTAAGATACCCGTGGATCGCTGCAAGAGACTTGTGTCAAGCTATGCTTCATGTTGTACTTCAAGCTGTAATAACTGGAAAAGGATGTTGTACTAAGTACTAAGAATGAATGTCACTTGGGGGTTGAATAAAACTATGTTTTTTTTGTCTGACTTACAAGCGCCTCTTTGATTTAATTGTAAACAAGATGACTGAAATGATCAAAATCAATGTCAAAATGGCCAAAACACTCAATTTCAGTGGTGGTTGAATAATTTTGAACACAGCTGTATACCTACCTCCTGGAGAGTCTTTGTGATCTGGTCAACTGTTGTGAATTGTGTTTTCCCCAAGGAAAAAATTCTTTGGTCATCCACCACAGTTGTTTTCCGTGGTCTTCCGGGTCTTTTGGTGTTGCTGAGCTTATGGGAAGCACATATGCAAACTTGTTGTAATTCCTTCACAGTTAAAGCCTATTTGGATGTAAATACCCTCAAATTAAAGCTGACACTCTGCCTTACAGCACATTCTGTTTGTTTCATTCCAAATTCATTGTGGTGGTATATAGAGCCCCAATATGTCCCAATATTGTTGTATGTGGTGGTATATAGAGCCCCAATATGTCCCAATATCTATGGACCTGACTGTGTGTACCATATTTTTGGGACCATTAGATGCCCCTTCCTATACAGTGTGTATAACAAGTGTATGATGCCTTTCTGGTCCCTAAATAGAAAAGGGGGGCCCTGCAAAGAAAGTTTGGGAACCACAGGTGTAATCCATTCTAATTGTCAGATTTCATTGGTACTTCCCAAAAGTTAGTGATGGTTCAGTGATCTGCAAAAGTTAATGGGAGTCTGACATTTTGGACACTTAAAATCTTGAGATGACAATGCATTTTAAGGATGTCAATGTGACTTCGATAAATACTACAATTACTACAATAAATACTACACGCCAGGCTGACTTCCGGGACACGGTACCTACGGCTCTAGGAATTCACTCTGTTTACAGGATCTTACCTCTTTTACTTCTAAATTATTAACTTGACTACGGATTACCTGACTACGGATTAATTTAACCCAATACATGATGCCTTGGTCGTCACGGCTGGGTCACCCCTGAATGAGGGGGCCCCCCGTTCTAATTACCTCGCTCTCGGATGCCCAAAAATTTTTCACCTACCTACTGCCACTTGGTCAATCGTTCAGGCCCTTAAATATATTCCATCTCTGTCTGCTTACCCCCTGATGAAGTTAATTACCAACGAAACGCGCGTCGGGGTTTGGTCACCATCTTCTGGCTTATGGCATATTGGGGCCAATGTATGAGACGTACGGCAGTGGATGATTTGAACGTGCAATAATTGTATGGAACATACAACTGCTTGGATATACGTTTTATAAAAACATTTATGGACTATTAAACCACTATTGATGATTTTCTAGTGTGTACTGCTATACAGATACTACCTATTTTTAAATATTGTTTGTTTTACATGGTTAAGCTTCTTGCTTAGATCTAGCATTGTTATTAGGTTTGGATGGTCTTTAAAGTCCCCTAGCCTCTGTGTTACACAGAGGGAATCCCCCAGTTGCTGAGGGTGGTTAACACCCCCCCTCTCCAACTCCCACATACTCAAATACTACAATTGTCAGATACAAGTATAGTATTTATAATCCTTATCTATTTAAGCAATTTTGACATTTTGCTTATATGTCAGACTATACAAACAAAAACAGTTTCTTTTTAAAGAGCAAAATAATCATATTGTAACATACGAATGCCTCCAAATTTGGTCTGTTCATTTACATATCAATGACCTATTGCATTACAATGTTTATGTGAAGTTATCCTTGATTTCTACAATGATATAAAATCTGACTGGTTGCTACAAAATATTGCACGGTGCTTTTCATGCTTCAACTGGGGGCTCGTGGACAGTGCGAGCGCCTGCCCTCATGACAGGTCTATCAGGAGAAAGCACCAAAAATGTCTGGGGAACATCTCATGACGCCATCACTGGCTGTGCTTATTGATTCTTACTAGAGATGGTCAATTAAAAAAAAATTCAACCATTTCCATAATTTCGAGTTAATTGCAAAGCCCCTGAACATGATATCAATACCAAACTTGCTGCAGATGTAAAGAAGGGTTGGGGGTATACTAGAAAAAAGAAAGTATGTCTCTAACACAAATAGTTTTTCCACAAATGAAGTTCAAAGTCAAGACAAAATTTTGAAAATCTGAATTTCGACGTTATTTTTTAACTTAATTTATGCAAAAACTACACGTGCTAGAGCAAAACGTTTTTTTTCAAATGTTCTCACAACCCTTCTCTACATTTTTAGAAATTTTGGTGATGATACCATGTTCAGGGGCTTTGCAATCAGCTCACAAAGTTAGAAATTTGAAAAATTCGACCATCTCTAGTTCTTACCGCGTGGTTGTAAATGAGCCCTTATGGGAATTATTTGATGATATTATAAACAACTAAAAGACAGCATGCCATAATATTGTAAAAGCCAGAACAGCTACCCTGTTTCCCCTATGATAAGTCATCCCCATCAAATAAGCCAACCCCTGGCCATACAGGTAGAACCCAAAAAAGTGAGTCAGTGAAGGTGACAATGATTGGCACACAGTGTGATCAAAGGGGACAATGTTTGGCACAGAGTGATCGAAAGGGACAATGATTGGCACAAAGTAATCAAAGGGGACAATGATTGGCACAGAGTGATCAAAGGGGACAATGAATGGCACAGAGTGATCAGAATAAGACATCCCCCAAAAAATAAGACCTAGGGCATATTTTTGCGTGTCAAAAAATATAAGACAGTGCCTTATCATCGGGGAAACAGTACTAAAATGCTACACATTTCTCAATCAGAACAGAAACATTAACAGGGGAAATCTAAAAATGGAAATATGCTCACATGAAATGAATATCATTCCTGAAACATCCCATAAATAAGCTCTTTACTACGGCATAGTCCAAGATTGTTACAAAAGGTACATTATGAGAGAAGGCTTGTGAAACAGAAAAATCCTGTGTGACCTTGAGAAATTCTATGTGCTCCATTCTGTGAAATCATACAGTAAGATTAGATATCTCCATATCCTAATGTAAAACACAGAATAAAATAACCTCATTGTCAAAAAGACCACACAAAGAACATCATACATGAAAAAACAACCCTGAGATGTATTCCTGTAGAATATATATACATCTTTTTTTCCCCACCAGATTTCAATACCAACACCGAAAAGTGAAATGCTTCTACCTGTACAACAGATTGAATTTGCAATTTCTCTGTCTAGAGAATAGTTTTTTTTCCTCCAGCACCTTAGGGCATTTGTAACAGATCATCATCTTCTTGCTTTTCTTTGCAGAATTTAGGTTCAAGAATTGATGTGTTCGCAGTAATTTATTTGTGTAAAACGTATTTTATGCATTCTGTGTGAGGAGAGAAAAAAATGAAGTTGTAACGGCAATAACAACAAAAGCCTCGTAACCATTTCTATAACTCAACCACCTTTGCTGGTAGGAATTTTAATAACTGCCAGCTACCAATAACGTAGAACTCCTTCAAAGCAGTATGTGAGTATCAATGTACCAAAGATGATGATGTGAGAGGTCAACACTTATCACATGTTGCTGTGGTTTTTAATACATTTTTTAGGAATTACTGTATATACTCGAGTATAAGCTGAGTTGTTCAGCCCAAAAATGGGCAGAAAGTTCTCCCCACAGCTTATACTTGAGTCAGCTGAGGGGGTCCACTCACCTCACCTGAATTTCCATGCTGAATGCTTCAGACAGGCAGCCTCCCTCTTCTGTGCATCTTCTCTCTGAGTTCCTGTGAGCTCCCTGGCTTCCGACAGCCAGCTGATCGATATAAACAAATTCCACACTGCCACCCAGTGGCCGGTTACTAGTACAGATACAACACTCCATAGCCTATGATAAAAAAATAAGAATTGCCTTGCAAAACCCATCCTGTAATAATAATAATCATGTGTTCTCTTAAATTTATTGAGGTTGGGGCACTAAGATTAATCCTGTTTGACTAATTTCTAGTGGCAATGGTGCTTATTCTATATCTTTCTCATTTAGAAAACTCTACTATCTGACTGCATTTCCCACCATCTGCTTATACTCGAGTGTTTGTAGATAAAATTTTGTAGCTCGGCTTTTACTCGGGTCGGCTTATACTCAAGAATATACTGTAGTCTGTGATGATGATCTGGTAAAGAAGGCCAGTGTCTACAGACTACAATAGCTTGTACAATTGTATTTCAGCACTGAAAAAGAATCACTTTCTTTAAATATCATTAACCTTATTCTTCCTCTATACGACTTTTAACATTTAACTCTATCCCAACTGTTATGCCTATAGTTGGCCTAAAATGCAAGTTTTATTTGTAATATCAGCACCCTTTCTTCATCATAAATGGCAGTTTAAAGCTGAAAAAAGGACTATACTTACTTTTCCATCACTTTCATAAAAATGGGGAGCATGTACTGAGCATGCTAAATCAGATTAAGTGCACTCAGCATTCCTAAAAATATTGCTTAAAAGCATGATAAGATCAGCTAGGCACAACGGGCAAAAACACAGATAAAGCATAAGCTGGCCATACACCTTTAGATCTGTCTGTCAGATATCCTTTAGATCTACCAACAACTATGTCGTATAGGGTCCTCTGCGGTTGAACACAGATAGACTTGATTGTTTAAGCTAGGCACACACAGGTAGATCTGTAAAAAGATTTGCACGCTCATGGTGATTGATTGTACTCTCATCTGTTTACAAAGCTAACCATGTGTTCTTTTCTTTTGAGTGGGTAAGAAACTTGATTGAACAGGATTCCAACATGTTGGAAAATCCCTTTCAATCTCCATTACTTTGCATGGAGACAAGAATCTTCATGCAAAGTATTGGATGTGCTGCCTCCTGCCTTCCTGCACAGCCGTCAGCTGTCAGTGTGAAGGGGCGGAGCCAGCACTCCTCACTCAGAAGCTGTGTGAGTGAGGCTGCTTCTCCCCAGCTTGTAGTATCTTGCGATTCAAACGTGCTACAAGCTGGGGAGAACGGGTCCCCGGGGTCCCCATTAAATGGGAATCGATGTGCCCATGTGGTGTATATATATATGTATTATGTAAATATATATGTAATATGTATGTAAAACTTTTTTTTAGTCCCAACCACCCTGGGAGCAATAGCAATGCATCCCAGGAGGCAAAAATCTGCTCTATTCTCTCCAGCCAAGCCAAAAAAATACTGCCAAGAAGAGATCTGATCTGATTAGCACTAGCAGTACCCATTCTCCAAACAAATTGACCAACTGATAGAGAGAGACATTTTACAAATAGATAGCAAGTTGTGTATTTAAATAAATATTCTGCAGTGCAATAAATACATTTTATGACAAAGACTCATATCTCCTCCCATATGTAGTAAGCTGCTCATGGGTAAGTTGTGAGTGCCAGATTGTGAAATGTGTCTGTTCATAAGTTGGTCAGTGTGTTCAGAGAATGGATACTTCTAGTGTATAAACACATGCTAAGGTTTAAGCCCTCCCTCCTTTTGGCTATAGAGTGAATACTGCATGGTTCAGTACTTTGCTGGAACATTCTGTATATTCACTTGATATCTGGATGGGTATATCTCTGTTTTTGGGTGCATCTTATAGTCTGAAAAATATGGTACATAGACTTTGTCATTGCTGGCCAAGAAACCACTAACTGGTATGTAGCTTCAAGCTTTAAACATGTTGTATTGAGCTGTCTTTCATACTATATACCAAAATATTTGATGCCTATTTATGTATTCTGATGCACATATATATATATATATATTCATATGCTGCATTGCTTTTGCTGTGACAATGGTAACATTTCCTCGTTTTACATATTGTATGACATGAAAGACTTTCAGTTTTAGAGAGATTAACGTAAATCACTGTGAAGTCAACCAGAACTAATACAAAGTCCAATGTTAATAAGTTGGATATCTATAGACAGATCGCCTAAAGCTCCGGCTGATGTCCCAGCTGCTTCCTATGATAAGTCACATGAATGTGACCTATGCAAAGTGAGAGGCTTTCACTATTCATTGAGCCAACATTAGAGCCAACATTAAACTTCCATCCACAGAGAAACAGCAATTTACAGCTTACAAAACAGATTACACAGCAGATGCACTATATAATTATTGATTTAAAGTTAAGGGGAGAATGTTTACTTTATATCAATGTTTATTCACACTGTGATACATAAATGTGGATGTGTCCCTGGCCTTAAAGGCTCTCCTAGTTTTGTCTACACCAGCGGGGGGCAAACTTTGACAGAGGGGCTGGGCAATGAACCTGTAAGGGCCACCCAATTCCAAGTCCTCCCAGCCTGGGTGTAAAATGTACATTTTGATACATTGAGAAAAAACAAAGTAATAATCATACTGGTTACCAGAGAGGTTAAAAAAGAAAGAATATATATAAAAAATAATATATATAAAAATTTACTTTGCATATTAAATCTAAGCAAACTACAGCCTCTAGCAGGAGGCCTTTATAATCATCCTCTAGGCATTATCTCCACTTATTGCAGGAAATGAGCAGAGGGGAGCCAGAGTATCTTGACACTTATGAGACAAAGGGCCGGATTAAAATACTAAATGGCCGGATATGGCCCCCAGGCCTTAGTTTGCCCACTCCTGGTCTACACTATCTAGTGTAATAATGTAGTAATTTGGACTGCAAATACCTACCTATTTTCTCTTATATATTACATAGAAATGTACCCATCAGTTATCCTATATATCACTGAAGGTACCATCTTTCAGAAATTGGTGAGCTTAAGGTCCAAAAGATGTGTACCAAAGTACCCATTGTCTGGAGATTCCTCCAAGTTAGGCGTTTTCCCTCAACTTTCTATCACCGAGATATATAATATAAGAAAGAGAGCTTTCTATTTTAAAAATGAGGGGACATCCACTTCATTGTCACTAGAGTAGGTGTTGAAGGTGGTAGAATTAGCTGCACTATATGCTTAGTTACAAAGGTAAACATTTGGATCTTCCATCACTTTCTGTCCTTGGCCCCCCTCTTCTCAATGTGTGAGGAAAATGACGTGTGGGCCCTGAAGTGCTGCTAGTGACATATAGTGGCTGCAATTTAGTATTGAATTGATTTGATCAATTGCATTACAAATCTATTTATTTCTCTGGTTTTGCTGCTCTAAACACTCATGGTCTTATGGTCAGGTGTGTCTTATAGTCCGAAAAATATGGTATACTAACAAAACATTGTTGCTTAGGTATATATAAAACATGGGGGAAGTAATTTTCAGTTGAGATTTTCTTTAAAAATGCTTGTGATTACAATATATATTATTCACCTTAATTCTTTCATAATTTGGATGGATTTTCCATGAATATTGAATACTGGCAGCTTAAAAGAGAAAAAAATGTAATAAAAAAAAATTGTAAAAAGTTATCCCATAAAAGTGGTGGTAAAGTGATCAACAATTACCTACAGGAGAACCTGATATCTTTTCAAAGACTATACTAGCTGGCTGTACTAAATGGCAGCTGGAAATGGATGGTATTGTTGGTATTGATAATTTTAGGGCACCATCCATAAAACTAGAAAATTAAGCATTGCGTATTAAATACATTCATAATTATCATCATAAAGATAATCTATGTATTTCCTCAAGTCCTCAAGCTGTTTGAGTATGTACTTAATGCTATCTGCAGACAGCAGTTAGATAAAGAGGTCCTGTTGCAGTTGCACCATCCACAGCCTCTTATATCTGTGTTATTCCATCTTTTTTCTGAGCAGTCACTACCACATCTACACAATAAATATAAACAAAATAATTGTTATAATCTCAACACAATTATCCTATGAGAACTTTAAAAAAGTTAGAGAATTTCCATGCTGCAGAGGGCAGCATATGATAGACTTTGAGCTGTATATGATGATGTCTTATGGCTCATGATCTTTACAACAATACTAGACTTATAATGCAGACTGACACTTGGAGGAAATCCATGTAGAAGTGGTTCCAGTAAAAGACAGTCATATAATGACACTGGAAATGGTGCAGACTGGTAAGGCAGTTGACAGTTTGCTATAGACAAGATATCTAGCTTTTGCTTTTACCAGTTGAAGACATGAAGTTCAAAATCTGGTATTCTCCATATCAAATCTGTTTATGAGCTCTGTTCTCTGTTCAAAGACAACAGAAAAGGAGTAAATAGCGCATACAAAAACAGTCTTTAGGAATTATCCCTATCATCCAAAGTCTTCATCTACAAGGGAGTGGCAGGTAATCTTGAGGCAGGATATTGTGGGTTTGTATCCATCATATAGTTTATCGAGACAATATAGATCTTTGTTGGTACACTTTTATAAAAGGCAAGACCATTGATATCTGATTACTACGGATCATTATAATTAAAATTTCCTTGGTTATGCGGTGAACCTTTGCTCTCCTGTATTAGCTAGACATTAGTCGATTCTCAACATATTTAAAAAAAGATTTTAAAAGAATTAGCACATTGATCAATATGTTTCCAGAACATTCATCATGCCTGTTCTCTGGACAATTAGAATTTAGTGCTTTGGTTTTTTTTTTAAGAAGCAGCACCTATATTCTTGGGTATTGGAGACTTGGGTGGCATGTCTCCATGTTGGCATGGTTTCTTTTTTCCATCTTTCTGCCATGCTTACACAGGAGAGCACAGCAGATAAGGGAGCAACAAATACTTTGTCAGGGTAGTCAGAGTTTCACTATCTAATTATAGAAGTGGGCAATTACATTTTTATAAGACTCATATAAGGATGTGCACGCCCACCAAACAATATAGGTTCATATGCAGGTAAAAGGTAGAAAGGTGAGGGTGTCTGTCACAATATACAGCAGCCATGGCTGTCAGTCCCCCCCACCCCACCCCCGCCCACACACCTGCATTGCATTGGAGATTATAGAATTTCATTTTGATTTGCTGAATTTTTTGTTAATTTCAAAGCCACATTACATAATATCACTCAATGTATTGCTCCTGTACAAGTAGTTCTTGCATAAATATAGTTAAAAGTCAAATTGTAATTTTCCAAGCGGATATTTGTGCTGGAGGATTCCCCCCCCCCCCGTGACAAATACAGTTCTCTACATCTAGTGATGATACCATGTTCAGTGGCTTTGCAATTGTCAGCCTCCTGGGTCCCCTGGGGGGAATGCGGCGCCCTCGGGGTCCCCAGTATGGCTAGTGGGGTCCCCGGGAGTCGCTACTTCTTCCCCAGGTGGGCACTGACCTGCGGATTGTTGGGGATACCCCTGCCATGGGGTACCCCGGGTTGGTGGCAGGCTCTGCACGCAGCCGGCGTAAGCAGAGCAATGGCGCCCACAGGGTAGCGCGACTGCGCATGCGCGGACCGGCGTTCCTAGG
>CM070033.1:157760929-157778471 GCA_036250615.1 Ptychadena robeensis
GGCAATATTCGAATTCGTGATATTTCGCAAATAATTCTACTAATATTAGATTCTATATTCAGAATTGGAATATCCGCGCTATGACCATGTATTGCTAAAATGAATGGTCACATGCTATGTTTATTTTCGCAATACGAATATTATTTTCGCAATACATGGCCATATTGCGAATATTCGGAATTGCGAATATCCGCTGACATATTCGAGATATTGGCGAATTTTCGAATTGCCGATATTCATGAAAAATATTCGACATTCGAATATTCGAGCTCAACACTAAAAGGGAGTATTGAAACAGGATATTGTCAACAGTTCTTTTGCACAACGCAGCACTAGCTTTCGAACCGACTTTGACTACTATTGGCTACTGTAGAGTTGGGCTGTCTATGCGGTCAATAGCGATTTACCAGTCGATCACAAAAGCAATAGAGATGGGGAACTTTTTTCAACTGACTGAATCATGAGTTAATTGCAAAGCCCTTAAGCAAGGTTTCATCGCCAAAATTGCTGGAGATGTAGAGAAGGGTTGTGGAAAAATTTGAAAGAAAAAAAAGGTACTGCTCTAGCATATGTAGTTTTTTTTATTAGGTTCAAAGTCAAAGTTTCAATGTAAAGCTGGGCATAGACGGGATGATTTCCCGTCTACTGCCGACCCGACCTAGCGGGCGTGATGACTTCATCACGCACGGCCACTAGTGTCGTGAATCGGCCGGCACCCTTTGTGCCTGTGTGTGAGCTTTAGAAATTCTGACTTGACTTTGAACATCATTTTTGCAAAAGCTATATGTGTTAGAGCAATACTTTTCTTTTTGTAGTATACCCCCAACCCTTCCTCATTGAAAGGCGATAGTTGAGTATAAAACTGGTAGAAAAACAAGGTTCAGAGTATACTTTAAAAGCTTTCAAGACACAAATGTTTAAATGGGGTCTTCTCATGTCAGAAACACACAGCTTGAAACAGTTGATTTTATCAGCAGATCCGGCACTCAGCAGAATTTAGGACCTCATCAATCTTAACATACAAACATTGTACAATGTCAGTACATACAAAATGCATGCACTAATAAGCTATATGTAAGAGCATAAATGCACTTTCAACATTTTCCATTTTAGAGTATCTATAATTGATTGCATGAAACATTTAATTTATGGTGGAAGCACAGTAGTTTGTTTTGATGTGCGGATACCTATGCTGTTCTCGCTATTTTAGAATTTGACACAAAGTGAAAGGTTATTTGTCATAGAGGGCTTCTACGAATGACTTGGAAAATCAATGAGTGCAAATGAAAGACATGGAGGACAGAACAATTCTAAGAAGCCTCTCATATGGTTTATAATGGGTTTAGGAAAATAGACTGAAAAAAGTAAATTGCTAAAGATTTAAAGCTATTTGAAAATAAAATCAAAACATGAATTTGGTATTCTGCCAGAGCAAGGTTATATTGGACCTTGATGAAGCTGAAAAAACATATTTAGATTTTAGCTTTCGCTTCCCTTTTTTTTAAGTTGTATTCTAAATACATCACTTTTTGCATAGCAGTGCTCCAAAGCCAATCAAATATTTTATTTGTAAAACACATATTGACATTTTTAAATAGACTGTTGAACAGATGGCCACATGTCTAAGGATGTAATTTGTTGCTATAGCAAAATACTGCTTATAATATCTGAATTAGAAATGAAATATATTGTTTTTAAAAGTAAAAAGAATGTTTGTATAAACACCAAACTGAAGAATAAATAGGATATACAAAAAAAAATGTTGTATAATATATCTGAATTCTAGGCAAAAAATTTTATTTATAGATCTTAACCATATCTTAGAGTTGTCTTACAGGGAGACCCTATGCCTCCCCGGAAAGCTGCAGCGATTGTCTACATCGCTGCAGCATTTCCGGGTTTGCGTTTCCCTCTCACACAGCTGTTGTCAGTAATGACAACAGCTGCGTGTAGAGCTCCGGAGAGATGCCAGAAATGAGATGCCGAAAAAGTTGTAAACGGCGCGATACGGGCGGTGCGCTAGGAAGGTTAAGCCACTCCAGGACCTGGAAATGTTTCTTAGGAAGCCACGTCTTTGTTGCCTGAGCGGTGTATTTTGGATCATTATCATGCTGAAACACCCAGCCACATTTCGTCCTCAATGACCTTGATGGTGGAAGGAGGTTTTTACTCAAAATCTCACGATACATGGCCCCATTCTTTTTATATAAACTGATCAGTTGTCCTGGTCCCTTTGCAGAAAAACAGCCTTAAAGCATAATGTTTCCACCCACATGCTTCATTGTAAGTATGGTATGCTTTGGATGCAACTCAGCATTCTTTTTCCTCCAAACAGGACAAGTTGAGTTTTTACTAAAGAGTTCTAGACCTGTTCGAGATCTGACCATCCAAATGCTCTCTAGCAAACTTCAGATGGGACCGGATATGTACTGGCTTAAGCAGGGGGACACGTCTGGCACTGTAGGATTTGAGTCCCTTGTGGCGTAGTATGTTACTCATGGTAGTCTTTGTTACTTTGGTCCCAGCTCTCTGCAGGTCATTCACTAGGTCCCCCCTGTGTGGTTCTGGAATTTTTGCTACAATTTTGTTTCTAGTGTCCTTTGACAGGTCTTTGGTCTTTACTATAGTGGAGTTTGGAGTGTGACTGTTTAAGTTTGTGGACAGGTGTCATTTATACTGATAACAAGTTCAAACAGGTGCCACTGTTACAGGTAACAAGTGGAGGGAAGAGGAGCCTTTAAAAGAAGAAGTTACAGGCCTATGAGAGCCAGAAATACTGCTTGTTTGTAGGGGACCTTATATAATATATATTACAGAGGAATTTACCAATGAATTCATTAGAAATTCTACAATGTGATTTCCTGAATTCTTTCCCCCCTTTTTGTCTCTCATAGTTGAGGTGCACCTATGATGAAAACTACAGGCCTCTATCATCTTTTTAGGTGGGAGAACTTGCACAATTGGTGGCTGACTAAAAACTTTTTTTGTCCCACTAATAGAAATGTTACTGCTTTACGTTTATTCAGTATGAAGGTATACACTATTGTGTCCGCCCCCATCGGTCTTGGCTCTGCTTTCCGACACCCCTGTCATCTTTTTGGGGGGGAAGAAATGGAATGGTGACGTGATCGCCCGCATCCATGGTATTTGTCTCAGGTGGAGGGGGGGGGTGGAATCAGCCCTGGGGGATCTCTGGATGGTTGCCAGCTGGGGGAACCCACTTGTGGGCAGCCCCCTTCTGCGGCATGACGGCGTCTAGGAGATCCTCAAGGCCCCGCCCCACCTCCCCACATGTGCCTCCCAGGGCGGCTTTTAGGCCAACTAAAAGTCCCCAATTGAGGTAACTTTCAGTTCACTATTTGAAAATATAATATACAACTGTGGTTGCTTGGTTGCTAAGCTATTATGGTGATATAGATTGAGAAGTTAAGGAAGGAAAATTATTACTGTTGTACACGCTATATTAAACAATAAAAACTCACAGACCCTGAAAAAATATTTTCAATCACAGAAGCTTTTCATATGGAGACAAATTAAATCTGGTAACAGCAAATATAATTAGGAAATCCGCCAATTTAATGAGGATGTGCCACGCACATGATGGCCTGGTATTGCTACTGTATAACAGTCTTTGTTCCAAACAGTGACCCTGCCTAATTTCTCATAATGTTTGAACTGCCTGGCTTTGGATTGTTCCTGACCATACCTCATCTATCTGTATATCATACTTTTTTGAACTGACCTTCTGTGTATGACCCTCAGCTTGTTTCTGGATTACCCAATAAAGCCTGTTAACAGGATATTTGGTGTTGGTAGTAATTGTGCACCCAAGCACATTAAATAGATGATTAAGAATACTATTCCAAAATATCAAGATATCATATTTCATTGGTTAGTGTTTATAATGTCAATTGCTGGCATTAAAAGGTTATGGATACTTCCGGTTCCCGCGCCATATGAACGAGTAGGGGGTTAAGAGAGCTCCCGCTGCCGGAGGAAAAAATCAGCTTTAAAATCGGCATCTGAACCCCCGTTCCAGCCCGCAACCGTCACTCACCGAGGGGGATCCCGGCGAGATGTCAGCTGACTGATCAGCGGGCTGCTGATTCGCCGCGGGGACACGCTCCAGCGCTTCGCCACGCCGGTGACAGCCACTCATTCCGGCTACAACGGCGAGACTCTGGGTGCACCGCCTGTCACGCCTGCCGCCTGTGTGCAGCCCCAGAATCCTCTTCGGCATCTACAGGGGGGAGCGGCCAGCAACGCCACACGAACTGCTGCACCGAGCACTAGACGTGAATCGAGGCCGCGGACTGGGCCTAGGAAATGCCTCCACAGCCCCGGCAGCCATTGTGGGAGGACACCTGCAAAGGGCTCCTCCAGCGCGCCGATCTCCCCACCGGATGCCGGGAGACAGCATCAGACCCCAAGGGCGGCCAGGATAGGTGAGAGTCTGCCAGTTGCCTACTTGTAGGCTCCACTGGTCCAGTGCCAAAATCGAGGCCGGGGATTGGGCCTACGCCACGCCACAGTCAAAGTGGTGGCCATTTTGGAATCGGCCACTTTAGATTGGGCCCGGACATTGGGACTCCTTGAGTGCCCCCATAGTGCTATGCACACTACCACAGCCCCAGAGCACCCCCATCAGCACCTACGACTGGTGGGAGACTAACCAGCAGCTGCTTTTCGCCTCCCAGGGCCTCATCCACTGCTTAAAACCGCTACTGCAGCCAATAGTGACCTAGTCAGGACATTACCTCACACTCCATATTAGGAGAGAAGACTAAGGTCTGAGAAGGGACGCGGCTTAGGGGACTGAGGGACGAGGGAGACCCAGGACTTAGGCATACCACTTTTGAGGGGACCAAGGAGGTGCCACCTATGGCACATTTCATTTCAATCTGCAGTGGGAGTGACGCACAGGTGACTCCCTGTACTCACTGGGCAAACGTGTCTATACACAGGACTATGGTCACCATGGACAAATTCCTGGCCTCCCCAAAATCCAAGCACCGTGCTGGGGCCCGCTCCGGCCCGACCACGCCGCGGTCAAACTTAATGAACATATCTCCATGTCTGACGGTGACCAAGAGGATGTGAGTCAAGCAAAAATAGCCAAAGCGGTAGCCAAATTGCTTCAGCCCATGATCCAGAAGGCAGTGGACTCAGCAGTTGCCAAAGGCATTACAACCCTCCGTCAGGGAATTGGGGCTCAAGATAAACGCCTTACAGAAGCAGAATCTAGAATTTCAGCATTGGAGGATGTTACTCAGGACTTGGAGGCCCAGATACCTATGCTGAAGCAGGAAAACCAGGACCTCAGGGCTAAATGTATGATTATGAAAACCGGTGGCGCCGGAATAATCTCCGCATTCCTTGGCATACCAGAGTCCTACAAACCGGCCCAATTGCATGAACTCTGCTAACAAGTGATCCCAGGGGAAATCGGGCTGCCTGCAAGCTGCAAAGTTGAACGGGCGCACCGCCGGGGTCCTCCACAGCCTAAACGCACATCACCTCGCCCTGTGATTGTGAAATATCTGGCTTATATGGGCAAGGTGGCCATTATGAAAGCGTATAGGCAACTGTCAAGATTCACCTACGAAGGGCATGCTCTTCTAATCTTTGTGGATTATTCTGCAAAGATTAGACACGGACAAGGAGCCTGACTGACTATCGGACTGGGTGGCGGCAGGGCATCTATGCATCTGATGGGTCTGAGTTGGTAATATGCTTCTGATATGTTTCTCCTTTTTCCTGTCTCTAAAATATATTGTTAATGTTTTGTGGGGGCAAGGTTAGAGGTGTTCTAGGTGAGATGGCGGGAGGGGGGGGGGTGGAGGTAGTTATGTTATAGTTCCTCCGGTGGGCGGTTCTCCAAGTGACTCCCACTGCACTTCATGTGGAAACAAGTGAAGTCACTTACAAATGTTGAAACGATTGTTATGTATTCTTTCTTTCTAACCTGTTTTTTGTTTATTAGTATATGGTTTTTGAGGTTTGACCAGCATCTACCTTTCCAGCAATGTCGGTAGGCTACACTGCCCTTTCCTGTTGTCCCCCCTGGAGGCCTAGGGCTGAGGCCTACAAGGCCACAAGGCTTAATAGGAAGGTTTGGGGGAGGAGTCGGTGTCTATTTTTGAGCTGCGGAGTGCATCAGTTATTTGTATATTATGTTTCATCTGATTGATCATGAATATTCTTTCGTGTCCATGGCGCGGCTGGATTATCTGTTCGTGTCCCACCCCCTGCTTGCAATGGTCTCTGAAACTGATGTGTATGATCTTGGATCATGCGCCTGTAGGGTTGTCTCTCACTATGGGACCGCGCCGCCCGATGGTGCCGGTGTGGAGATGCCCAACGCATCTACTAGCAGACAAGGAATTCCCGCTGATGCTACAAATGGCATGGACTGTGTATGCGCAGCATAATGCTCAACATGCTTCTCAGCCAACATTGTATTGGGAAGCAGGGAAGGCGTACTTGCGGGGGCGGATCATAGCATTCTCGGCCAAACAAAAGAAGCAAGCCCATGCCAGGTTTCTAGGAGCGAGCGTGGCACAGCGTGACGCTCACCAAACTCTGCGATCTCAACCTACGCGACCCCACAGGGAAGCGTGGTGTGCATGCAAGCAGGAATTTGATATGTGGTCACGCAAGCTAGAGATGGTGAAGGAGGCACACATCAGGATGCGCTTTCATAAATTTGGCAACAAATCCAGAAAGATGCTGGCCAATCTAGTCAGGGAGGCATTTGCACCTGTGGTGATTCCAAGGCTGCGGGACCCGGCGGGTCAGCTGGTCAGGGACCCAGAGAGGATTGTTGAGTGTTTCTCTCAGTTCTATAGGAGGTTGTATGATGATCCGGACCCGCAGCCGAGGGGGAGTGCAGACTTGATTTGATGTGATCCACCTCCCCACCATTATGAATGAGCAGCAGGAGGCACTCAATGCACCCGTCTTGCTGGAGGATGGTCTGTTGGCCATCAAATCCCTTCCTAATGCAAAAAGTCCTGGGCCGGATGGGTTGCTGGCTGAGGTGTACAAAACTCTGGCTCCACAGATTGGACAATCCCTTAAGCAGCTATACACAGCGGTGTGGAAGGGGGGCTCGTTTTTTCCAACTGGCCAAGAGGCCTTCATTAAAGTAATCCCAAAGCCGGGCAAAGACCCCTTGGAACCGGGTTCCTATCGCCCTATTTCACTGATCAACGTGGATGCTAAACTTTTTTCTAAAATAGTGGCAAATCACCTGGCGGCAATACTGCCTACCATAATTCACCCGGCCCAGGTGGGGTTCGTAAAAGGCCAGGCGGCAGTGTCAAACATACGCAAGGTGTTGGTAGCTCTGGAACATGCCAAACGATGCCCTGACAAGGACATAGTTATGCTTTCTCTGGACGCAGAGAAAGCGTTTGACAGGATAAAGTTCAGGTGGCTGTTTCAGGTGCTTGAACGAATGGGCTTTACAGGACCATTTGTACATTATTTGCAAACTTTGTATGGCAATCCCGCGGCCAGAATTGGAACGATGGGATGGACATCTAGCTCAATAGCGCTACGGAGAGGGACGAGGCAGGTATGCCCTCTGTCACCGCTTCTGTTTGATATTGCGATAGAGCCCCTGTCCAGGGTATTACTCTCTAAGGATGGGATTGAGGGCATACCAGTGGGCAAGTCGGCCTTAAAGTCTGCAATGTTTGCAGATGACATCCTTCTCTTTTCAGCAAACCCAGGTTATGATATGCCAGTCATACTCCAGACGTTACAGGCATTTGAAGGGGTACCAGGGCTAAAGATAAACATGGATAAGAGTGAGCTCCTACTGTTGACAGATACACGGCATGGGGGGTGGTTGGCGGAGACACCCTTCAAAGTTGCCTCGGATCATATAACGTATTTGGGACTGAAGATAGGCAGAGCCCCTTCATCCTTGTATCAACTTAATTTTACTCCACTTATTCAGCACATGTGTGAGATGTTGACAATGTGGAAAGACCTTCCTTCTCCCACTGAAGACCGGGTAGAGAACACGGTCTTTCAGTGGAAAACCGGCTCGCACACCCGGATGTGACGCCAACGACAATTTGAATCTGTCCGCGGACGGCGGACTTTTTTAAAAGTCCGCTCCGCCCGTTCGCGGACGGACATGGCCAAAGTTCGGCCATCACTAATACACACCCTATATGTTCTAACTGATTCCCACTATATAGTCCCCTAAATAATGCAGATAATAGGATGTCAGGATGTGAGAAAAATGTATTACCTCAAAAAATTATTCTTACATAATAAGAATGTGAGTGGACATTCATGTGTCTCGTTGTTATATTATAGATCACTTAAAGGGAGACTTGATAAAGTTGCATGATGCATCAATTAACCATGTAACCCCTAAGCTCACAAACTACCTAAGGGGTGTAAATTTGTCCTTATGCTTTGGTTAAAAGATCTACTACCAGGAGTAGTAAGAATCAGGAGATGAAAAAAGTTAAAGGAACAGAAATGCCCAATAGTGTAAAAAGACAATGGAAGGATGTACAATATATTCGCATATTGACATACATATTTAATCAAATAAAAAGCAATTTGCTTTAATGAAAATTTAATGCACTCCTTTGTATGTTAATGGATTTCATTCTAAGTAAACGGATATGCGTTTTTTGTAGGTGTGTAAAACATGATTTGACATGTAAGCAACAGGCATTATGGTTCAACCTAAATGTTTTTGCAGATTATTCATTCATAAAGGATCCAATAGAAAAAGGATTTAGAACAAACCACCAACACACATATGCATTTAGAAAACAGTATGCAAAACCCATAGCAAGAATCATATGAGAGTAAAAGCATGTGTTGTACAGCCATTATTTAGGCACTTATAGTATGAGTAATTAGGGATGGCCGAACATCTGCCTTGTGCTGTTTGCCGGAAAAAAAATGTATATAAAAAATTAAATATATATATATATATATATTAGACAAAAGATTTCCACACAATTCACAAATTTGTCTACTAAACACAGTGGATATATCCAAAAGCATCCCCTGCCTGATACTTGGAGATAATTTGGTAAGGATGATTTGTAACAATTGCCGAAATCCTGTACCCCCTCTGTTGGTTCAATTTCTGACCATCATATAGGACTGGATTGTCTTGCATGTTCTAAATATAGAAAAAGCTCCTTCAGAGAGCTCACACCTTCGGGATGTTGGTGGGTCTGCTACCCTTTAACCATATGATTTTTTTTGTCCTTTTTAATGTATATAAATAAAATTAATTGTTTTATATATCATGATGTATTAGGTTATTGGCACCTTTAATCTCCATAGTGCCCTTAAGAAGTTTAGAAGTTAGACTCACTATGACACCCTGATCTCTTTGAGAGACTATTTCTTTTGCAAAGCAAATCAGGCAAACTGCTGGCTAATTAAGCTAGAAGTTGTAATATGACCACTCAAGTAACCAAGATAAGAGATAAAAAGTGTAGTTGGTTGTAACCCGGCCCAGACATGTAACAATATGTCGAAAAAGGAAAAGGTGGGCAGATTGGCTGATAAAGTAATACTATTATATAATATGGTCAGGTACATGGCCTCATCCCTAGATGCACGTAGAAAAAAAAAGAAAACCAATCGCAACACTAGGTCAAGTGGGGGGAGGGCCTCCCCCTGGGACTTTAAATAAGCCCTAGTGTACCAATCAAGTATCATTGCATAAAGAATAAATAAATCTTTATTACTCATGATGAAATCTAAAATGGCATAGGATATAGACTCAGTGAGTTACATAAAACAGAATAAAAAAATAGATAACCCAACATAGTCACAACATGATCAAGGGCATTAAGTAATAAGTATATAGAATGGGACCAGGCTGGCCACTGCGGCCCCCGCGGGGGGGGGGGGGCGCCCTCCTGTCGCCGGCATCCACGCTGATCACCTGGAGTGGACTCTCCATGTTACATGTAGGTTGAAAATATTTACATATATGTATTGTTAGTTATCATTTGACTTGTTTGTTCTAATGCAGACTACAATATTCGGGTCACCATTACCTTCATCACTGGCTAAATCTGTACTGTACGCTGTGAGTACTTTCATATGCAGACTAACAAATTTATATTTTGATAACCTAATTATTTATGTGAAATTGACTATTTTATTCCTTAACATTAGAAATTCTGAGCACCTATTTACGGTATCTCCTGAAGAAGCTGTAAAAGCGAAACGTGTCGAGAAGGTGTCCTTCAGTTATCATGATTTTTCTATGCAAATTGACAATGTTTACATCCATTTGAACCTGTATCAGCTGTATGAAATGACTCGTCCATTACCATGTACCATGTATTATTGTCGTTTATATATCATGTTATAATAAACTATCAAATATATTTTTACAAACTAAGAATCATTAGTGCCTCAAAGTCCTTCGGAGCCCCTAGTCTCCATATTTGGAACTGATGAATAGGACTTGGAGGGTCCTCCTGTCATTCTCCAGATTTTTTCTTTTCGGTATATACAATTTATGGGATGTTGGCACATTTTGATTCACAATCTAGTGCGAACTGGTTTATTAAAATTAAATATTTAGAAGTGAAACTAAATAGCTGCTACTGACAAGTGTGCTCACTAGCGACATTGTGGCTGAAATTGGTATTGCGGAGATATTGAATTAAAGCTAGAACACATTAAATAGCTGTACTTCACTTCATACACAATTGTATTACACTGTATTACATTTTTTGATTTTTGGGGGTTGAAAGTCAGAGTAGACATAACATTTTTTATTTGGTGTGCGTTTGAAGAGAGGTAGTCTTATACGACAAGAATATCCCTAACTCTATATTTTAACTGGAAAAGTTGGGGGTCGTCTTATACGCCCAGTCGTCTTATACGCCGGAAAATACAGTAACTGCCATATTTTATTGTCTTTATGAGTCTTTGCTTTTAGAAGTTATATAATAATTGTGTGGGAGGTTTAAGTATTTTTTAGGCATAAAAGGCATGATTTAAAAAGCAACAGCAGCCTCATTACCTTCAATATTTTATTTATTTCTCTTCTTTCCTACATACACACAAAGCAGCAAATACAACAAAATGTTTGTGTATCAGTAGTGCGGAAATGAACACGTAAACCACCAGACCTATATGCACAAGAATAACATGTAGAGGGCAATAAGACATCTAAATCAAGATTTCAGCTATACTGTGGTTTAAGCTAGGTATACACAGCTCGATTTCTGTATCAATTCAAGCACAAGTAATCGTGCTCGGCGATTGATTGTGCTTGTATCGATAACAAAATCCAGAGTACACCGGTTCGATCGAGAAACTCGATCGAACAGGGAACCAATATGTTGGTAAACCCTGTTCGATTTACTTTTTGAACAGGATCAAGAGCACAGAAGTGCTTGATTCTACCAAGCACCAGGGTGTCCACCACTCGGCACTCATCAGTAAACAAGACAACATGTAGCCTTGGGCCCACTGCAAGCAATGCTGCTTGTGGTTTGGGGTGGCCAAATAAAAGACTTTTACCTGTAATCATCTGGAGGATCGCGGGACTCCACAGGCACCAGCAGCCCCAAATACCTGTTTGCTGCTTGGTAGTGATGGCCGAACTGTCCGCAAGTTCGACCCGCCCCGTTCGCCGGCGAGAAGAAGATCTATATTCTTCCTCCGGCAGGATCAGAACCTGCGAGATCGTGCCGGAGGAAGAATCTTTTCACTAGAAGACCGGGCATGAAGCCGGTCTTCTTGTGAAAATTCCGGCTCGGAGCAGGAAGTGACGTCAGTGACGTCACATCCGGCTCCCGCAACCAGGAACTATGCGTTCCAGGATGCGTTCCAGGGTCCGAATGTGACATCACTGACGTCACATCCGGTTTTTCCGATTCAAATTCCCCGCCTAGAGGCGGGGAATTTGAATGTGTCCGCGAACAGGCGGACGGCGGACTTCTTTAAAAGTCCGACCATCACTACTGCTTGGTAATGGCAGCTGCTCTCTTAACCAGATGTTTACACAATTGTAAATTAAAGTGTAAATCAAAGGATATGTGTTGTATGCCCTTTTACAAGGATTTACAAGTACAGAAAAATGTGTGCTGATCTTGCCAAAATGCATTCAGCTCCTAAATCCTGTTTTTGACAACCAGAAGAATTAAAGGGGGGACAGCCACACCTATTAATTTTCAATGATGGCTAAGGGTCCCCACACACATAACATGCCACGGGTGCCCACATGGCCGGCCAGAGAAAGTAAATTTCTGTAAATCTCTCTCGATGCCATTAGTTTCAATGGGGACTGGCATCCCCATCCAAACTAACGGCGATACTCTGAGCGATGGAGAGCAGCGTGATGACGTCATCGCATTGCTCTCCACAGCTCATCTGTTGGTCCCCGCTCTTTACATGTGTGGGGACCTTTAATGTTTTCCTTCATAGATACCATGCAATGAATAGAGCCAGCCTAAAGCAGGACAAGTTGTATTTGTTCAGCTGAAGTAAAAAAAATGATAACATAAATAAATTCAAATGTGCAAAGCACATCTAAGATGCAATGTGTTTTGTTTTATGTTTAGATACACTTTAGGTTCTATTTCACCGTTATCATTTTGCAAATAGTTTATTCCCTGTGTGCATTCATTATTTTGTATCCCTAGTTGTTATCTAGAGAATATGTAAATATCTAAGGTATTGTGCAATTATGTTTTGGTTTTTTTTTTCATACGAAATTAGAATGTAAAGATAGAAATAATGTCAGCAGGGTTTGCAGTAGGACCACTTGATCCTAATATAGTTTGACACAACCGGTAAATGACTGTCACTCATTTCTCAGTGCATGCCTCATATATGGTAATCGTCTGTGTATGTACTGTTGTAGGAAGAAAGCATTCAATCGTTTAAATACATTAAAGTCAAAGATTATTAAAGTAATGGGTGCTTTTAAGATGGTTTAATATCCAGGTACAACAAAGCTTTTGTATTTCCGGTAAATAATAACTACCAGGAAAAAAAATACATTTCTAAATGACAGATCATAAATTCTCTCATTGTCATGTACATAAATTACAGCTTGAATAAGTCACTTAAAGCGGACCTACCACCAGGAATCTATGTTTTCATGAATGTCACTAGAAGTGCCAATAATAGGGAGGAATGCAGTGAAAAACCCCAAAAACGTACCTGTAATGAGCAATTTAGGAATATAATCCGGCATTTCTCTTCATTTCCTGGTTCATGGTGTCAGCAGAAGCCGGCAGCATGTCACAACAACACGTGATTTTTCAGTGAGCTGCTTTGCCATAGAAGATCACTAAACGCCCCCAGTGGCCACCCGCGATATTGCACCACCATGTGTTGGATTTACACTGAAAAATCATGTGTTGTTGTGACGTGCTGCCGGGTTTTGCTGAGCCCATTAACCAGGAAGTGAACAGGAATGCCGGATTATATTACTAAATTGCTCATTACAGGTAAGTTTTTGGGTTTTTTCACTGCATTCCTCCCTATTATTGGCACTTCTAGTGCCATTCATGAAAACATAGATTCCTGGTGGTAGGTCCGCTTTAAATATCTTTACAGTGAGCATATAGCCCTTATGTGTGTAATAATGTCTGAAATGAAATGGGTACTGGAAACAAAGATATAAACTACATCCCATGTAAAAATAAAAAAATAAATCTAGTTTCTCCTTAACCTTAATACTGTCCAGCACTGTTTCTGACTTCCTTCTTAGTTGTTATCATGAAAAAACCCATACCTAACACATGGGTTGCATTTATTGGCTCCGTTATTGCAGCGCATCCTAAACACATAGTGGAGCCTTAGGCTGTGTTAACAGGGCCAATAAACGCAACCTATGCGTTAGATATGCGTTATAGATTCACCAGAGATGCAGTAAGGGATGCATTAAGGAATGCGTTTGTGACATATCAGATTTTTTTAATGTTTGTTTTTTACCTTGAACGGATTGATCAACGCATTGAATAACGCATACCATTACATTTCAAATGACTTCATTCATTTTATATGGGTGCGCACCCATACTTGCGTTGGCTTACGTTGCGTTAATGTCAACGTAGTGCTCTGCGTTTATTTTAACGCAACGCAAGCTGACGGATCACACCAACGGATGCTTCAACCTCTCTGCATTTGACGTACATCAAACGCAGGGTTTTAACGCACAGTGGAGCCTAAAGCCCCCCCATAGACGGGCAGACTCCCGGCCATAATTGTTGCAGACCAACCTGCGTGCTCGCTCCCGCCGAGCACATAAAGGTTGGTCTGCCGCAACTATGAGGGTGCCCACCTTGAGTGTTGTTGAAAAGAAGCTCTTTTTCTGCCCGACTGCGATGCAGGCTGTTAACTTGGAGGGGGAGTCTCCTCCCCCTCTGAGTTAATTGGCTAGAGTCTGACAGGAGTCCTGTGTGTTAGTGGAACACACAGGATTCCTGTCCAACATTAAGCAGACTGCTCACAGCGTGGTGACGTCACCACGCTGTAATAAGTCTGCTAAAGGTCTGCCATAGATCGAGGTGTCTATGGCTACCTTTAGTGACCCTAAAGCCAACATATATCACCTGTTGCACTCTATTTCCCTTACAGTCAAACTCCACATGATACATGTTATCTGTCAAAGGCTTAAAATCTTGCTTGTAATCAGTAATTCCAAATAGTCACATATCGCTTCTTCTCTCAGTTGACATGGTGCTATGATGCTGAAAGATCCTCTTTTGATGAGCGCAGAGACACTTGGGAAGGGAAACATTACTGAAGTAAAGAGTTATTTGCCAGTTATACATGGTCTAGAAAAAATCATGTGGAGCGGACCTGCACACAAGCCCCAGCTTTGGATCGCCATCTGAACAGCTATTATTGGACCTGTTAAACCTGATTGGGTGGGATACACTGCTTTATGGCCATCGTTTTTTTCGTCATTTTTCTGCCCGCTTGGGCTCTCCGTTCTTCGGGAGGATCCGCGGTCTGCACCATGCACCCTGCATTTTTTGCTTTTATCTGCTTGATACCGAAATCAACATCCATCTAGCCAATCTATTCCCCCTGAGGAAGTCGTCGAGCGGCGAAACGTACGTCGGGTGGCATTCCAAATCTGAGGATGGCTTTTTCTCTTGGTTTCCTTTTTTGAAGTGTCACTAGTATTGGGCATGTGGCCACTGTTGATGAACTGTATCGCTTTCTATATATTGTATTTATGTTGTTGTTTTATTTATTTTCTTGGACTTATGGTACAAGGACATTGCTTTATTAAATCAGTGTTTTAACATAACTATGTTTGATCAAACCTGTAACCTTAGTTGAACTGAACCGAAGCCATTAAAGTCCCCTTGCTCCTGTATCATACAGGGGAGATTGTTTTTCTCGGATAGGGAATTTTCCTTTTTCTAGAAAAACATTCCCTGTCACTTTGAGACTTTTAAATTCTCACAGGAACAACCACTGAACAGCCCCCTTTGCGGTTGGGAGATTTAATTTTTACCTTAACAAAAATACCTCCCACCTAAGCTCTGACTCCCATAACAGGAAAGGCAAAAGCAATACTACCTTGAAAAGATTATGTACTTTAACACAAAGTTGACTACAGCCTATCAGATACCGATGATCAACAGCAATTCATGGTTAGCCTGGAAAGGCAGCCCTGTTATAGCTTTTGTGGACAAAGTACAGGTTCGTGTCAAATCTTTGCAGATTGTGATTGTCAAATTGATGCAGCTTTCAAATTTACTTGTGGGATAGCAGAAGAATATCGTTAAACTTTGATTAGCTGATCCTTATGGAAACTCACATGTCCAGCTGTGACAAATTCATCACAACCAGCTAATCATTACTGACAGCATCAGATATGGATATTCACATTCACGGGCAACTTGGATTTACAGTCCATCTGATCCTCTGGCATGAGTGCAAACAAGGAATAGATACTAAAATACATTCAGGGCTTAGGGCCTATTCACATTTGTGTGCTATTTTTCATTGGGAACCACATAGTTATTCAAATAATGTTATTTCTAAAGGTGTGGCACATGAATGTTTTTGGGAGAAAGCAGCAGTACATTTTCTCTGCCTATAGTAATAAATGAATGAAAACTTGGATAACTGAAATTTGAAATAAAATTTAGAACGTTTTGTTAGTGTAATGCATTAACCTCCCTAGTGCTCTTGCAAGGTCCAGATTTCTGTACCAAAAGCGCACCATAGACTCTAATGGAATTTTTTTGTAATGTTGTAGACCTGTAACTAGTAGACATCCTGAATATAATAATGTTTAAAACACACAATTATGTAAAAAAAAAGGAAAAATTTTTTAAAAGTTATCATCTGAATGATAAAATCTCTAAAATACTTATTTGGTATGAACGATTTTAAAACAGTATGTTTTGTTTATAATAAAATTTTTATTACAATTGGAAATGTGTTTTGTGTTTATTCGTATAGCTTGGCATAGACTGGTTGTTTTCCTGTCATCTGCCCAGCCAGTCGACTGGGTGTGATGACGTCATCACACACGGCCGTAGTGCCGAGAATCGGCCAGGCACCTTTGTGTGCTGGGCCATTACTAATGGGATTGGCTGGGAATTTACCGGGATGTCGAATCACCATGCGATCTGACATGTGGCAGATTCCTGGTCAATATGATCCGACCACCGATCGATTGCGGGCACACACACGGCTGTCGAATCGGGCAGAAATCTGTCCGTCTATGCCTAGCTTAATACATGAGAGAATGTACATTCAAAAAACGGTTTTCGCAGATTCATGCAAGTTTTTTTTCCTGCTGCATTCCCGCCAATCGCCCGGCGGTCCCTCAGCCGAGAATCAGGTGCACTCATCTGGCAAAATCAACCAGGAATCACCAGCATGTCAGGTCGCACGGTTGAGAACATGTTGATTAATTTCTCGGCCAATCCTCTGAGGGTCCGGATGCAGCGTGATGACATCATCCCACTTCAGTCTATGGCTGCCTTTATAGGGCATTCACAGGGGTTTCCAAACCCAGATACCAGAAAAGTGATGAAGCTGGGAAGACATGATATGAGGCATCTTCCGATATTGACGTCACCCGTGCCTGACCTATTTTTGACAGAATGGGGGCAGTTACAAACACCACACGAGTATGGGGGGTAGGGGTCAGTAGTGGGGGTGACAGTCGGCAGCAGCCTGGAAAGTGTACATTTGAATGCTGCCTTGGGTGCAATATGAAAGCTTATATTTTAAAATTGTGTTTAATTGATTGTATCAATTCACTTTTGTTGGTGATACTGGTGATCAAGAAAATTAAAGGAAGATAACCTTTCTAATGGGATCACTGCTAGAAAATAATATATATATACAGGGAGTGCAGAATTATTAGGCAAATGAGTATTTTGACCACATCATCCTCTTTATGCATGTTGTCTTACTCCAAGCTGTATATGCTCGAAAGCCAAATTGGCAAAATGGGTCAAAAGAAGGACTTGACAGGCTTAAGGCCCCCATACATGTGTCGGATTCCCACCAGATTCCGGCACGATCGATTCCGGGC
>CM070033.1:157798637-157818908 GCA_036250615.1 Ptychadena robeensis
TTTAAGAAATTAAAGCCATAGATGTGTCTTTTTTTGACATTTGATGCAACATGTGTTTATACAATTTGCTTGTTCCATGTTTAAGAAAGTCTTTAGTTTGTTTACATATGAAAAGGTGCTCCATTGAAAAAAAAATCCAAAAAGATCATGGTTGGCCTGTGATTTTGTCCAAGTATTTACATTTTAAATAAAGCTTACTGTGTTTTTAATTAAGACACCCCTGTACTAAAAAAAATACTGATAGCAAAACCAACTTCACAAATTACATGTATGCCTCCCACATTGCAGTCTTTGTACTTGAGTCTCTAGATATTTGTACGGCTGCTGAACTTCATACACATTATATGTTTATGTAAAAGGATTATGACTTTCCTTGAAATACAACTTCATTTTCAAAGTTAATAGACAATGCCTGACAAACACTGATGGACACAGGCTGGGTTGGACAGATTAGACTGACGAATAATGAAGGACACTGAAAAATTTTGCAGACTAAATTAAATTGACAGAAAACTTTGGTGAACAGATCATGTGAAAATGATTGAGCTTACTACAAGTGTCAACCTGCTGACCTTGGAGAGGCTTAATGTGACTTAATGCCATTCAATTTGTACAGAAATGATTTACAGGTTGAGTGTCTTATGAACATATAAAAAGGGGATGCACACTAAAGCTATGTGCAGGATACATATGAACCACAATGAACTCAGTTTGAATAAAATAATACAATTCCAATATTTAGGCTTTTGTTGGATAGACTGAAGAGTATTGGTTATGTGTGCCATGTTCTAGAGTTGTCTTTGCTGGGTGCTATTCATGTACCATATCTTTCTGCATATAAGACGATGTTTGAACAGAGGAAAATGTGTTCAAAAGTCGTGTGTTGTCTTCTACATCGGGTGTCGCCATCGGGGGGGGGGGGGGGGGGGGGGGGGGGGGGGGGGGGGGGGCTTGTGTGTGTGGCGTGCTAGGGTGCTCTCCTGTCCTGGGCCGACCATCTAGGGGAGCCCGGAGGTCTGCTCCTCCAATCCATGTTCCCCACGCTGCACGCTGGCTGACAGGAGCCAACAGAGGGAGAGATCTTCAGAATCCACCTCCAGCCCCTCCTTCTCCTTCCCGATGTCTGTGAAAGTAGCTGGCTGCTACTACGGCAAGTGTGCTCACTAGCGACATTGTGCATTGTGGCTGAAATTGGTATTGCAGGGATATTGAGATTAAAGCTAGAACACATTAAATAGCTGTACAAAAACTTCACTTCATACACAACTGTATTATTTTTTGATTTCTGGGGGTTGAAAGTCAGAGTAGACATTTCTTATTTGGTGTGCGTTTGAAGAGAAGTAGTCTTTTGTTGCGAGAATATCCCAAACTCTATATTTTAACTGGTTGTCTTATACACCCAGTCTGGTATCACTTGCCAAAACAGACAATGAGTACAAATGCTCCCAATAGGAAGAGTGAGCAATAAAACATGATATAACATTATAACCTTTTCCTATATAAAACAAAATAAAAAAAATTGTAGGCCAGTGTTTGTGTTTTTAATCAACCATTTATGGTTAAAGATGGATATTGTTCTAAAGAAAAGTAACGCAACCCTTTTCCATTATCATTTGAAGAAGACCATCCTCTGAGACAGGTGGTTTTGTAAAATCAAGGCTTAACGAAAGAACAAAAGGTTGCCATTGCTGGATCTTCAATGTGCAATAAATCAAATTCTCTTTTCTAATCTACTAAATATCCTTACGTATTAATTAAACTTTTAGTTGGATCAGATTTTAACTTCTCATAATATTTGCATTCAGATAATTGAGAGAAAGCTTCCTGCAAATAATGTTCCTGATCCAGAATAATTACGGATGTAACCTTGTTATGAATGTATAATTATGACAGAGAACTATTTCGGTTTTCTGAGACATGCTTGTCTGCTAAGGAATTAAAAAAGAATGTCTCTGCTGTAGTTGGTGATCAGACTACAATGCTGAGTTCTGCTAAACATACTTATTTTATAAGGTTATGTAAACCTGTAAAAAGCAAAGATAATTCATAGAGCAGAAGTCCACCTAGCAGCGCATTTCTATAAGATCGATGAAAGATGATTGGTTGCAATGCATTGCTGTACTGTAGACTTGCTCTTTGCGTTATTGAATAGACCTGACTGTTCGTCATCTGGCGAGGTTTATTTAATCTTTAAAGAACTACTTTTTCAAGGAAAGTTCAGTCAAATGGAAAAAAATAGATATTGTATTAAAAGTGAACATAACCAATTAACACTTGAACTTCCTTTCTCTACAAAGCTAAAACAGAACACTTTGTTTTAAGGCATCAATGTACACAAAAAACAAAGCACATTCTATCAATTTTACTCCCATTCTAGTCCATCCTACCCTATCCCAGACGCATACTTGTTCTGCTCTCCGCATTCACTTTCTCTGATCTAAGCTATAGAAGCAAGCTGTGATTACATAGAAGCATATACACAAGGCGAAAGGGTGAATGATGATTCCAGAGCCATAAAATATATTGTATTGGTTATGCTTGCATTTGCATCCAAGGTTTTCCCAAACTTATTATGGATTGCTTCTTGCAGACCATTAATCAACTTGCAACATTATAGAAGTTTGATGAATGTTGTTTGTTGCACAGACTAGTGATATAAATACAGTAACTGAATACTATTGAACCACCATTAACTAAAGATGTGTTCAGCATTCTAGATGTCTGCAAAATTGGTTACCTCTGAACTGACAGGGGAACAAAATAAAATAAATATGTGTATATTGTTTATTGGGTGAGTGTGTTATTAAAGCTATAGTTAAAAACTAAGGAAAAGTACAATATTTTTAAAACAATAAAATGCACTGGACCATTAGACGCACCCAGTTTTTAGCCAGGAAAACAGAAAAAAAAATATTTAATAATTTTTCACATCAATTGGGTTAATGCAATGGATTAAATGAATGCAATATCAAATTCACAGCACAACTTCATCTTCCTCACAGGAGGGGGGCTGGGGGAGAACAGCTGTAGAGTCTCTCCTCTCCCTCTCTGTGCCTGTGGAAGCTGCAGAGTGATTGCAATTTCTACGGATGGAGAGACGGATAGATGGCAGTTCATCTATGTCTCTCTTCATTGCTTATACCAGGAGGGCATCTCTCATCTGACAGCTCCTCCAGCTCCAGATCTAGTGGGAAGCCAAGGCACACATTTGGACCATAAGATGCAGGCACTGATTTTGGGGGTAAAAAAATGCGTCTAATAGTCCGAAAAATATGGTAACCATTAAATTAAGAAGAATTAAGAGAGCAGAGAAGAGAATATAGGAGAAAAGAAAAGAAAAGATCAAAGACCATGCAAGAGATGAGTGCAGAGGAGGAAAAAGAGAAGAGAACAAAGGAGAGCATGGAACAGAGGAGAGAAAAGAAATGAACATAAAGGATTAGGTGCAGAGAAGAAAAGAAAGCAGGGAAGAGCAGAAATAAGAGAGCAGAGGAGAGCAAAGGAAAACATGGAAGAGAGCAGAGGAGACCAGAGAAGAGCAGACAAGAGAAGAAAGCAGAGCGGAGGAGGGCAGAGGTGAGAGCAGAACAGAGATCAGAGTACAGCACAGAGCAGAGAGGATCAGACAAGAGAAGAGAGCAGAGAATAGAGAAGAACAGAGAAGAGAAGAGTATGGAAGAAAGCAGAGGAGAATGGAGGATAGCGGAAAAATTAAACGAGCAGACAAGAAGAGGGCAGAGAAGAGAGTAGAGGGGATCGGAGGGGAGCAGAAAAATAAAGCAAGAGAAGAAAAGAGCAGACAAGAGATAGAAACAGAGAAGAGAGCAGATAGGAGAGCAAAGAAGAGAGGAGGATAAAAGGGATGAGAGCAAAACAGCAGAGAAGAACAGACATAAGAAGAGACCAGAGAAGAGAAAAGAGACCAGAGAGTGGGGAAGAAAGAGACCAGAGAGTGGGGAAAAAAGCAGCGGAGAATGGAGGAGAGCAGTAAAATAAAGAGAGAGGAGAAAAGAGCAGAGATTAGACGAGCAGACAAGAGAAGAGAGCACAGAGGAGAAAAGATCAGAGGGACCAGAAAAGAAAAGGCTGCCATACATGGCACGGATTCGTGCCGGATTCTGGCGCGATGGATTCCGGGCGCGTGCACGCGGATCCATCGTGCCGGAGTCCCCTGCAGCCCACCTTGCCCGTCCGATCGCATCCGATGGATCAGGGGCACAGAATCGGATCCGAGGAAGAACCAACCTGTTGGTCTTTTCGGTCCGATTCTGCTCTGATCAGGGGGCGTTGCAGTCCGGGAGGCGAGCCATCGGACACGGATCCCTCCCGGATCCGGCCGTACAAGGTGGGCTGCCACGATCGGATTCCCTAATTGGCTAATCGTTCTTACCTGTGGATGCCGGCGGAATCGCCGGAATCCATCGGGTGCTGAATCGATCAGCCAGGGAATCCGTGCCTTGTATGGCTAGCTAAACAGTCTAACCAATCTAGGAGTTAGCTGCGGCAGAATTCAGCAGATCACGTCTAAATATTGTTCATTTGGTTTATGTACGTGGAAACAATGAGCTGACTTGTACGGGGATAAAAGTGGCTATAGAGGGTTTCTTAGCCTTCCCATTGGTTGCCTCCCTGAGAGTTGCTGGCTTGGCCATCTAGAGCTGTCCACAAATGAGGCTGTTTCTCAGTCTGGCCAAAGATTGTCTATGTTTACTTCACCTTTTTATCACAGCTCAGTACGATAAGCCTAACCATCCACAGTCTTTCTTAATTATACTATACATATTGATAGCATTACCATAATCGTAATATAGTGACTATCAATATTTAAATAGTTATTTACATAATGTGCATATTTTACTTCCATGCAAACAGGAGCTTTTAAAGTAAAAGTGACTCAACCTTGGTTTACATACTCTGTCAGCAATAAAATATTTAGTGTGGAGGCATCATGTGCGCGCTAAATATTTTATATGAAGACTAAGTGAAAAACACTTCTTGCAAATGCGCACGGTGCGAGCGGGCGTGCTGTAATAAAAGACAAATAAATCCAATTGTCAGATAATGGCTTAGCAATGTTATTATATTTGTTCTTACAAGGCCTTGAACAAAACTTTAAGTCGTACATGAAAAGATATTTTAGCTTTTTTTAGGTGAGCATTAGAACTGATATGCAGAGACAGTGGAGGCAGATTTTTCATATAATGTTACTAAGTATTCTTCCGTCTTGGAATGCACAGAAAGCGATCGATAAGCCGCTGCAAGCCTTTTATAGTTCAAAGCATTGCACACAGCAATGTGTCAGAAACGGCAAATGTACTCTGTGTAGTTACAGAAATATAGTTATGTCATAAATATTGATGTTCAGCAGGACTGTGGAAAATGTTGGATTTGATCTCTACAAATAAAAAAAATACAATGGTGATTAGTCACCTGCCAGCATTTCTAACTTAGGGTATGTTTCCACTGCGTTATGAGCTCCATCAACACCCTCTGCGTTAAGTGCATTCCTTGAAGAGGATGTTGACTTAGCCCATCCATACAGACTTACTGCACCGCCTGTCTCCCCGGCATTGGGGCCGGTCTGCCGGCCGGAGGTTGATGTACTGCACTAAGTTAAGCTTCCGGGGTGTTCCACGCCTTGGAAACATACCTTAAATGACAAGACAAGGGTAAGAATTTCATATAAGAAGGACAATGTCCAGAGAAGATCATATAAGAGAAAGGTTGGATAGGTTGAAGCAGGGGCAAAAACCACCAGTCTCAAAAGAAACCTAATATTGGGCTTTAACGCCCAATATTAAATACAATTAAAACTGATGATTTTATTCAAAACATGTATGTTAACAACTAATAAATATATATCTCAAACCACAAAGCAAATTTGCTTGGTAGGTGTTTTCCAGGAAGACTAACTGGTATCAACTGCAAACTTGAACCAATACCTCTGGAAACATACAAAATATTTTTTACAATAAACAACAAGAGCTTCACATTTCTTAACATCATCCCACTTATGCACGTATTACAATACCTTTCATCTAATTTGTTGAGCACAGGAGTATGAATAAGTATGAATGAGTGTGAATTAAGACCTCTACCACGGGGACCATCCCGTTGACATCTTGGTTGTGGTCCCAGTGGTGGTGGTCTTGATTCACCAGTGAGTTACCTGGGGTACTCCCAATATTAGGAGGTTTCTTTTGAGACTGGTGTTTTTTTGCAAATGTAAAGTATCCATGACAGGGGCAGGAGGGGGTGCAATAAGACATTTGGTAAGGTTCCTGAGTGAACAACACTGTATTAGTTGGAGTAGGGACATCAAAGTAAACAAATACATGCCTTACATGGCAATCTCTTGCTGCAGGAGCAGACAAATCACAGTTTTGAAGAATTTATGTGTCGAATTTGTGTGTAAATCTCTCCTCTGTGTTTCAGCCCACTGGTCTGTAGAAATACTTTTCTTTTCTGCCAGCATGGAATCACAAGACCACACAGGCATGCTTCCACTCTCACAAAAAGCTTTAAACCACCAAAACCAGGTTTATGTAAGCATGAGTGCTAAACCCCAGATCAGTCCCAGATGGTTTTTTAAAGGGTTAGTGTTGAATTTGCAGAAAAGCCCTCAGCCATAAACTTCTGATCTATTTGTCTGCTACGCTATTGTTGACCTGACTTGACTGCACCTGTTTCTATTGATGACCAAGCCTGTACATACTCTGTGTTACCACCATGTTTCTGTCCAAATCAGTTCTTGATTATAGCTTTTCAGTACTTAACTAGATCCCAGGTTTTATCCTCCTCCTTGGCTACACATCCTCCATTTAATACTGTTTCCATGGTTGTCCAATTCAAATTTTTTTACAACCATGTTTCTGTGTGCTACACTATTCATACACTACTCCATCACTGTGCTAGATATCTTTTATGGTTACTATTACATGTATTTAGCATCATCCTAAATATCCTTTGTCATCTAGTTTATGGATACTTCCTAGCCAAGATACCTTCCAAAGCATTCTACATATGTTTATATGGATGAATATATGGTTTTAAATTGGACATTCACTGTGTGTGACACTCATTTTAACCCCTGTTGCTCATTTGAGGTGTGTCGACATCAGAGGTGTAAGGCCTCCATCAACCAAGCGGTTTATGTACATTATATTGAGTGGTCTAGCTCTTTAATGATCTTGAAAGGATGATATGATTCTTAAGCTATCAAGAATAAAACATAAGAACACAATATGTCAATGTCTCTGTTATAAATTTTATAGGTTCATTTATTTTCTCTACACCTCTTTTCATTACAGACAAAGTTCTAACATGCCTATTTGTCCATGTCATCTCATAAGTGGCATGTCCTAGGTCCAACTTTGAGCGGAACAACTGCTTTAAAGTAAGTCCTGGAGTCCCCATATGCTTACAATATGTAAATGTTTTGTGTATACATACATCCAGGTCATTGTATATCTGTAGTGTTCAACTCAACTGGTCTTGCTGTGTTTGTTCCTTGAAGATAACACACCAGCAGCTTCAGCCACACTGATAGAATGACGCTTTTGTTCATGGTTCTGTGTAATTTTTTTGTGGCGCTAAACAGTAATGAATGATCTGTGGATCACATGTAATTTCATCTCTTTAGCCTCTTAAGGGATCAACATTTTCACAAATGGTTATTGTCCTGAGGAAGCCCGAATTTAGGGGCAAAACATGTTGACAAGACAATCTATGGTTTGAAACAACTTCTTTACAGCCCAAACCAGGAAAACCTTGCCTACATGGGGTATTCCTAGTTTTGTATTCATTGTTATACCCAATAAATAAACATGTCAATATCTTCCTTTATGTGATTCATTTATTTGATTGTCTAAGGGCTGGGTTTGCCAACTAAATTTTTACCACTTTCAGTCCATTCTATTGTGATTTAGGGGATGGGCAACCCAACCCACTAGAGATGTAAGTTGTCCTCGGCCTTCTCTAATTCTTTTTTATCTTTCAATAAAATGTGTGCATGGTTTCAGATGGCACTTCAAGATTACTAATAACTATTAGTAAACTTGAAGTCCCATCTATTTATATACTTCTAATGTGTGCACATTGTTAAGTTCAGAGGATTGTGAAGCACCAGTACAGCCATTTTCTGTATAAAAAAAACTCAGGTTTATTTTCACCAAAAGAAAAAACAAAAGCAAATCTTGCAAAACATTAAAAATAGTGCTTATCTAAAGCTTAGTTTGCCAGTGGTTTCAAAACTCTCCAAGCCCCCCCCCCCCTTAAATTTTCCATGTATCCACACATTCTAATCCAAAGAGAGAGATGTACTTTACATAGGTTAGACACCTGGCTACTGCTCCAACGGTCCAACCCCTCTCTCTATCCACCTGGGCCTTTTCAGACAGAGTTCCTCCTGTCTGGCTAAAAGTCTAAAATAAAATCTGGACCAAAATAAAATAAAATCTGGATAAAAAAAACCCTTTAAAATGCTACCTTACTGTTGGTCCCCTGTATTCTTGATCATTTTTTGAGATTGAAAATACTGACCTCCTTGAACTTATTCAGACCTTGGCAAATGGAAGGCCATTTGTAAGCTAGATTAGCACAGTTTTTGAGCTGAGCCAATGTCAATGTTGTTTTCTTTTGATTATCCATTCCTTCCATGGACTCTATTTCTCGTTTTGTGATTCTAACCTGAAGACATTAGAGAAACAGTGTAAAAAACAACTGTAATACACACACTGGTTACTACATTATTTTGTGCTTTTTCAAATCAGTTTTCTTTCTTCCATTTGGTCACCATATTATCATTTCTGTCCTTAAATGATAAAACTCAATCCCTATAATGTACATATTAAAGTTCAGTGTCCTCAAGGCTGTTTCTACTGCTTTGAACTACAGAACCACCATATCTCCAGCAATGCCATATAGTATATATGATGTAAAATCCCTTTAATTGCACAATGAAGGAAGTGAACAGATAATGTGGATGCTTTTCCTTATTTTTCGATTTCAAGGTCAACTGGGTGTTGTAGTCTTTAGCTTCCTTTTAGACCCCATTCTCTGGCACTTTCATATGATGTAGATTTATATTTTTCATACATTACACATTTCCCTCCACAAAAAAACTTCCAACTTCAACTGCATCTACACGAACCAGGTAGCTGACTTACAATTACAATATTGGCCAATGGCCAGACATCACTAACAACTAAATTCCCTGTTACTGTTATAAGTTGAAAGGAAAGTCACAGTATTTCAACTAAAAATAATTAGCACTAATTATATGAAAAGGTATTGATTCTGAATAAATATCTGCAGAATATGAAATCACATTAGCAATAAAGAAACCTAAAGCCATGCTTAACTCCGGAATTGTGTGTGCAGACACATAATTAATATCTAAGCTGACAGTTAAATATTTTGGATCTTTTCTTCCCCATCTAGGCAATGTTAAATTGACAGGATTGATTTGATATTTAGCAAAACTCAGATTCTTACCCAAAATATGTTTGGCACATTTCAACATTTCACTTTTGCTCCAAGGAATCCTTTAACAGATTATAAAATGTTTTCTAACTAGTTAAACGTGCGAGGTTGGAGATTAGACTTTTGTCACCTATTAAATTCCAAGGGAATGCTTTCATTTTTGTCGAAATAATCAGCTCAAGCTTACACATTTCCAAATGCAACTGATTGAATATTGAATTCCAATATTAGTATTAAAGCTTGATTACTATAGCTTGCATTAAACTTTAAAGCATCAATGAGATATTTGCTGATCAGTAGTCTGCATCCAGTGTGCGTATTCCCTCTTGTATTTGCAGTACATATATATAAGTAATTTAACATTTAATGATTGGAAAGGGGGCTGGGGACAGAATTACCAAAGTTAACATGTTTTCATTTAAGTAAAAGTAGCATGGAGGCATGTCCTTTACCATGTTACATGTACAAAAGTAAAGCGCCTTAAAGATGAAAGTTAATGAACACCTAAATAGGGCAATACATTAAACTACCACAGCACCTAATCCTGACCAGATCAATGAAAATATAATAAATTCGTATTTAAAATGGCATGTGTCCAGGCATGTGGCCGGGCATACATGGCTCAATGAAAAAACATATTAGAGCAACATCGGAAGCCCTGCACCCTCACGGTGCCCGATGTTGCTTTAAACTTTTACAAGATTTGAGCCATCCATAGTTCCTTCAAGCAGGGTTAATGGATCCGGGATGAATGGAAACGGGTTTCCAACATGTTGGAAAACCTTGGTCGAAATACATTACTTTGAATGGCCGGGTGATCAGCTAGCTGCAGTCCCGGGAGTGTGAAGGGGATGGGGCAAGAATGTCTCTGTGCGAGAGAAGGCCAGCCGGTCACTGGCTGGGGAGAAGCAGAGACCCGGGGGACCACAGGGAAACCAGGTCCCCCTTGAACAGGAATTGATGTGCCCATGTGGTGCACATTGATTACCGTTTAATTAACCCGCGATCAATCACACCTTGGAGACGTCACCACGCTGTGATTGATTGCCGGTGGATTGCACAGGAATTTACCCGTGTATGCTCAGCTATAGAATAGTGGAGGGATGAGATAACACTCTGTTTTTACCATTGTTGAAGAGATTGAAGTCTGGCTTATACTGTATACATGGTGTAAGTCATCACCATCATAACAAGACACACCAAAGAGTCTATTTTAATGCATTTGCATTCCTGTGCCAAAAGAATGAGCGTTTGTTTATAAAGCTTGCTTGTGCTTTAGGAAGCCCTAATGTTACCCAGTAGAGGAGACCTTCAGCCTCAATTAGTAAATGTATCACTAGACAAGAAATTATAAGTATGATCAGCAACTAATGTAGAACAATTGTATTAGATTAACTGAAGGCTGAAGCCCCTCTAAGCCTTCAAGTTATATCTCTGTCCTGTCTAGTCTAATCTTTATACAGGAAGACAGGAATTAATTCAAATCACCTAAATAGAGCATAAAACGTATCATCTTTCTTCAATCTATTTGAATAAAAATACTTTGATATTATATATACCGTATTTTTCAGACTATAAGACACACCTCCCCCCCCCCCTCAGCCGTGGGTGGTCGCGCCTTGGCTCCCAACAAGAAGATTAGCCATGGAGCTGGAGAAGCTGTCAGATGATTATGCTTATACCAGCAGAGTCCTATCTATATCTCTCTCCTTGTCTGTGGAAGCTGCAATTACTCTGACGATGACTGAAGATGACGTGTGTACCATGATAGTACTGCTGCTAGTGGCATCTAGTGGCAGAATTTGGTAGTACATTAATCCAATTGATTTTAACACTTTAAATATTTTTTCTGGTTTTCCTGCTCTAAAAACTGGGTGCATCTTATAGTCTGAAAAATATGGTATATATATATATATTATATATATATTGTGACAAAGTGAGGGTTAAAAGGCCGCTCACTCTGTCTGAAATCGTATTTGATGGGAGGTACATCTCTCCTGGATTGAGACCCTACGTTTGGTAGCAGCTCCAGAATAGTCCTGTAGATCTGGTCGGTACAGCAATAGACGATTTGTTGTTTGGGTCTGGAGCTGACCAGGAGCAGAGCAGGGAGGGTGCTTCTGGTCGTCCAGTCCAGGGTGGATTAGGTTCCAGGTTTTATACCTACTTTTTGGCTAATGAGAGGTGAAACAGAACCTGTAAGAGGAGGAGGAAGTGATTCCCACCAAGGAGGGTGAGAGAACTTGATTGTGGACTGAGATTGTGGACAAAGGGGAAGCTTAGGACAAAACTTCCCTTCCTTTGGCCTGGACATAATAATCTCTCAAGGATTGTGAGACACGGAGCCCTAGCCAACCAGGGCTGCCATCCGTGAGTTTTTGTTTTGTTTTTTTTGTTGCTTACTGCACCGTGTTACTGCACCAGCTTGCCACAATAAACTGTTTTGTTTCACCATCCCTGAGCCTGTTTTGCCTGCAGAACTCTTACCATTTGTAGCTGGTTCCCCACAATATATATATATATATATATATATATATACTGCACAATAATAAGCCCTAACTAGGATACAAATTATGCTATATATTCTTCTTCACATTTACTGGTGCCATGATGGATGTAGCCTTCTAGTGTCAGTTAACAACATATGCTCAGCTTTTGGGGGGTTAACCATTTCAATGAAATTATGATACCATTTTTTTTATCTGTTAGTTACCATTGTTTGTGTGTCATTTTTAAGACTATTTCTCCAAAGTTAAAATTCCTTGTTTTCTGCTTCTCATGGTGTTGACCTCTATGTATAGCCTTTTTATTTATTATTATTCCTGTACTAAAAGTTTCTCTTTGACAATAATCCATTCCCATACATCGCATTTATGTGATGGTAAAAATATACCTTCATTAAAAGAAGACAATTGCATCTATTACATATATAACTGTTCACAGTTATAACAATCACCCAAAAAAAAACATGTTGCATTGGAACTATATTTTCCGTACATTTGGAGAAGTAGATACTGATTTCTTTCTATTTGTATCCATCAACCCCTTACATCAAAACACTGTTAGCATATTTATGAAAACAACCACATTTTAATTGCCTTGTAATGCTTTATTTCCTTTTAATTGAGCCAGTGTGTCCCGAATGCTCCCTTCCAGCCCTGCCAGAGAGCAAGATAAGCCATTAGTAGGAGCATTTGGAAATACAATAGTAAAGCTGCATGCAGAGAAAACTTGTAATGAAAATTTGTAATGTATGTTATAATTCGTACTGATTTCCTTAATACTGTCTGACAAAATGATCTGTTAGAACTATGTACTTTAATGAAGCAGCACTTCTATATAACAACAAAAGTATCTGCATAATACAAATAAACACTGCATGTAACAAATTGATTATTTAAAAACACTAAAATGTTCATTAAGGCGGCTATTATTGAGGTCAGAATCATAGTGGGTTACCCATACAAGGTTACCCTTCCTAACCTCAGTCGAAAATTTTATCATTTAACATTCTGTAGACTGTGAAGACCAGTGCACTCCAGGTCTTGGTACCCATAGTGTTGATACCACCACACCATTGTTGTAGGGTTCCAGACATTTTGAGTAACAATCTGATGAACCTAATGTCCATTTTGACCACATCAGTTCCATGGATGGCGAATAAAGGAGCATACTAATTTACAGAGTGGTAGTAGTTAAGTTCTATTGACTATGAATTATTATTTTAGCTTCTGTGCCTTTAGCTAGGTTTTCATTGCTTTATGTATCCTCCGCCTCCTTCAACTCCTGTTCCCTTCTTCGGGCTTGATACAATTCTGGTTTTCGAGCCTTGCATTTATACACAAAGCTACAAGGTCATTAATATTTTAGCAAAATCAACTGTTTTGTCTCGGCACACTTGACTGCTAGAGATGACAGTGAAGGGTAAAGCCCCCCATGTACAGGTCGATACCCGTATGATCAATGACCCGCAAAGTTGATGATGTCACACAGTGCATGTTCGTGGCCATCGATTGCGGGGTCATTGATTGCCACCACCCTGTCTTTGAGCGGGATCAATTGATCCCGCTTGAAGACAACTTGATCAAACAGGGAACCAACATGTTGGTAAACCAAGAGTCCCTATCCAAAGCATTGAAGGGGAATCTATTGCAGTAGATGCTCATAGATTCCTGTTTAATTGATGATGAACGCTCCAGCCCAGGGTGGTGACTCAAGCGCGTCATTGATTGAATGGGTATCGACCCATGTATGAGGGCTTTAGTCAGTGAAGATAGTAATCAGAGTAAGAAAGAGTTATTTGGGGTAATATAGATAAGAAGTCCAGGTGTGATATTCATCTCTTTAGCAATTAAAATGTCCATAGACCTGGGAAGCAGATGGTACAAACCCTTCCCCAGCGAATTAACCTGCGAAGCGAAGGTACACCATGAAAAATAAGAAGTCACAGTAGGTGGTCATTCCTGCAGCAGTGGCCACAGCATAAAATATCTTAGGAATAAAGGTAGTTATGGGGAATTTAAAATCACAGAAGGAGAGGCTGGAATGAGAATGCAAATTAATACAGAATTTAAAAACTCTAGAATATGGCTTAAACAGGGACAAAACTACCACTACCACTTCCACTTCCATTAAATTTCTGACCACTAGCACCAATATATTACTTTTTTTTTTCAAAATAGATTTTTTCCTCATCACTGAACAACAAGTGTATCTGTACTTCTTCTCTTCAAGTCAAAACTGTTGTTTTTGCAAAAATATTTATGACCTTGTAATTTGGTTTATAGAAGTATGAGTCTCAAAAAGCAGAATTGTATTAACCCTGTAGAAGGCATCTGAGACATCCCGATAGCTTGCTTTTTCAATGACTTCAGTTGGCCAATAAAATGTATTACTTGAACCCCAAACTTTCTCTATTCATCGATGGTACAACTCTCTACTATAACATTGGTTTTATGACTTTTCCACCTCCCTGTCTCACAAATAAAGCATCCTTATGTTTTGTGTACCCCTGTGGGATCAATAAATGTGATAAAAACCCAGAAATCTAAAGTCTTCAAGCAACAATGAAATAAGCTGAACTTTGACTTTATATATATATGCAATACACCAAGTAATTTTCTTGCCATTCCCAATATATATGTCTTCTTCTGCTCTGGCTGACCTAAATGTAAAGAAAAAAAAATTAAGCTGATAGTGTTCAAGTAGAAAGTTATTTTTTTCCTTTACTTCTTTGATATGATATTCTTCACTTTTTATGTGTGAACATAACTATAACAATGTAGTTTTTGCAGAGCCTGAAGTGATTGCAGAATATCTTACCTTGTTTCTCCTGCAAGAGAAAAGCTGGGATTGTAAGCAGCAGCTTTTCTGGAATGTATTTCAAAGTGACATTTGAACTCTCTGGCAACGGTTCACAGGCAGCCAGGAAAGTGGGGCAGAGAGAAGCACATTGTTAGTGATTCGTAAAGCAACTGAAGTTTTTATTATTTACAAGTAGATGATGCTGAAACCCGAACATGCATTGTGTATAGTTAGTTAATATTTAAAGGAATCTTTTGATTTTCTCATAAAGGTAATCAGAAAGGAAATTTCTATTGCTATTCTTGTTTTTTTGTGCTGGCACTTCATAATAAAATGCATTTGGCACTTTGCTGGTAATACATTATAAGTATCAAGTTAAAGCCCTACTCCGACTAAGTTTGTTGCATTTTGTTATACTTGCTTAATATAACTAGCACACAACCTTAGGATGTCACAGATCCCATCATCCCATCCCATCTGCTGTAGCTGCTTCCAGCTCTGAAAACTATCCTTGATGTCAAGGGTTAATTTTCCAGCCTTGGCGCTCCATCTGCTGGATGCTTATGGTTCTTACTGCCCTTTATAAGGAAGTCTCAGGTGAGTTTCCTACTAGCCTCCCTTGTTAACTGCTTGACTTCCCGGTTCCTGAATCTCTGCACTTCGTCCTCGTGCCTCTCCTGATTTCCCGGCTTCTGACTTTCCCTACTCCTAAGGCTTGGCACTACATCCTTTTTGTCACTTCAGCAGCCTCTTGCACAGGTGCTTACCGGGAACCTCAACCTGAGGATTGCCTGCAGCTAAATCCATCACACCTAAGGTGGTCCCTTAGACTCTGTTCCCCTGAAGTTGCTCCCCCGAAGTCCACACCCATGAATCACGAAAGTCACTGTTGCTCTGGTGTCACCCGTCGTGACATAGGACAACTAAGATCTTACAAGCTCACCATTTATCAGAGTCTGGAACAAAACATTTCTGTAGGGTCAGGGTCCCAGCTTTCTCTGACTCTACACTGTAGAGAGAGATTGGAGATTTAATTGAATTTTGACAATTACCACTAGTTCAGCACAAAGACCTCTTTCTGTGTTCTTTCAACTTTCTGGAGATGTGTTTTTATTAAAGATGGGCTGGTGATTCATACATCTTGGCCCTATTTTAACACATTGAAAAATGTTTTGTAAAAAGCCCCTAAACATTGTATTGTCACTGACAATGTTGGGACATATAGCTGGGTAAAAAAGATTAAAATTGATATGGAATTTCCCCAAATAAAAGTCATCAGAACATGGTGTGTTCCCCAACATGGTATTGTCATCTTAATTTCTTGAAGTATTAAGGGGATTTATGGAAGCCTCTACCTGTACATGTTGTAGTCAATTTTACTGAATATGACATTTTCACCAAAACTGCATGGCAGACCTGTGGAAACATATTCTACACAGAGTTTATAAAAAAAATTTTTATTACCTTAGTTATTACCTTAAAATTTGTTTGTTTTTGCATTTTTATCTATTAATTTTTTCCTTGGTAGATGCTACTACATATTCTTCTTACTCCACTAGCGATTAATGGGATGATACCATAAAATAGACTGTTGGTGGTTTTTGGAAATTGTTTTCCAGCTAGATTATTTTTTTTCTTCTAAACAATGGCATGGTTTGTTTCACTTGTCTTATGTTTCTATAGATTCTCCTGGTTCCCAAGCTTGATGAGAAACCCGTTAGGAATGAGAAAATCCATTAAGACTGGTAAAATAATGTGATCTTTTGAGAAAAATTGGTATTATCAAGATCGTTTTGCAAAAAGAATCTTAAAGTTTCGCACAACAGAATGAGAAGTTTTGGAGTTAGAAGTTGATCTACTATCTTGTTCTGACCCCAAGTCAAAGTGTTGTATTTTCTCCCTCTTTAAATCTTTTTAAAATGTCAATATTTTGTGTCCTTTCTACCTTTCTCATTACTTATGTGTGTTTTTGTTTGATATAGCCTTACTTAACGTGTGCATATGTTTTGATTTTACCTTTTTACAGATTTTTATCCAAATAATATACACGAAATGCCTAAAATTAGAACTTCAGGGTAATAAATGTTTCAAGAATAAAAGCGTTTGAAGGGAAAAGTGATAGATGACTTTAATAAATAGTAATAATAAAAACTATTACCATTACTCATTGTCAATGTCACCATTCATCAATCACTGTCAGTTTCAATCATCTATAGCAGTCATCATAAATCCTCAGTACATGATCACTATTATCATCACAAAATTGTGAATGTGCAGCAATGGGAAACAAACTGCTTTACAAATAGTTTTGCAATATAAACTGTAACCTATGTGTGTTACATTCTATTGCTCCAGAAACTAAAACTAAACTGGTATACTGCATTTCTCCATATGAAGATTACATATTTTGTGACAGTAAACATAGTATAGATCAAACACTTGGGCTCTTTAAAGTAGAAATTAGCTAAACAATGTATCTAATTGTGTGTACAAGAATCCTCAAAATGTATCTTTTGACTTTTTCTTCAATTCATTACTGACATGTGACTCCCTCTATGCATTTCTGTTTCGGCAGGCAGCTTCAGGCAAGTCAACAATTCTTAAGCTAGCCATACATGTTCCGATTCCATGGCCGATCGATCACCCATCTGATCGATTCCGCGATGCCAGAGGGAATCGGATGTCCGATCGATCGCCCAATTCAGCCTGTCCCTACCACCTTGGGCGACCGATTCCTGGACAATTCCGTGCCCGATCGATCACTTCACACATGGCAACTCCCCCTGATGTGTGCTGAATGGAATCAGAAAGACCAACATGTTGGTTCTCTGGCAGATCCGATTCTGGGCCCCCGATCGATCGGACTTGATCGATGGGACGTGATCGATCGGGCAAGGTGGGCTTCACGCGATTCCGGGACGATCGATTAGCGTGCACGTGCCCGGAATCGATCGTTCCGGAATCCCTTGGGAATCGGACCCGTGTATGGGGACCTTTAATCGTAGGTCTTCTAAAAGCTCTTTTCTGCGAGGCATGGTTCACATCAGACAGTGCTTTTTAAAACCAGTAAACTGGTGTGTGTTTTTAAAGGGCAGGGCAGCTTTCAGCAACACATACAATATCGTCACACTGATTGGACTTAAGGTTGGTTCACTCCTGGCTCAAATTAGCTCTTGGAGAAATCATTAAGCTAGGAGTTGACATACTTTTTTCACCCTTCACTGTGAATGTTTACATGTTTTGTTCAATGAAAACATGTTTGTGTAGTATTAGCAGACTGTGGTTTTCTACTGGTGTGATTTAGATGAAGATCAGAGCACATTTTATGACCAATTCATGCAAAATTCCACGTAATCTCAACGGGTTCACATACTTTTTCTTGCAACTGTACCTCTCTAAGATCCTGGTCAAAAGGCTGGCAATGGTTATCCCAGCCTTGATCATGAGAGATAGGATTTGTCCAGGGTAGAAGTGGACTTCGTAACATTAGGAAGGTTCTCACAGGAATGGAGTATTTCAGGGCATGGGTCCTAGTGTCGTTAGAAGCAGGAAAAGCCTTTGATAATGTGGCATGGCCTTGGTTGTACCAGGTCATGGAGCGCATGGGGTTCACTGAAGCATTTTTTCACTATGTACAATCAATGTACTTATCGTCTACTGCACAAATTTACACGATGGCAGCCTTATCTGAACCCTTTCCCCTCCATTGGGGAACTAGGCAGGTCTTCCTGCTGTCTACCCGGTTATTCAACATCTCTATCAAAACCTTGACCGGGGGGAGGGGGGGGACCTTACGAACAGCGTAATTTGTAGATTACATCATTTTTTTCAAGGCTTCGTCTGAAATGGAATAAACTTTGTCAAAAACCACTTGCTGTTTCTTAACCACAACCTGGGCAGAGAGAGGGGCATCACTGGCAATCATGCCCAATGCAGCTCCAGTGTGAGGCTTTAAAATACCTAGACATTTTGTTGCCACAATAGTTCTCAGAACGATATGCTAAGAATTACACGTAGCTCATTGCCAAAATTAGTAGGGGGGCTGGAAGGCTGGCAGGCGCTGCCCATCAACACTCTAGGTCATTGCTGCATGATGAAAATGATTTGTTTTCCCTTGCTGCTATACCTGCTGCAATCTCTTCCTCTGTTGCTAAAACATGATGACGTGCATAAATTGACTTCAGCTTTCAACTCCTCTGTATGGAGGGGCAGGAGGGTTAGGGTCACACTGGAGAAGTTGTGCAGGCCTGTAGTGGATCTTAGGGGCAAATCTGCCGGACCTCTGTCTTTACAATCTGGCAGGTCTGCTGCGGTATGCAAGGGAACCTTCTATTTCTCAATTTTACGCAGAAATCGAAACTAGCCGGCCCCTGTCACTAAAGGTGTTACTTAACACTACCTATGGTAGACTGCCAGTTCATATTAAGCATAACATGTCCTAAAAGATACTATTATTGCTCTCAGGGACACTAGGAAACTGCTGGGTATTCTGGGGTCCCTATCACTGGGGATGCCCTTGATATCCTTGCTAGCCTTTCCTCAAGGCTGGGATCATGGAGTGTTTCATGGGTATGAGAGGACAAGGTTATTGGCAGTATAGAAGAGATTCAGACAGCCCAAGGCTCGTAATCATCGTTGAACAGGCACCAGGACCGCATCAGTAAATAGGGGAACAGTAGCGCACAGCAGCCACCCTTACAACTACATTGTAATGTAGTTTTTGCATACATTAAGTTTAAAGTCAAGTGGAAATTTCAAAGTTTTAATGCAAAAACGTGTGACGTGTTAGATACTTACTTTCCCCCAAATTTCTTTCCTACAGCTAGTCTAAATTTCGTGTTTGTACAAAAGCTTTGCTACCCCAAATCTACATATGCCACATACCAAAATATATAGAAAATTTCATGCAAAACCACTGTGAGTTTCCCCCTCCAAGGTTACGATATAGGGGGCAAAAGAGGATTTTAAAGGCATTCACAACAATTAAGGTAAAATTATACAGTGAGACATAAAAAAGACATACATTGTGAAAGTAGCTAAACTTTAGGTGGGTATACCAAAAAACATATAGAAGAAACAATGCAGTACACCCAGTATCTTGTTCAATATTCTCAGCACAAGAAAAGATGATACAAGACCACACATTAATAGAGGCTGCCATACACTCACCGACAGATCCCTGTCGCCCCGCAGCTCGGTCGGCCAGAGAACGGACATGTCCGATAATCTCTGGCCGATGCTGACCGGTGTCTTCATTGAAGCTAACGGCCGGCACACAAAGGGTGCCCGCCGATGCTGTCAGCTCTGGAGAGCAGCGTGATGACGTCATGATCTGAGCTGATCTGAGCTGCTCTGTCGGCTCCCCACTTGTTACGTGTGTGGGGGCCTTAACTGATTCTCTTCTGTAGATACATCTGTCAGACACCCGGGTCACCTGGGGGGAACGCGGCGCCATCGGGGTCCCCAGTATGGTTAGTGGGGTCC
>CM070033.1:157819008-157843339 GCA_036250615.1 Ptychadena robeensis
ACTCCTCCCCCCGTGGTCGGGTTCTACCTATCATCACAAACCCCGGTGGAGCGGTGACAACATCATATTTTGTAGGATCTCTTGAAGAAGCAAGTTTTCTTGCGAAACAAGACTCTGGGTGTGCAGCATTGTTTCCTCTATATGATTTGACAAATTGTTGGTATACCGTATAGCTCCAAACCAAACTATCAGTATAGAAAAAAAATCAAAGGGCCAATAACAATGGTACAAAATCTCAATATACTTTATCACACGATGACAGCTAGTTACCCCCTTCACCATATCCCAATTCTTCTAAAATTATTTTTTAAAGTGATAAATGTCTTGTTTCACTAACATTTGGAAAAAAACAATGATAACATGGAATATTGGAACAAGGACACAAGGTGCACAACCTAGTGCAATATAGTAAAGTACTGTAAATGTAAATTTATATTCCCATTCAAGTCTTTTTTGCTGTGATTTCAAATTCACATTCAACCCACAACTAGAAGTCCTACAGAGGATAATAAAAGAGCTACAATGTAAATGTAGACTCATACAAAAATTCTAAACTCTGAAATACAGTTTAAACAGGAACAACAACTTCATGTGCCATTACAACTTCAACTGATTTCCTGAACACAATAACCCCTCCCCGCCTCTTTTTTCAAAACTGATGAAACTCTTCATGACTGAACAATAAAGCTGGCCACACACGGGTATGGTGACGTCACCACGCTGTGGTCAATCATACAGTAATCAATGTGCACCACATGGGCACATCAATTACTGGACGATGGGGACCCGGTTCCCGGTTCCCTGGCAGCCAGCTTCTTCGGCTGGTTGGCAGCGCTGTACCTGAGCTGGAGACAAACAGCACAGACCCAGCCAAACCTCCTGTCTTCTGGCAGAGCTAGCTGGATTCGTGTTGGCCACGCCTCCTTCACACAGACACAGCCACAGCTGAACACACAGTTTGTGTTTAGCTGTTCTGTGTCTCCGGCTCCAGCTGTCATCCATTGCATTGAATAGGGAATAGCGGGTCCCCTATTCAATGCAATGGATTTCGACCAAGGTTTTCCAACATTTTGCAACTGTTTTTGACTGTTTGGTCGAGGTCCTTCGAGCAGGATCCATTGATCCTGCTCGAAGGAATCTTGGATGACTCAGATGAAGTAACAGATGAGAGGAGAATCGGGAGCCGTGAGTGCGCACGCCGCCCGATGTTCCGCTAATCTGTTACTTTATCGAGCCGTGTGTGGCTAGCTTAAGTGTGTCTAGACTCTTTAACTTTATGTCAATTAGCCATGTTTTATCTGATAATTTAAAGACCATTTCTCCAGAAAATATCTTTGTTACCATATTTCTTGCTTCCCAGCTCTATGGACATTTTAATTTCTGAAGGAGGTAAATATCATGGCTGGACCTCTTATTTCTATCACCCCCAACAACTCTTCCTAACTCTGATCACTATCTCCACTAACAAACCCTTTACTCTCACCTCCATCAGTCATGTGTGTCTAGACAAAACAGTTGCTTTTGTTTAAACATTTATGACCTTGTTATTTTGTGTATAAACGTTTCAAATACCAGAATTTTATTAAGCCAGAAGAAGGTATCTGAGACACCCTAAAAGCTTGCTAATTTAGTTAGCCAATAAACAATATCACTTGAACTACAAACTTGCTGTATTCATCGATGGCTAACATTTCTTATCTAATTATCTTTCTATTGCTATTATCTCCTGTCGGTCCATTTTTGAGAAATAGTGATGGTGTAACTAAAGCCTGCCATACACACCCCGACGGGTGCAGAAAGACCGGTTCCGATATGCCCCGGAATGCAAACGTGTGCACCCTGGTGCATTATGGGGCCCCTTCAGTCGGCCGGCACCCTTCATTGAAGCTTATGGCATCGGCTTGCATCGGCCAGAGAATATCGGACATGTCCGTTCTCCAGCCGGCTGAGCTGTGGGGCGACAGGGATCTGTCGTCCCATGTGGGCACATGCCGATAAGCAGCCGATTTTTAACCTGACCGACGGCGCGAGTGCGCACGCCCGTCGGTCAGGTTAAAAATCGACCGCTTATCGGCATGTGTATGCCAACATTAACTGTCATTACACTTCTTTGTAATAAATAATTTTGTGATTTGGTACTATAACTCCAGCCCCTTACTACCCTTGCTTTTGTCTTTCTTTATTGCTCCATTAATTAACTTTAATGTGATGGGGGGGGGGGTATAGTTTAAGAAAAGGAAGATATGTGTATGGACAATAAGGAGTTAGGAAGCAGGTTAAGCCACACTCTTTTCCTTAAAACCTGTATTGGTTTTAAAATGCACATAGCATTTACCCTTTATTTGTTTAATCTGAGAAAATGAATAATACTATGGAATTTTGCATGTTGAATTTTCCCCTATTAATAAGCCAATGCACCAAGAATGTGCATGACATGTGTGATTAAAATTACACCAGCCTTGAAAGCTTCCTAATGAAAGCAATGGGAATTCATTAAAATAACAAAAAAGATATTTACTGAAGGTAATAACTGTAGGAGGCAGTATATGTATCATATAAATAATATAGCTCATAATAGCAATATTAATTTGAATATTTTAATGAAGTAAGACTTTCAAGGTGATAATATATAAAGTTATAATCAAATCAAGTTTCAGGGTTTTACTGTGTCAATTAGAAATAAAGCCTTGAAATGCTTTTAGAGAGACATTGCCTATAAGAAGAGAGGAACAAAGAGGATCAATGTATTCTTTATTTGTATTGTTTTTGAAGTGTGCAATATGATTTTAATTACATTGTGCTAAGCAAAGCTTTATTTATACATTTATCCGTTGAATCATGAACAAAATAAAAACACAGCATATAGGTATCATCCAAATCACTGGATTGCGGTTATAAGTGCATTAAAAAATATCAGTCAGCTAGTTGAACGTTTGAAAACAAATCTAAACATTTATATTGATCATTGAACTCCACAGAAGAGGATAGTTCAATGAGTGTAATTGTTAAATTCAGTCATGCTATAGGCATGATAGTTACAAACCCTCCCACAGAAATAGAGCAGGAGAAGTGCAGCTTCTCTATTTGAAGAACCCCCAGCTAAATGCTAGGCTTCCTGTGGGAACAAAGCGCAAAAATTCCAGGTAGATGTCAGGATCCGAACCCAGGCTTTGGTGTCTGGCTTTGGTGTCACAGCATAGTCAGGAACAAGGGTAGGTCAGTAGGTAATATTGCCAGGTAATCAATGGAGCAAGATGAGGAGTAGTCTGGTAATACGATGCCAAGATTCCGAACAGAGGTGATGATATTAAGAACCCAAGAATAGTGATGAGTGCATAGGCAATATTCGAATTTGCAATATTTGGCGAATAATTCTACTTATATTCGATTAGATATTCACAATTTTCACATTGCCATTACCTTAAAAATTAATGGTAACATGCTATATCTATTTTCAAATTGTGAATATATATTTGCAAGGCATGGCCATAAAGCTTCTCGTTCATAATATCGCAAATATTCGGGATTGCGAATATCCAACACCATATTCACAAATTTTGCGAATTCTGGAATAGCCGATATTCGTCGAATATATTCCCAATTCAAATATTCGAGCTCAACACTACACAAGAAGCATCAAGATATTGGCAGGAGCACAATAATCTGGCAATGAAGAAGAGCAAGGGCATTGCTTTTATATGAAGGGGAGGGAGGGGCCAGGGGTTCAGGGTTCAAGGAGAAACTTGGTAACAAGGATTTTTTTTAGTACAAGGGATTCAATGAGGTACCAAATTAGACAGGTGGCTCAACAGACAGAGCTGCAGCCAGACACCGAAGCATCCCTGGGTTTGGATCCTGACAGTAAAGTTGGAGCATGCCAGTTCCTAACCAACACACAAACACATTATTGTTGGCCATCGCTATGACTCAAAGAGCTATGCATGAGGAGGATGGAAAAGTGTCTTCTCTACTAAAAAGTTTCAGCACAGCTAACCAGTGTAAAGTGACCCAGATACTACTAAATGTCACTAAGTAAATAGCTATACATACTAGATATAAGTATTCCTCTAGGAGTGTTAGAGTTTTGCCCCTCCCACCCCGACAAAAGTTGTTCGAAGAGGGAGTGCGAGGAGGGAGAGCTTCTAGCAAAACAATCCCACACCCCCTTTCCTTCCGAAGTTGTAGAGCAGGGTGCTAGCAACACCACACACCACCTCCCTAGGTGCTTCGACAGTGAGCATACTGTCACACAGTAAGCAGAGGCTGCCAGCAGTCCTGGTTGCCATGCGATGGGGCATCCTGGCATGAGGCCGCCGGGACCCCTAGATGCTGACTGCCTAGCACCCAGAGGACGGGAGTGCCCTCTGTCCTCCCCTGATAGTGCCCTCTGTCCCCCTGTTTTTTGGTGGTACAAGCAAAGTATGTATGAAATTGCTTCTTTTAAGGGTATGGTTATTTAACATGGTGATAGATAAGAATACAATTAATGCATTGCACTGTGGCAACTTCCCATTAATAGAGCATATCAATACTGTGTCAGAAACAACTTTTTCCAGTTCTTTCACATGTGCCATGTAGATTTAAAATCACAGTGTGATCAGTTACTGTCACTGCACCCAGGTATGTCAGGATTCTGCCCCACTGAAACGCTGCATTATCATAGAGCAGCAGAAAGGAGGGGCTGCAAGGGACATTTGGGATATAATCATTACAGGTGAGGGTTATTATTTTTTGCTGCACTCTGCCCTATTATTGGCGGTTTTAGTGCCAATCATACAAGTACAAAAGCAGGTAATAAGTCTGCTCTAAACCATTAGTTCCGATCACTGTTGGTGAATTCTCCATATGATGTGTATTATTTAAGACTTTTAACCTCAGGCTTTTGTCAAACAATTGTCAGTCTGAAACTGGAATTTGTTGAGTTCTTCTGTACTTGGAGTTTGTTAAGTTTTTCTAAAGGTAAGAACATAGTCCTAATTCAAGCACATATTTTTACTCTTTGCATACTAGGTGAATTATATGCCTTTTCAGTGTGTAAATTCTTTATATCATGTGATTAATTAAACAAAGAGCATCTTAAATAACATATGGGCCTTTTTGTTTCTTTCTGACACAATATTGATGTGAATAAAGAGCTAGAGAGTCCCGTTTATTGTTTTAAAGTTGATTTCTGGTTTTGCAATTATTTGTATACTTTTTTATCCACATTTTCTTCTTTGTTGGGTAATCATCTAACTACCACGCAGTGTAAAATGGTTTATATAATATGCTAATCCATTATTTCACACAGTTTATTTCAGCAATTATCTCACTGTAGCCCTCACTTTCGGTAGCCCACACTGCTGTGTGAAAGTGCTTCTAAAAAGGTGGTCTACTTTATTGTTCACTTCTCATAGCTGAAATAAATGAAAATTCACATCGCATCTCTTACCCTGAATGGAAAAATAGATTTGCATTGCATATGAGACCCCCGCATGTTGTTTTAGGATGTTAAACTAGGCTACATTTTCTTTCTTGCATGTTGGCAAATAGCTAAGTATTTCTACTTTGCATTAAAGTCATTAAGTTATAAATAATTTATGAAAGATAGATATTGAATATTGAAATAGCCTCACCAGAGAAAACAAATGAGTATAGACTGGCAAAATAATGAGACGACAGTGAACTATTTTCATCTTTAAATAGAGTTAACCCTTTGCATGATTGAAATGTAGAGGGTGGCTTAATTTTTTGGGCATTGAAATGGTTCTCTTTTTCATTTTCATTTAATTGTGCTTTGAGGATTTGAAGAAGTAAAATATATTAGGATCTTGATTTAAAGCAAACTTTATGGATACATCTAAGATAATTAATAAGATAACAATAATGTAATATAAACCGAAAAGATGAATTGGACATTATTTCTTATCATCTTAGCCCGGAGGAATTTTCGACACTTGGTTTCTTTCTATGCGAAGATTAAAAGTCTGTTTTGTTTTTAAACAAGGACTACATTATTTGGACTCCATTAACCTTTTGTTTCATTTATAACTGTGTTGCTATTCTGACCATGCCTTGTTCATTATAACTAATCATTTATAGTAAAATCATCAATCATTTATAATCAAAATCACATGGGGTAATGTCAGTTAAGTAGGATGGCCTTGAGAAAGTCCTCTTGTCCTTGCTTTGGTAAGGAGAAAACTCTGATGGGTGGATAGACTGGGACTTCTAGTCTCTCCACCCATTAACCCCCTTTTTGTTAGATTGTCTTTGGGATGTTGGCCATATACCTACTGGGGAAGTGTGGTAATTTCTTTATGCAAATAATGTAACAATCTGTGGTTAGGCTCGGAGTCCAGTAGCTGAAACAGTGACTTCAGTAATGGCAGGATCAACAGGTAGGAGGCAGCAAGCAGGAGCGTGGTCAAAACAAGCGTACGTCGAAAGCCGATGGTGTTGACTTACAAGGGAGCAACATTACTTTAATTACTCATTCAATAACTCAAAGATTTAAAGTGTGGGAAGGAGAGTTTATTTTCATTCTGGTGGATGTGATTTGGAATGAGGACAAGTGCTGAACATTTGTTAATATTGAATATATCAAAGTGGTGTTTGGATATCGTACAGCAGCTGTGATTAGGGTTAGGAATAAACACAGTTTAATTGTACATGAATTAAAAGAATGACTTCCCAGATTAATAAATCCATTGCTCTTTACCTGAAGCTCTACTATAAAGTATAAACCAATGGCAACATTAATATTACTATCTAGTTAAAATAAGATTTTAACTAGTAGAATCTCAGCATACGGTCATGTTATCATTTAGATATGCACAATGAGAGAGTTTTCTTTACATAATGCATGAAATGGAATTTTCCTCTTCAGCAGGAAGTTACAAGCTCTTTCATTTCCTTTAATACTCAGCTAAAAGCCTAATACCTAGACACTAGAGATCCTCTACATAACCAACTCCCAAAGAATGATTCCTGAATGTTAATAGATACATACAAGAAGAACTGTCACATGCATTAGGACTTGGTAACAAATATTTATTTAATGTTGGGATTCTGATTAATGTGTCAAAAATTATAAATGACATTTTGATGATATATAATTAGGAAGCAATAAAGAAGCCAAAGTTGAGCAATGGCTTTTAGAGACATTCACTTTCCTTTTTTACAGTCACATTGAATTGTAATATCTGTTCTAGTTTTATTTAATTATTTCCTTTCAGTTCCACACAAATACTAATATATACTAACAATATTTCCCATTAATTTGTGATTTATTTTAGACAATTCGGTCTTTTACATTTATTGTGGAGTTAAAGTAAATGTAATTAAAAAAACACAATAAAAAAGTTGTCTATAAGCTGAAGCTTGTGAGATGTAGAAATTTAGATGTAGATTTTCACAATGTACAAAATAAGTGGGAGTGGGAGGCTGAAAGACCTGGCTGACAGTGTTATTTAGACAAAAAGAAGAATGGGGGATGGATCCAATTTGTAATTCAGTAACAAGCCACATGAGTAAGGTCTACAATCGGAGTCCTTACATTTAGATGCCTCTGCACATTGACGTCAATAGGTCTGAAGTCATCCAGTGCAGAGAACTTATGGTATCACCATACACATGCATATACACATGCATACAGGAAGAAAAATAAGTATTTGATCCCCTGCTGATTTTATATGGCCAGTAGTCTATAATTGTAGCTTTGAGATACAGAATAACAAAAAACCCTCACAAATTGCACTCATTTCAGAGATTGATCTGTATTATAGAAAAACAAAAAAGTATTTCATCCCTTCACAAGAAGATGACAAAGTACTTTGTAGCAATACCTATTGTTAGCAATCCAGTGGTGAAATGTTTCTTGCAGTTTGCAGCCAGGTTTGTACACAATTTAGAAGGGGTTTTGTCTCTTGGATGTTCTCCAAGACAGTAGGGTTTTGAGAGTTTTTTGGAACTCTCTCAGTTCTCTCCACAGATTTGTTATGGGATTAAGGCCTGGAGACTGACAAGGCCACCTAAGGAACTCAATGTCCTTTTTTTGTAGGCCACTAATTTTTTAGGCTTGTGTCATTATCATGCTGCCATGCCCATTGACTACCAACTTTTAAGTGTCCTGGTTAAAGGTAGGAGGTACTTGATCATCCCTTTGATGCAATGATGGTGTTCTGTCCCTTTAGCAGAAAAACACCCCCAAAGCATAATGTGCCCATCTCCATGTTTTAAGGTGAGGTTGGTCTTAATTAATTTTTACCTAGTTCCCCTTTTGGATCATTTAGATGTTTATTGACGAATTGCAGAAAAGCCTGTACATGTGCTGTCTTCAGCAGGGGGACCTTGCAGTTACTGCAAGATTTCAGTCCATCATGATGTAGAGCGTTACCAATTGTTTTCTTGGTGACTAGGGTCCCAGCAGTGTGCTCATGTTCATTGCACCTGTACAAGGTGAGATCATTTAGTAAAGGAAAGTGTCACTTTCATTTAGGAATTATCACACTAACTATTGTCACCCATTCTGCCCACCAAGCTGTTTGGTCAAAGTCTTGTAGCCCAATCCAGACTTGTGTAGGCTACAATATTGTTAATGACATCTTTGGACAGCTCTTTGGACTTGGTGCTTCATTTTTGATCTAATTGGTTACCTCTTAGGACTGGTGTATCTTATACATGTACTGTAATAACAAGCAGGGATTAGGATAACTCATTTGCAGGGGTTATCCCTCCATTAACCCTGTGGGCGTTATGGACTTTTTACGCCATTTTTTATGGCACGAAAAGCCATTTCCCCCGCAATCGTGGCGGATTGCTGGCTCTCTCGCCAGCCCTCTACACACCGCCGGTGTCAAATAGACGCCTGTGGTGTGTGGGGAGTAGGGTGGTGCCATAGACCTCCATGTTAATGGATGGATGATGCTGAAGACACAGGCCCGGAAGGCTCAGTGTGTCTGCAGCTCTGTAGAAGAGCTGCAGGCACACAGAGAACTGGCGTTTGTGCCCAATCCCGGCAAGTAGAAGAAGCAGTTTGATTCACAATCAAACTGCGCCCAAACTGGCTTTGGGCATATCGCCCAGGAGGTTAAGCTTGTTACCAGAATAAAGTACAACTGGGAGACAAATCTTGGTGAATAATAGGGGATAAAACACATTTCACTTATTGCAATGACTGTCTTTTGTGCACTGAGTTTGTAAGGGTGTTTTTTTTGTTATTCTGTGCCTCACAGGTACAGTAAACCTACCATTGCAAGTATAGGTCATTTGTTTGTCACAGTGCAAACATAGAAAATCAGCAGGGGATCAAATTCTGATTGCCCTCACTTTACATGTCTTTTGTTTGTGTCACTGACATGCAATATGTTGTTGTCATTCTTGGTGCAGACACAGAAGCATAGAGGAGTTTTACTTTTTAACTTACCCTATCAGGGCCTGGTGCTGCTTTATTTCAGGTTAATAAACCTTTAGTGGAATTAATGGGTTCAATTTGGAATTGAGGGGGTTGTGTTAGGTAGCTTATGGTCATGTGGCTATGCTAGGGTAAGGGGTTTAAAGAAAAGATGAGCTTTGCTGCACACAGACCAATATTGCGATGAAAGGGGTGTTGGCTACAGGAGGGGCTGTTGGGATGAGAGGAGTTTTTCTCAGGGGTTGAGTTCTGGTGAATGAAAGAGATTTGTTAAACAAGGGTGCAGCTTGCTAGGTAAGTGGTGTTTGTTGGTAGACAGAGGAGTTTTGCTGGGAGAGTTTTTTTTTCTTTGTTTTAATGCAGTATTTAGTATTATAGAATCACACCTGTCAGTTAGAGATGGTCAATATTTTTTTCTTAAATCAGCAATTTCGAGGATTTCAAGTTAATTGCAAACTTGTTGGAGATGTCGAGAAGGTTTGGGGCATACAAAAAAAAAGTATGGCTGTAACACAAATAGTTTATGCCTAAATTATGTACAACGTCAAATCAAATTTTTTTTGCATTTGCAGTTTTTTACAATGTTTCCACAGCCCTTCTCTATATCTCCAGCAATTTTGGTGATTATACCATTTTCAGATGCTTTGCAATCAGCTCACAAAGTCAGCTAGTCGAGAAATTGGACCATCTCTACCATCAGTGTGTTGTTACCAGCGTGGCAGCTGTTACCAGTGTGCATCTGGTCATTGTGAATTTTGTCATAATTGTCAAATTATGGCCCAACAATAGTAACAGTTGCCTATTAGTGATGGCGCGAACCCTCCCTGGGGTGTCCGCGAACAGGGCGGGTCGAACTTCAAAGATGTTCGCCGTCCGCTCTGTTCGCGGACATATTCAAATTCCCCGCCTCTAGGCGGGGAATTTGAAACGGAGAAACCGGATGTGACGTCAGTGATGTCACATCCGGTCCGTGGACCGCAACCTGGAACGCATAGTTCCTGGTTACGGCCGCAGGATGTGACGTCACTGACGTCACATCCGGTTTTTCCGCCGGTCTTCTCACTACAAGACCGGCTTCTGTAGTGAAAAGATTCTTCCTCCGGCAGGATTACACAGGTTGTGATCCTGCCGGAGGAAGAATTTAGACCTTCTTCTGGCCGGCGAACAGTACGGGTCGAACACCCGTACTGTCCGCCGGCGAGGCGAACGGCGAACATGCCGTGTTCGCGGCCGAACTGTTCTCCGGCGAACAGTTCGGCCCATCTCTATTGCCTATATGTTATATTTTGCTGATTTTTGCTCCAATGTTATTCACTTGTTTGAAACTTGTCACAGATAGCAATGTGTTACCACCCCCTATAAAGTTATGTTGCCTTTTTTTTGTCCTCATATACTAGTAACATTTGTATATTGCCCCAGTCCTGTTTGTGGATTTGTTTCATATTATTATTTGCCCAGATATTGTAACAATTACCTTTTTGCCACCTGAAAATTAGAAGAGTTGACAAGTCACAGCTGTTTAAACCTGAACTGTATGAGTAACATGAACTGGACACGTATTTATGGAACCATCTGGAAAAGTTGGGAGTGACGTAATATTACTGGAAAGTCTCAGTTCTGCCTGATTCACAGCCAGCCAGAAATAGATTTCCTTGTCTCTACTAGTTAGTTGTTTTTCTACCTTTATCAGAAAATCGATCAACCTGCTGATAGGATTCTAAGACTAGAACAGCAATAAGAATGTTAATACACCGGACTGGTATGAAGAACAAGCAAATCAACTGCCACATGTCCAAGGGTGGCAGCCATCACTACTTGGACATAGTCACATTATTTATATACACTATGGTCTGTTTTATATTATCTGACATCAAATTGTAAGATAAATCGTTGTTTGCATTCGCATCATATAATCCTACGTTGCAGTTGTTCTAAAATACTTATATTTTCCATGATTACAATGTTACCTTGATATTATCTTTGGAAATGAAAGTGTAAGACAGTTCATATTTTCTGAGTTGTAATAAATGTAATTACATGAGAATTTGCAATCAGTAATTGAGCAGAGGTCACTAGATACGCTGTGAAATCCTCCTCCTCTTCCAATATAGGAAAATATCAGGTTTATAATATAGTATAAAATTATACATTGTGAATATATGGATTCGGAAAAAGCAATCAGGCTTATGTAAATGCCATGTACCTCTTTATATTTAATTTGCGTTGTAAGTTAGGTTTTTATTAATATAACTCATCTGTAAATGCAAACTAAAGTGCAATGTGTATCCTAAGAATGTCATGTCTCTTTCATATACTAGAAATATGAACATTTTTAATGAAAAATTGATCTGACCCAATCCTAAATCACAAATAAAATAGCTTATATTCTTATTGAGTATGGCTTTCGTATACCCGTCAACTTTTCACTAGGAGAACAATGGTCAGACAGTTTCCAGTTGGAATATTACAAAAAGAAGACATGAATTGCTAAGTGAGTCTTAAGCTAGCCATACACGGCACGGATTCCCTGGCTGATCGATTCACCATCCGATCGATTCCGGCGATTCCGCCGGGATCCTCAGGTGTGATCGATCGGCCAATTAAGGAATCCGATCGCTGCATACCACCTTGTCCTGCCGGATCCGTGTCCGATTGATCACCTCCCGGAATGCAACTCCCGCTGATCTGGGCAGAATCGGACCCGAAAGACCAACATGTTGGTTCTCTGGCGGATCCGATTCTGAGCCCCCGATCGGTCGGACCCGATCGGACGGACAAGGTGGGCTGCACGCGATTCCGGCACGATCGTTTCGCGGGCACGCGCCCGGAATCGATCGTCCCGGAATCCGGTGGGAAACTGACCTGTGTATGGGAGCCTTTAATTCTTAGTGAGTGTAAAAGAAATCATTAGACCATAGCTACATCTGGTCATTCTCATTTGTGTATGTCTAGTATTAAGTGAACCTTTGATTTTCCTTTACAGTAGAAAGTTCAAGTTCACTTTACCTTATTGACTCTTTCATTCCCAGACCTAACTTTTAATATTGGTGAACTTAAGGCAGATATAGATAACACCTTATAAAAAAACAACTCATCAATTAGTGTAGAAATAGCATAGGTTTTATATAGGGAAGGAGATGCCAGAAGCCTATTAACAGGTTCAATATGAAATATGAATGCACGCTAGCACTCCCCATGCCTGCAGAGTGTGGACACAAAAATCCCAGCATATATGATGAAACCAAAACTGCAGTAACAATGGGTAACAACAAGGTTATGTTGATGCAGTCCGCCTTGTAAGAAATGCTCATGACGGCGTCCGGTGGCCCTGCCAATGTCTTTTATTTTTTAATCTCCTGTCCTTTCCAACATAGCCTTTTTTTGTTAAACCAAACTCTATGAATGTTGACTTATCAAATGTGTACAATATTGGATCATAGTGTTGAATTTTAACATCATTATATCCTGATTTGATCCAGAGACATCAAAGCACAAAAATTGAGCTAATAAACTGTGAAATGTGTCATGCTTGTGCTGATTCTGACTCAAAAATGAATTGTTGGATGAACTATTGACAAAATGTAAGTATTGTAAGTTCGATCATGTAATCAAATGTATGTATTGTATGAAATTAACAAAGCTTTATATTTTTAAATAAAAGTCTTAAAACATTAGTTCTACGTAAATACTAAATGACTAATAAATCCCCTTTGTCCCATTAACCCCCCTGCTGTTCCTGATGGCTCCATCTCATTCAGCGCTGACAGTATAGCAATGGTCGAGATGAAGCCATCAGGTCAGATCAGAGCCCCAGCATCACAGATTTACTATTCTGTGCTGCTACGGGGCTCCGATCTGAAGGAGAAGCTGGAGGAGGAGCATGGACCCCTCCCCCCCCCCGAGTGACGTGATGATGTCACATGGGGGGGGGGTGGCAGGACATTCAAATGGAAGTCCCACCATGGAAATCTGCATCACACAACATGCAAAACACATTTCCAATTGAATAAAAATTTCATTATGAATATAGAAAAACATAAATATGAATACATACTGTTTTGAAATCATACAAAATACGTATTTTAGAGATTTTATCATTAAAATAATACCTTTTATTATATATATCATTTTTAAAAGTTTACATAATTGTTTGTTTCAAACATTATTATTATATTCAGGATGTCCACTAGACCCTTGTATGGACAGATTTTAGAAAGTTACAGGTCAACAACAAAATCAAGTCTATGGTGCGCTTTTGGTACAGAAATCTGGACCTCAGCAGAGCACTAGGGAGGTTAAATTGGGAGGTACAATTAGATTGAAAGTAAACCATAAACCTGATTCTTTGTAACTGGGATGTTGGTATAAACACATAGCTGGTGCTAGTAACCTTTCTCATTTTTAAATAGTAAATAATTTGTTTGCTCTGATACACAAAATATAAAATGCTAAATGAAAAGGAAGGCATGGATAGAAGAAAAAAAAGTATTTAATAACTCTGTCATTCTCCACCATTGTGTTGAATCAGAAGGTTTGAGGGGTATTTTTAACCAAGACCTATTGATGAAGCAGTAGAGGTCATGGTGGAATAGAATGTAGGAATGATTAAATGTTCTCTGTAAATATCTATTTTAAACTGTGGGATAGAGGTCCATTTGTCTTTCGTAGGAAGGAAAAGATGTTTAGTACTTACATATTTTAGATGAACCTGTTGCTTCAGCCCTCACAACCAACCCACAGCTTCACTTTACATTGTCAAATAATCCTCTTATATCTATTTCCCAATATATCAGTTTCCTGAGTTTTACTTAATGATATTGATGTTTACTCATAAATTATAAATATAATGCACTTTACTAGTATATACATATAGATCAATGCATATAGCCTGTTATATTAATAAGTAATCCAAAAGAACTGCTTATCTATGATTATGTAAGAAGCAATGCAGGAACTCAGCATGGGGAAATTAGAAACATTATTCCATCCCACGAGAGAATACACATTATGTTGTACACTCTAAGCTATCTCATAACGCATAAAACTAAAATGAGATCCATTATCATCCTCAGCGTTCCAAAAATATCTGCCATAAAAGTACACATTCTATTTAGAATGTATATGAAAATTCTGATTCACAATATAACTTCTGTAAGAAAAGATGTAGTTAGAGTAATATTGCCATATTTTATCTGATTTACAGGTAGAATTCACACACAGTTTTATGTACATCAACTCTGGTTCTCATTGACTTTTAAAAGGATGTATTTAATGAAATAAAACATTTTCTTTGGTCTATTCAATGAAAAAGATTCTTCCTATTATGCAAAAAAGTTAGCAGATGAATAATGTATATTCTCCTTGCAAAAAAAAAACTAACTCAACATATGTAACTGTAAGTTAGATAATTCAAGTAATGCAGCATGCCGGAGCTGTAAAGGTTTGTCGTATGAACAAAGCAACATCTAAGACATTAAAAGACAAAACTCATAAAAGAGAGAAAACTCAAGCTGCAATAAATGTACAGTGAGACTGAAATATATATTAGAAACAGACATGTCATGCACAAACATTTCTAAAACATTTGCATTGGGTGAAAATTCAATGACTTGGGTTTCAAATGAAATATCAACCGGTCATTGAGTATGCACATGAATAAAAATTTACCATTTTATTAAAGTGTTTAAGTAATTAGCTATTGTTTCACAGTATCCAATAAATGTGAATATAGAGAGTCTCTAGAGAAAAAAGTTGCACGGAAGAGAACAATGTTTAAAAGAGGAACTAAAAGTTTTGAGACATTTTATGTTTATTTTTTTTAAGAAACTGTAATTAACACTAATCACCACTAGAGATGGGCCGAACTGTTCGCCGGAGAACAGTTCGGCCGCGAACACGGCATGTTCGCCGTTCGCCTCGCCGGCGGACAGTACGGGTGTTCGACCCGTACTGTTCGCCGGCCAGAAGAAGGTCTAAATTCTTCCTCCGGCAGGATCACAACCTGTGTAATCCTGCCGGAGGAAGAATCTTTTCACTACAGAAGCCGGTCTTGTAGTGAGAAGACCGGCGGAAAAACCGGATGTGACGTCAGTGACGTCACATCCTGCGGCCGTAACCAGGAACTATGCGTTCCAGGTTGCAGTCCACGGACCGGATGTGACATCACTGACGTCACATCCGGTTTCTCCGTTTCAAATTCCCCGCCTAGAGGCGGGGAATTTGAATATGTCCGCGAACAGAGCGGACGGCGAACATCTTTGAAGTTCGACCCGCCCTGTTCGCGGACACCCCAGGGAGGGTTCGCGCCATCACTAATCACCACTAATTAATGTTAAAGGCTGCAGGATCCACTTGGGCAGTTTGGGAGCTCATGCGGCACCTTTTTTTTGCGCACCGTACTGCTCCTATTACCCCCAGCCTGTCTCCACTGCTGTAGCTTGGGTGCAGTGGTGGAAAAAAAATATGCGGCTTACCGCATTATTCGAGTGGCACCGCACCCTGACATTGTCCAAACTGCATGTCCGCATCCATTGAAATCAATGGATGCGGAACGGATGCAGCTTTGGTGCGTTTTTTTTGTCCATTGACAGCAATAGACAGAAATAAAGAAATAAATAAACACAGCAATTCTTAGGTAAACCATTAGGAAGCCGCAAGAAAACCGCAGGGTAACCGCCACTTATGTGCACCGGAAATGTAAGCTTACTGCATGTGTTTTTCTTTCTGCATTAGTGGAGCCTTAGCCTAATATCCTTATGGTGGCTTATGGAAATGTTTTTATTTCATTTTAAATGTCCACTACACAAGGCTCAAACATGAGTTGGAAAGCATTATCAATTTGTGAAAGATAAACATCAACTTTTTTCTGTCCTTCTCTAAATAAAATTATAGTGGTGTATTTTAGCTTCTATCCATCAAGTGTGTCAAGACAAAATATTTGTATTTTGTTAAAATATTTTTGTCCTATTGTTCATTTTTGTAACTTTGAGTCTCCAAGAGACATGCAGATTGACTTAAGCAGGGTACAGACGTGGAGATAGGGGTCAAATCGATGGCCGTTTCGAGCGCCGTGCGTGCTCACCGCCATCTATCTGACCCATATAATCTGCCCCAATCTCTGTTTTCGAGCGGGACAAGTACATCCCGCTCTAAAACAGCCTTATCGGACATGACCGTAAATACGGCCGATGTCCGATGCTTTGCCTAGAGACGCTGGTGTCCAGGCAAAGCTCGGCTGAGCAAGGGAGAGCAGAACTCCTCCAATATCTGACAGCAGCGTGATGACGTCATCACGCTGCTGCAGGGTACATCGGACGGCTCGAATATCGAGCCGTCTGTACCCTGCTTAAGGCTAAGTCTGCTTTCATTCTGCAAGATCACATTTTTGAAAATCTCAGGATATATCAGGTATTATGCAAGGAAGTCAAAGGATGAGATATTCCCCTACCACTTCCCTCTGGCAATGAAGAAGACAGTTCCAAAATCCAATAGCATCAGCAATCTAGATCCTGAAGAAGCCCACCCGGGAAGGGTCTAAACGTGCAGAGCTGATTGTACTTGGGTATTTTAACGTAATATGTTCCAATATATGGATTGCATTTTAATATTGAAATCAGTAAGAAGAGCATTTTTATTGGCACTGCCAGCTTAGTTGTGTTTTCTGTGTTTCTTGGATTTAATTGTTTTCTTATTATGTTTTCAAATGTATTTTATTTAAAAGATAAATAAAATGTTAAGCATTGCAACATAGAGAGACCTTCATTAGGAGCTGATTGTACTTGGGTATTTTATCGTAATATGTTCCAATATATGAATTTAATTTTAATATACAAATCAGTAAAGTCCCCCCATACACCTTACAATCTTTCCATACAATTTCTGTACAACCAAATTTTGTTCTACCAAAACCATGTAATATGAGGGTCTTTCTAAACCTTCCAATCACTATGTATTCTAACAGGGAGGCCCCTATACTACACAGTTGTTGGTAGATCTAATGGAGATTGTATGGGTCGATCTTAAGGTGTATGGGGGGCTTTAGAAGAGTATTTGTATTGACACTGCTAGCTTAGTTTTGTTTTCTTTGTTTCTTGGATTTTGTTTCTTTTTATTATGTTTTCAAATGTTTTTTATTAAAAGATGAATAAAATGTTAAGCAATGCAACATAGTGGTGTCGGATTTTATTGCATGTTGATACCAAGTAGAGTTCCAGGATTTTAGGTGCAAAAGTGGTATAAATGTGAGTCTAAAACACCAGAATTGTATTATGCCTGACGGTTCCTTCTTTAACCCCCTGGCGTTACTAAGTTTGGCTCTCTGTAAATTTTCTCTGCAAAAAAGCGGTAACGCCAACCCCCATTTCCCTGCAATCTTGCAACATCCTCCAGCAGCGCTGGGCAGGGATCGCTTCTTCCTGGTGACTGTCTGGGATGATAAAACAGGCATAGACATGGACAGCCCCAATGTTCCTGAACTATATGACCCAACTGAGCTACACACCCTGTCCCAATATTTAAATTTTTTGCTTTGTCTTTTTTTTTATTCTTTAACACATCCAATGTAAATGTTAGCAAACTCTGTACTTAGTGAATTGCAAAGCATTCCAACTGGATTAAGCTGCAACATTTGCAACATTTGAGTCAAAAAGGAATAGAAGGTTTTAGCTTTGAGTTGTTTTTGAGTTTAATGTGATACTCATTCAATAAAACAATTAGTCATGTTGAAGTTAATATTTGTAATGCCGAACTCCAGGCAGATAAAGAAGTCTCAATTCGATTCTGTTGGTTATAATAACAACATCATTCATTGTATTGCAAGTGAGTACTCACATTTGATAAGATACAGTAGAAATCAGAGTAGGGGTAGAGAAGCAGTGGAGCCAATCAGTTGTGGCACAGAGCTAGTATCATACTTAGAGTGCCCATACCATCATCAGCATCTATTGGACTGCGGATCGATGCGCACCACTTGCACATTCGATTCCCATTTGATAATTTAGATGGGAACCCTGGTCCTCATTCAAAGTAATGGCAATCGGACAGGGATTTACCAATATGTCGGTTGCCTGTTTGATCAAGCTTTCTTCGAGTGGGGTCAAAGAAAGGGTGGCCGTATTCGATTCATAAACAGTCGATCACCGCGCACGTACACGCAATCAATTGTTCAGTAATCAAACTAAAATTGGACCCGCATATGGAGACCTTTATAGGTGCTGCTTTTCCCTTTTAATGTTGAGCCAAATGATAGAGATTGGGCGCAGACCTGTATAACTCACCACTGAATGCTATATTATTTAGAAAAATGTGAGGATTATATGAACAGAAACACCAAAACCTTTGGTAGCTGGAACAGCTCCCATATGTGTATCTAATTCATGCATTTAATAGTTTGCCTGGAGTTTGTCTAGAAAATTTGTGTTTTCAGCACAAATCGCTGAATCAGAAACCATTGCATGAAGTTGTCACCACCCTCTTCTCAGACATTGCAGCACACATTACAAATGGCCATGCATATAGCAGTTTTTATATTGCATGGTAACATTAATCCAGACACTGACAGATACTTAGCAGACATATTGTTTTATTTAATTAGCGAAAACCTTCACTTTCAAGTGCTTTTCTTGATGACAAATTCACTTTAATGCAGTGTAGTTTTACCTAAAAGCTGAATAAAAAAAATGCAAATCTTATTTCATAACTGTTTCATGCTGTCACCCATTTGATGAATAGACTCCTGTGAATGCAGTATTCACTCCACTGCCTATCAAGCACTCTACGCAGAAATTGGCTATTGGTGAATTTCCCAACAATAATTCAATAGTCAGTCATTTACCTCAAACGAAAGCTCACAAGTCATTGCAAGTTTTCTTGAAATAATCCACAAAGTGTTTCTTTGATGAATGTATCTGTTTTAAAAGTGACATTTGCAGAATCTAGGCCACTGAGAGGATACAATTAAAAATCTCTGATACAGAAAAATCATTTGGTCTGCTGCTTTCATGTATTTTAACGTTTCTAGTGATTTCCCACTGACATATTCAGGTCGATTTAATAAAAAAAAAACACACTGTAGCAGAGCCCATCTTGATTTAAAAAAGCACCCTCAAAAAGTTACCTTTTCACGGCACTAAGTCCCTAAATCAGGGTAATTACTATGCTAAATCACTGTTGGGGCAAACAATAAACCCCCTTTTTTCTATTGAGCTATATTAAGGGTTTCCAACCTGTCTACCTTTGCCCACAGTGTTAAGGGCGATATTAAGTGAACTGCTTGGATGGCATGATTGTTTGAGATATATATATATATATATATATATATATATATATATATATACTGTTAAAAAATAAAGGGAGCGCAAAAATAAGACATCTGAGATCTAAATGAATAAAATATTCTTTTTAAATACTGTGTTCTTTACATAGTAGAATGTGCTGACAACATAATCACACAAAAATCTATGGAAATCAAATTTATCAACCCATGGAGGTCTGGATTTGCAGTTACACTCAAAATTAAAGAGGAAAAATCAATAAAGGCTGATCCAACTTTGATGTAATGTCCTTAAAAAAAAGATTTTGTTGTCAGCACATTCAACTATGTAAAGAACATTTCATAGGAATATTCCATTCATTCAGATCTAGGATTTCTTATTTTTGTGTTTTCTTAATTTATTTGAGCAGTGTATAAATTTATATATATACGTTCAAACAATCATGCCATCCAAGCAGTGTGCTTAATATAACCCCTTAACAGAAACAGAAACAGGGACTTTCTAAACCATCAAGTCTACCTGTGTTCAATCACAGATCACCCTATACAACATAGTTGTTGGTAGATCTAAAGGATATCTGACAGAGAGATCTTAAGGTGTATGGCCAGCTTTAAGGCTGGAATACACGGCTCTATATTTGAGCCGACAGACAGATCTCGGCAGTAGCGTGATGACGTCATCATGCTACTGCTCGGCTTCCCCCATATCGGGAGCAAGCTGTCAGCCAGTCTACACTTTGAATGGGGAACCAAGGTTTACCAACAGCATACACGGGTCGATTTGTTTTCTAGATTTATGCACAGCTCAGTGCCATGAACACGCATTGCGCTTGACTGTGCAAAAATCTGGAAAAAATCGACCCGTGTATTCCTACCTTTAGTCTTCAATACAACCAACGTAAATGCAATGCTGTACATAGGGAATCGTAATGCTTTCCAACTGGACTAAACTGCAACATTTATAACATTTGAGTCAAAATAGGGAATAGAAGATTATAGCTTTTTATGGTTGTGGTACTAATACAATTGGAGACATGTTGAAGTCAATATTTTTAATGCTATGGCAGAGACCGATCAAGATCAAGATCCGTCTCCACCATGCAGACTCCACACGGACTGCGAGACTAACAAATAACTCATCTTGAAGAAGTAGTCATTGTAGACCACGAAACGCGTTGATATAGAAAATAATTTTAACCCAAAAAATAAAGGATCATATATAATTATGGGCGACTTGCATGAATCCTTCTTTATTTCCGGGAAAATTCTGAACCTTGACTCTAGACATTGTTAAACAACATTTATAGGAAGACCATACCATCCCAACCTCCCTCGGCCACCTAGAGGAAAGCGAGAGCTTCCGACCTAAAGCAAGTAAATTTTACGAGGATCTATTCAGCTACACTACAGTTGTTGGCGCAAAACTGCTTCAACAACCAAAATTGAAAGTAATTTTCTTCCTAAACTCTTCACATTAAGCTCCAATTACGTTTCCGTCCTTCCTGAGTAAAAGAAGGAAATAAATTGTTGTCTCTTTTCAGTTTTTTTCCTCCTACTCCTTCATTTTTGCCAAAACAACCTGGGAGACCTTAAGTCTTCCAAGAGTGATCCCAGATTGAAGACGCACTACGATCTACCTTGTAATGTTTTTAATGCTGAACTCCAAGTCACAATTTGATTCTGTCAGTATCAATAATTACACCATTTGTATTTGTTATGCTTATATTTGATAAGATACAGTGAAAATCAGACTAGGTATAGAAAAAGCAGCAAGTGGAGCCAATAGGTTGTGGCACAGAGCTTGTATCATATTCAAAGAGAGAGGAGCTGATCAGCCTGCTAATCCTTTCTTTACTGTTGAGCCAAAGGATAGAGATTGAGAGCAGACCTGTTTAAAGCACACATGAACTCAGAAATAAAAAAACACCCAAAAAATTGCATAAAATTTTTACTTACCTATTACCTGTCCCAATAGCTCAAAGTTGCTCAAAAACCTAAAAAAAAACATTTTTAGGTATCCTGCTGACGTCTGTGGGAGCCGCCATTTTAGATTCAGTGTTAGCTTCCAGTCTTGAATGAGGCTGCAATAATGCCGGTGGCCACGGGGGGCCGCCAGATACAATGTGTGTCAATGGACATAAAGTGAAAGCAGGGCCCCCGTGAAGTCAGGGGTAGGGGGGAAATATACAGATTTCTCCTCACAGGTAATGATTTTTAATTTTTTATTAACATGTTGCTCCAATAATGTGGGGTTGGCTTAGCTAGGGGGAAAATTTTGTCTGATGGGTTAAGGTGCACTTTAAGTGCTACTGAATGCTATATTATTATTATTATTATTATTATTATATAGAATTATATATATATCTTTCTCAAAAGTAAATCCTCATCACTCACTTGATCAAGCTTTGTAACCAACTTGAGTCATGATGAACACTGACCAAAAACGTTATAGTGCCATTTCACGTACTTTGTTTAAATTTGTAAAGCTTGTGGTATATGTTGATGAATCAATAAGAGATATTGCTTTTGCACATGTAAATAACGTGTAGGAATAAGTAACAGGGAAACAGAGAAGAATAAAAAGTTAACATATGTTCTGACATATTCCCTATGAGTAAGTATGAGTAAGCTTGTAAGGCTTACTTTTCATTAGTATCATATCAGTTTATGAAATGTAAAGCCAGAACAAAATCAATTTCTGAGTAAGTAAAGCTAGCCATACACGTGTCGGATTCCATGTCCAATCGATTCATCATCCGATCGATTCCGGCGATTCTGCCGGGAGTCGCAGGTGTGATCAATCGGCCAATTAAGAGTATCCATCGCAGCATACCACCTTGTCCGAGCGGATTCCGGCACGATTCCGTGTGCGATTCCACCTCCGATTCCACCTCACAAATGGCAACTCCCCCTGATCCGGGCAGAATCGGATGAGAAAGAACAACATGTTGGTTCTCCGTCGGATGCGATTCTGAGCCCCTGAACGATCGGACCTGATCGATCGGACAAGGTGGGCTGCATGCGATTCCGGCACGATCGTTTCGCGTGCACGCGCCCGGAATCGATCGTGCCGGAATCCGGTGCGAATCCGACACGTGTATGGGGGCCTTAAGAAGTGAAGTAAGAAGTGGGTTTTGGTACAGGGTTTTTGAGATTTGCAGGAAAACTAGGTATCTCCATAAAATTTATTTGCTGGTATCCAGAACTGCAACCTTATTGGAGCTTTAGGAAGTAGAGAACCAAATCTGATGCAGACAGTCCCGATTTTCCTTGATAGGACGTTTTTCTCTACAGTCGACAGAATGCTCTCTAGATTTATTTGGGGTGGCAAGAAACCAAGGATTAGCTGGTCCATGCTCAAATTGCCTAGACATAAAGGGGGCCTTGGAGTTTCGGACATGTTAAGATATCACCAAGCTGTCCACCTACGCAGAGTTCGGGATTGGTGCACGCATCATGACACGCACACGTGGGTTCACCTAGAGTCTGCCATCTCTCACATCCCACTGCGGTGTCTGGTATGGCTAGGTAAAGCTGCGATCCCTAAACCGCTGTGGGTCCACCCCCTTGTTGGTCCGACCCTACGCATTTTACATGCCCTTTGCCCTCGCCTGGCTCTCACCACCTTCCCTGGCCCTCTCACACTGGTTTGTGGAAACCCCAATTTCCCTCCTGGGAATTTATGGGAATTCCAGAGAATCTGGAAGACACCCTTCCAACTTAGACTTAGCGATCTACTTAACGGGCAAGTGTTAGCCTTGAAAACTGTGTTAGAAGAGAGAGCCCTCGCAGACTCTATCCCTTGGTGGTCTTATCTTCAACTAAGGCACTGGCTAACACACCATCCTCATCTGGAAACCTTGACCAGACCTCATACAACATTTAAAACTGCGTGTCTATGAGGAGGTCCTGCACAACACCTTATGTAATTTTTCTACCAGCTCTTAGAGCCGGACTCTCACCCTAGGGTTCAAGCTATTCAAACTCGTTGGGCACGAGACCTAGAGATTACTGTACCCAAGGGTATGGGGGACGACATATGGTTGGCGACTCATAAAAGTTCTTTTAGCTCCAGACAGCAAGAGACTAATTATAAGATTTTGTCATTTTGGTACCGTACACCGGTAGTGCTCCACAGCATATAGCATACCCTTCCTGACAGGTGCTGGAGATGTAAATCTTCAATGGGTTCCTTACTACATATTTTGTGGTCATGTTCTGAGATTGCAAAATTTTGGTATGAGATTCACAAGTGGATGTCCCGCATTTTACACAGGGACCTCCCTTTTTGGCCTGCATACTTTCTTATGCATCACCAACGACACGTCTCTCACCCAAAGCCGTAATCTTTGGAACGTCACATGGTAAATGTTGCCAGGACCTTAGTTCCCAGACATTGGGCCTCTTCCGCCGTTCCCACGATTTCAGAATGGCTTAAACAGATGCGATTTGTGTGCGAAATGGAAGAATTATTATACAGTAAACGAGACAGACTGAAACAGTTTAATGTTATTTGGGTTAGATGGCACTTTTTTGTGTCCTTGGATGAATACCAGGCCCTCACATCTACCCCAACATGAGATTGTATACATTTTTCGACATGTCCATCCCCTTTCTTTTCTTTGCCCTTGTTATGACTGCAGATCCTGGGTTAGCGCGGGGGTACC
>CM070033.1:157890739-157906931 GCA_036250615.1 Ptychadena robeensis
GATTGCTGCCTGCCCTGACCCTTTGCGCGTCCAGACTATCCCGACTTCTCCAGCCCTTTTAAATACGGAATTGGACCTGCCTACTCTAGTGGTGTTGCCACTTCTACATTGGGGCAGTATTACCAGTCCCGCCTCCTCCTACCTGGGCATTGACCACTTGGGGAGACCTGTCCTACCTGCAGCGGAAACACCACCGGTGCCCCCTCCTGGGACATCGGCCCATCTCCCATTAGGGGGGCTCTGGGTAGAAGACCAGGTTCCACGGACTAGACTCCTCCCTCTGTGGTCGGTCCCCTCGTACCACCTCAATCCCAGGAAGGACGGTAACAGGGGGTGCTGCTCACCCTTAGTAGCCTTCAGACCAGCCGCACAGAGGGTCCTGGGGAGCAGGGACAGAGGCAAAATGGCGCCCACACGTGAGCTGTCAGCAGAGAGCCCACATCCAGGATAATACAGCAATCCACAGTAATGTACCTCCACAGGTGCCCAGGAGTGTCCACAGCCTTGGATGATGCCCGTTCCCCACCGTCTATGACCACAGAAGCTGCTGGGAGCCGCACACTGGAGCCTGCAAGCAGTGTAGCTGGCAGCTAAAATGGCGCCCGCACGTGCGCCATTTCGCGCCACCGGACCCCTCCGCTCTCAAAAGTGACAGCATCTATTCAAATATTACCCCCGCGGGTGCCTGAAGGTTTGCCCAGCTGGGGAAGGTAGGTACCCCCTGCAGATTCCCCCGTAGGGCGGATTAAATGTCAGGATTCTGTGTCGGGCGGCCGGAGCTGCAAGAAAGCACGTTTTCCTCCCTCACATGCCGGCCACGCCCCTAAAAGTCACACTTTGAGGGTAATTTTGGTTGACCTTATTCCAAAATATATTAAATTCATGTTTTCATATTCTACACACAACACCCCATAATGACAACGTGAAAAAAGTTTACTTTAGGTTTTGGCAATTAATTTATGTATTCACAGCCTTTGCTTAATACTTTGTCCTTATACCTTTGGCACACATAATCTTGGTTAGTATGGCCCATTCCTCTTTTCAGCACCTCAAGCTCCATTGGATGGCTTGGGAAGTGTCGGTGCACAGCTATTTAAAGATCTCTCCAGATCAGATTTAGGTCTTGACATTCAGAACATGAAGCCATTCCTTTTATACCTTTCCCTTTATTCTGGCAAGACTCCCAGTTTGTGTCCCTGAAAAACGTCCCCACAGCATGATGTTGCCACCACCATGCATCACTGTAGGGATGGTATTAGCCTGGTGGTGAGCAGGGCCTGGTTTCCTTCAAACGTGATGACTGGCTTCAATCTTTTTCTCATCAGACCTGAAAATTTGGTTTCTCATGGTCTGAGGTTGCTGGGGGTGCCTTTTTGCAAACTCCCTGAGGACTACTATGTACCATTTACTAAGGAGTGGCTTCCGTCTGGCATACAGGCCTGATTGGTGGATTGCTGCAGAGATGGTTATCCTTCCATCAGGTTCTTGATCACCTCCCTGGTTCTTTCCATCAACAATACCTTGTTTAGGAGATAACAATTATTATATCCTATATTTTGGTATATCCTACACTATTTACTTTTTTCACAGCCAAATCCAAATGACTTTACTCATTAATAAATACCTGTAACAACCTTCATCACAGGGACCCACAATAACATCGGTGGGTCCCTGTAATTTCATTAGCCAAGTAGGGCAATAAAGGATCAGCCCCAAAGACAGGGAAGAAAATTGCAGAAATGTTGGGTAGTCCTTTCGCACAGATAAATGTAATGTTGGTGGTAAAAGACCTAACTGTGAATGTAAGCATTCATCAAATAACCAGTGAATGAGTGAGTAGAAACATTTTTCTTGTTTCCTTTCCTGTAATTTATGATAACAGAAGACTAGAATGCTTTTAATGAATTTAGTTAGTAAGAAAGCACAAATACAATAACAATGTCCACATACCACACACATTCTTTTTCAGATGTGCCCTAGATGTAGATGTAACCTTGTGTGTCAGAAAAGTCAGAATGACTATACTAACCCTGTTTTCCTGTTCAAAATTCTTTGTATTGTGAGAACAAAATAGAATATATCTGAATACAACTATTGAATTCAATGTTATATTTAGCTCAATGCCACATGCTTTTTTGGCCAACTGCCAACCCATTCTAGTGTTTTAAACTCACCTCATGTACTCCATGACCCTCACTGACAAATAACCTATAATACGGTTGATTTGTAAAAAAGAAAAACTTTGTAAAAAAATAGTTTGTCCGACTCACATACTGAAAGTCAAAAGAAGACCCGCCCGTGGGCCACACTTTTTTCTAGCTCTGCTACTGCTGTTCATGTTAGCAGGCTCCAGCTCCCATGGGCAGATCTTCCTTCTGACAGCTGTAATGCCTGCTCCGGCTAAGCTTATTGCTTGGCCAGGCGGAGAGAAATTGTCCCAAGTACTGCAAGAACAATTTTTGGTTTAACAGGGTCATTTATGGATCAAAGCAGAGGAAAAAAACAGTTACATCGGATTATACCTCTAAACCTCACAAAACCTCAAAAGTCTTTCTTCAGTCAGTTTCTTTTTTTTTTTTTTTTTTTAAAAAAGCTTTATTGAAGTTTAAGCCTTGGAGATTGCTCTCCACAGTTACAATCAGTCAGTTTCTACTACGCTGTGTGTTCACATAAGAAAAATGGCCGGCTAACAAGATTTGTTCAAATGAAAGAGTAGCTGTACCTTTGTTGTAAACCAAGAAAAAATATTAAAACATTCTCTATTCTCAATAACTTGAGGTAAACTAGTTGTTGCCAACACAAACTTGTACATTTGGCAAAGGTGCAATCAGGGGTGCAGAGTCTAAGGGACCGCCTGGTGTTCACCAGAGCACCCTGCAAGGAGTGATGGGCTTTTCTGCAGACGATCCCCAGGCTGTGGTTCCTGGACACACCTGTGCAAGTTGGCAGCTGATTATATACTGAGACGTAGTGTCAAAGGTTACGAGTTAAGGAGAATCCAGAGGATGAACCTAGAGTCTGGAACATGGAAGTCAAGGAATCAACAAAGGGGGCTGGAGGCAAACACATGAAAGACCTATTTGTTCAGGCAACTTCCTGTTGCCTGATACTTCCTTATAAAGGGCAGGGGGGAGGAACAGCTGATATGATAGCCATAGGCTTCCTGCAGAGGGAGCCCTAATAGCTAAACACGTAGCCCTTGTTAGCAAGGATGGTTTTGAGAGCTGGAAGCAGCCACAGCCGACACTGTGGGGATCTGTGACACATAGGGACTTTCATCTGCCATTCCTGAAAATGATATTTTTTGCATTGTTCACTAATCTGAAACTTCCTCTGACAATAAAGTGTGCCATTTTTTTCTAATCGGCTCTAAAATAAAGTGTCAGCAGCAATATCTTTTGAAAGCAGCTTGAGATTTGAAAAAAAAGGGTATTTACAAAATTGTGTTTGAAATTGAAGCTGTAGGTTTGCTATAGTTTCACATGGTTCAGGTACAGTTTAAGTTCTTTTAATTAATGTTCAATATGCATGGATAGTTGATCGTGCTTGGTCATGTGGCATATGTTCACTTTAAAATAAAATAAAAAACTCTAAACAAAGATAACTTCAAGAACATAAAATTATGAAGCAAAATCTGTTTTGTGCTATGCGTATACTTTACAGTATCTAATCCATCATCTACCACTCGTAATTACAACAAACAATTATTTTTGTTCTTATCATAATATCCTAATTATGTTGCATCAGTGAAAAGCTAAGGATCGTGTTCAGCTGGAATAAATTGCTGCAGATTAATTAATGCTACAATTTGTCACAGACATGCCAATTGTTCTTTTCATATACAAAATACAATAAACTTCCCTTTTGTATCCATCTGAATTTGTTTCAGTCTGGCATTTTAGAAAGAACCTTTCACCTCTGTGGGAACAGTTGTTGGTTTATAGAACCCTAACAGTAACATTTAAAGCGGTAAAATACTGTACATTCATTCTGATAAACTTTAGCGGTAGATAGTGGAATCACTGTGGTTCTATGGAAATTCATACCATGGCACCTAGTTGATATTGATCCACACCGTAGATCTGATGGCATACAAATATTAGGTCTAAAAACTGTTCATTTCAGCTAAGCTAAGCAGATTTAGGATCTGTGGAAATATATATGGTGAACAAGAATGATACATGTTGATAGACTGTGGTACTACTTAATTTGCAAATTACTAATGTATTTGCATTGCAGGACAGTGTCATGGATTGCAGTGAATAACTTTTATTGGTGTAGAGTGCAATGATAAAGTGGGCATACATAGGTTTTCAGTTTTATCAAACATATCTGGGAGGACTAGGAATGATTATTTTAGCTCAGGGTTTAGGACCCAAACCCAGTGATGCTTTGGTGTTTGGCTGTAGCTCTGTCTGCTGAGGAACCTGATACCCTGTTAAATCACTTGGACAAAGCTACCATGAAACCTAGTTCTCGTTGAACCCTGAACTTCTGGCCCCTCCCTAGTACTTCATATATACACCAAGAATCTGCACTATCTTGCAAGATTATTGTGCTCCTGCCAATATCTTGCTCAACAGCTGCTTTTGCTTTTTGTACATTTGCTATCATCACCTGTGGACCGACCATTGGCTGCTGACTACTGGACTAGTCTTCATCTTGCACCCATTGTTGCTTGACACCATTGGCTACTGACCTAAGCTTATTAATGACTATGCTTTTTGTGCACTGATCCTGCCAGCACCTGTGTTGCATTGTTAGCTACTAGACTCTGAGCCTGAACCTAGATTGTTACACCAGGTCTTCTTGTAACATGTAACATCAGTGCCTGACTTCGCAATAGCTCTTTGGCAAAATGGACACTCATTTCCATAGCTTCACTAACATATTTTCCTATACTATGTTACTGTGCCCTACGTGGCCTGGACAAATTCCTTACAATTATTGGGGGTAGAAAAGTTTGCCAAATAAGTTTTTCTTTCAACATCTTTATTTTTTTTTCCACAAATGCCTGATTTGCAGCTTTAATTGGAGCACCAGGATGCTAACATGCAGAGTTTTCCCCGGGGGGTTCCACAGCAAATCCGAATGTTTAACTGTCTATAAACATTTATAGGTTGTTTGTCGTTATTATGTTTTTTGCACTTGTTGAAGATAAAGTTTGGTGCACAGAAAAAAGTAAATCAGTTTTGTGTTTGTGCATTTGCAGAGAACTGAAGCAATGTACATTTTACTGTAATATCATTTCCTTTATAGACCTCTATAAAGTGATTAGCTGATGTTTACTCTTAAAGGTTGAAAGCACGGAAAAGCAGTTTTCTTTGTCTTTGTAAGTGCCTCTTGTATGTACAGTTTATATTCAATTCAGTGAAAAGTGCTTTTTTAATGCACACTAATCTACTTTCTATGATACCTACTTCTCATCATCCTGGTTTTAAGGTGTTACTATAGGAAAAAAGTTGAGAGCTGCACACAATATAAACACAGCAAGTTTTGTTTTTCTGACTTTCCCTATACAATAGATCCTACAGATTAATTTTTTTGCTCATACATTAAAAGGTTGACAATGTTCTATAGAGTTCTTGCACAAGTGTTGTGTTAGTGTTGTCACTCAAGGACAGTCTAGACCAGGAGTGTCAAATTCAGAACGCATTGTAATTACATTTGTCTGTGAGATTGTTTCTTATATTTTGTGAATGGCACAGATGGGTTTTTTTTACATTTGATTTCACAAGTAGTGATGAGCAGCATAGGCAATATTCATATCTGCACAATATCATTCATTTTCCAGCTAATTATCCCAATACATTCGCAAATTCATCAGCCATTATTACCTTCATTGCGCAAATCGTCACTTGCTCACATAACTAGTAAGAGAAATGTGTGACAGCCGACACTATATCATTTCTCAGCTCACTAACCTGAGTTTAGGTAATCATGTGTTTCCTTTAACCTCCTGGACGCTCTTTTTCAAAAAGCATGCCACGGGCGATCGTGGTGGAGCACAATATTTTCTGCTGTGATTTCCTGGCCGCCGGGACGTTCTGAACACGTGAAACTACGTGTGGTAGAGCAATATTTTTTTAATTATCCTACAACCCTTCTCCACATTTCCAGCAAACTTAGTGACAATACCATATTCAGAGGCTTTGCATCACTTTAGCAAAAGTCTGACGTCCGCTTGTTCGCAGCAAAATGCTCTCTATTGTGGTAAAAGTGATATTTGGAGTCACAGTTCTGCATTCCAAATACCCGAAGTGACATCGGAGACGTGCACATACTCTACTGTGATGCGGAGTGAGTGGGAAAGCCATGCAGGAATCTATGACCTGGCAGGCGGAAGAATACTTACACTTCTTCTCTTGGTTGGTATGGTTTGAACACCCATACTGTTCATCGGCGAGAAGAAAAGAGAACATGCAGTGTTCGCTGCGGACTGTCCACTGCGTGAACACTGCAGCCATTTCTACTCACAAAGTCCATCCACGAAATGCAGCAAATGTATTTCTTGAATCCCTTATCAGGTATTTGAGTATTACGGTATAACCTGGCTTGTTGATTGGAAAGAGTGCTTGAGGTAGGAACGTAGGGACTATGAGGGGGACTGTGGTGTTCCATAGGCTCACCTGAGTCTGAGGACGCTGAGGATGAAGAGTGGAGTGAAGCCCAGTGGCAAGGACCACAGGATGCAGCTGGTAGCACGATAGAGCAAAGGCGCAGTCAGGTAACAGGCAGTAGGTCAGGGCAGGCGGCAATAAGCGTAGTCAGACAATCCAGGTTGGCAGCAGTAAAGGCAGACAGTAGTGAGAGATCAGGCAGTAGCGTAGTCAAGGGCAATTCCGAGGTTAGCAGCGGTTAATCAGTAATAGCAGAGGAGTAGAGGAGGCGTAGCACGATCAAGGCTCAGAAGCAACAATAATCAGCAAAGGAAGGTAGCAGAGGGTAGGGCTTTATAGGGGAAGTAGCAGGTGTCAAGGATCATGGTAATTAGCTAGGCTGGCAGTAACAAGGAAGATCAGTAAGATTCAAGTAGTCCAGAGAGGACAGTAGTCTAGTAAGCAGAGCCACCGCCTGAGGTGCAGCCGGTCATGGGTTCAAACCCCAACATGTGGGTAGGAAAAGAAGACTACTAACTGATGGCTGGATCTACAGTCAAATCGGCACCTTTCACACATATTGTGAACAAGGTAGTTTTTTTTATAAATGCACACCCATACAAATACATGATTGTAATAAGCTCATCCTATATTTGTTAAGTGTGCCATGGGCACAATGAAATCTGCCATGATTTTGTACCCTCTTTTGTCCCCACTACACATTTCATCTTTGACATTGGGGATTTGCTGTCTCCATTTCATGGAGGTCCATGGCAAAGAAGACTCTCCTCGCGTGCCCTTCTGGCGTCATAAATGAAATCATTGCACACTATCAGTACAGAGGACCGAAGGGGGCATTCACCAGACAGGTGAGTATACCCGATGTTAGTTCAGAGTGAGTTTTGTTAGTAAAACTCACCCAGAGTTAACTCAGGCTAAACACCTAGATAATAACCCCCTTAATCTTTTTAAAACACTGAAAAAATTTCTCTATTCTTAATATCAAAAGGACTGTAATGTTACAAATCTTGCCTTGTACAGTTTGTTGTGTCGTATCATGTCACCACAGCTGCACAAGTTAATAAGCCAAATGTAAAAATATGCTTTTTTCATATGTAAAATAGACAATTTCAAGAAAAGATAGAAGTCTAAATGTCAAAATCCTTTATTGTTGTTAGAAAACCTCAGAACAAGCCAAGATGGCAAGAAAGAAAAGACTGTCAGCTTTGAATGGACAATAGAACTAAATGTAAATAGCGATTTTAATCATAGGTTCAATTTTTTCACAGTAGTTTTTTCAGTGATTTACAAATCCAGCTACTGTCTAAATTCCAGGGTATGTTAAATAGCTATTGAGCAATAAATTGTGTTTGACACATGGAACAGTCTCCAGTTTGGAAGAATGCTGAATGTACTAGAAGGCTCTGTCTTGCTATCTGATGGAGAATATTTTGTGAACAACACAGTTATGCTTATTTGTATAAAATTAATATATTAGGGAGGAGTGAACTCTAAGTTTTTCAGGCCCAGTGTTTTTCCACTGCTTCAAAATAAGGCTGAATATAGTCAAAACATTTGACATCTGTTTTAAAAAGTACTGGAATTTTGAGTTTAGAGTTTAAAAAAAAAAAAAACAGTTTACTGGAAAAAAAACGCAAAGCACACTATTCAATACGTTTTAAAGTGTACCTGAACTCCAACATTTTTATTGCGAAAGTATGTCAGATATACTTTTATAGCATATAAGTCCACAACCGTTATTGACTGAAAAACAGGTACATGAAGCTACCACAATATATATATTCAATCTAAAATCTTAACCATTTGATCATTTCCAGCTTATTTCTTTTTCATTTTTTTTTGCAGTTTGCTATATACAATAATTGGATTTCCTTGCAGATGTATTTCTTTCTTAAAGTGGACCTACCAGCAGAAGTTGATGTTTGCATGAATGACACTAGAAGTGCTGATAATTGGGAGGAATTTAAAAAAAAAAACGAACCTTTTATAATAATAAGTCATTTAAGACGATCCCTCGCAGCTCCTCCTCTCTCTGGTGATGCACACTGTGGCTGCATGTCAGAAAGCTGTGACAGCCAGGATAGTACCTAATCTTGGCTTTCCATTGAAATCTATGCAGATGAGATTTCCTATAGAAAAACATTTAAATGCCGCCACTGGCGATATCACACCCTGAGTTAACCCCCAGAAGGCTGGCAGATAAATATGGAATCTCTTATATGATTCCAGGAAATAGCAGGTAAGTAGATTTTATTTTGGATTGTGGAGTGCTACGCTGCCATCATACCAGTGGTTAGTTAAATTTGATATACACTTTTTTCCTTATAACACCTCAGGATATAAACTTTAAGATAGCCATACATCGCCTGATTTTTACCAGATTTTTCGACCGATTGATGATGTGAAAATTGGCCGAACATGAAGTCAGTTCTACTGGCAAGATCGACCAGGAATCTACCGTATGCCGGATCGCACAGTGATCCATTGCTTTGAAGGGGGACAGCATGGTGCCCACCGATCAGCTAAGGGGCCGGCTGCAGCAGGATGATGTCATCCCGCTGCAGTCGATCCCTCAAGAATCGAGGGAGAATCGCCATGTGTATGTCTACCTTTACACAAGACACAAAATTGAAATACAAAATAGGAATATACATGTCTTTTGTACATTACATTTCCTCATCCTGAACTTCCATGTTAAAGTATACCTGAACTTAGATCTTTTCCAATATGCAAGAAGTATGTTAGATATGTTTTGTTTGTTCCTATTTGACCCTGTTTAGCAGTAGCAGTTTTTGCTTGTATGACAAAACAGGAACACAGCTTCTCTGTGCCTATTCCCCATCATTCACTCCCTATGGATGAATTGGATCCACAGGGATCAAATTCATTTTTATGCAATTCATACTGTTGCATTCTGAGGAATCAACCTCTACATTTAAACATATTTCTAGGCAGGTATCCATTTATAAAATTGAATAAAAAGGAGCCATTGGTAACCAGCATAACTTTACATTCTCTCCCTTTTATCTCTACATTCATAGAAGGATTATCATGTCTAGTCATTATTTTATAATAAAACAATGGCCGCACCATTATGTTCAAACACATCTTTCATCTCCTTAGTAATGAGGAATAAGTGACCTTGTGAGCTTCTTAAAGGTCTAGTCTGGGTGACATGAAAGGTACCAGAAGCAGAGTGGTTATAGCAAGACAGTACATAGCTATATGTATATATACATATAGCTATGTACTGTCTTGCTATCACCACTCTGGCTATATAAATATATATATAAAACAGAATGATCTAAATTTTGATATGAAACATCTATGTAGCATGCATTGTCTTTTCCGTGCATTCTTTGTAGACATTAATTATACCATCCAGTTATCAGAAAGACAGAAAGAGCATAAGAAAGCTGAACCATTTTCATACTTTGAATTTTTGTAATTAAGTCTGAGTATTATCCATGTGGGCTTTTTATAAGTCACCTTACTGTTAAATGATACCACTAATAAGGTACTATAAAGCATAGTTATACAGGGTATGCAGGAATATCCACATACTTTGAATCCATCAATGTTAACAAATTATTCATTTGAGAAAAAAAAATCACACCAAATTAATTACAACATAATGTCAGCTTCCGAGGCAGCATAACATTTACATATCATTAGAAGACCTTTTCAGGCTATTGACCAATTAGATAAAACCCTTGTAAATTTTCAGGAGAGACTAACGAGCCATATATGACACAAGAGTGTCAAAAACAAAAGCTAATACATAAGAAGCACAAGAAGTGCCTATAATGGCTGTTTTTGATCATCAGTCTTACGTTCATCAAAAATGTTGCAGAATATTAGCCAAAAGTCAAAGAATCCTTTTAATATTAGGTTAGACCATTTGAAAATGAGTAGTGCCTCTTTGACTGTCACCAGTTAAATTATAATATCTTTAATTAAATTAAATTTACTAATTTACTAAAATACTACATTACATTTAATAAATGTTTTCTGCTTTTATTCTAAATGTTTGAATCAAAAAAGGTTCTGTGATTTTATTACAAATGTATTACAAATGTAAAGCAAAAAGGGAACAAATTCTCTAAATTTGAAAAGAAAACTGAATTATCAGAAGACCTACGAAAAAAAAAACGAATGTTCTACCCTGCTAGGGTGTCCAGATTTGTCCACTGTAATCTGGTGCCCTTCCATCAACATATTTATATAACTATAGTGGACTCTTGAGTTACAACGGGCTTGACTTAAGACCAGCTTGAGTTACAAGGGTCAAAATGTGTTTTTCGCTTCTAAACAAAGACTGTGGATATCAGAGAAGCATTTGTAAGCTGCACTGTGATTCCAGATATATGTTGGGGACTTTTAGACATTTTTAGACTTTTAGAATTTTAGACAGTGCATAAAAATCTCCCCAAAATAACTAAAAAAGGCAGAAGGAACGAGGAAAAAAAAGATAAACAAAGCAATCACAACTGAAAAGTAGAAAGAATTTGTGAAGACAAATAAGAGACTGAAATAGTGAAAGCGGTCTCACTAAAGCTAGCCACACATGGTTCAATTTTAGCGTCCAATCGACATTAGATTAGATTTTGTAGTTCAATGAAAAAGTCAAAAATCTATTTTAATAAAATCGATGTACACCACATGGGGAGTATGATTATTGTTCAATTTCAACTGAAAAGTTCATCGAAGTAATCAAAAATCGTCAATTGAATTCCTCTTACAATTTTTGTTTCAATCGAAAGTGATGTTTTAAAGGGAAGTAGCCATACACATCGAGTATTATTGATTAGACCAATTTTTCAATCTGTTCGGTCAAGATTTGACAAAAATCGATGAATAATCGTCGATTGTACTATGTGGGTAGAAAACCGATTTTCTTACAATCGATCAAATGTCGATTGAACGCTAAAATCAAACCATGTGTTGCTAGCTTAATAGGTACAGATTCTTCCAAGGAGAGAAAGGACACCAGAGAGCCGGATGTTCTTATGGAAGGGGACTCTCCTGCCAAACAATAAACACCTTCCATTTTATCCTCTCTTATTGAGAGTTTGGAGTTCAAATGATACCGTTTATTGGTTAACTGAAGTCATTAGAGAAGCAAGCTTTCGGGATATCGCAGATCCCTTCTTCAGGCCTGAAGAAGGGATCTGCGATATCCCGAAAGCTTGCCTCTCTAATGATTTCAGTTAGCCAATAAACGGTATCACTTGAACTCCAAACTCTCTATATTTATCGATGGCTAACACGGTACAACACTCTAGTATCCTCTCTAATTAAAAGCAAAATATGTTAACGGTGATTAAAAATTTTTGTTTCTGGTAAGCTATTGTAACTTTTGGGTGAGAACACCAGGGAAATGATTGTTTTTGCCTTGTAAATAACACATATTATACAAGGGGTACTTTGGGAGGCTGATACAAAAGGGTTAGGGTTGAAAATAATTTCTTGACGTACAATCAGCTTGACTTATAACAAACCCTTGGTAACAAATTAAGGCTGTAAGTAAAGGGTCCACTGTCAACATTACATCATTGAACACATCTTTTTTTTCTGAGCATCCTAGGTCGGTATAATTTTGGTTGAATCTTGATGGCCAGGAAGATAGGCATGATAGTACTGAAGCATTAAAAAACTGAATAGTTCAAAAAGAATTTTTTTTTGGCCAAGACTGACTTAAAGAAGTTGAATTTTTACTTCAAGTGAAAGGTTAAACTTATGGTGATGTCTGCAAAAATACAGATAAAACAATCCCCAACACTGCTTTCGCAATTTGATGGATTTGTAGTGTTTTTGCAAGGAAGAGCGGGCAAATGTTTATAAGTCAAGATGTGTCATATTGACTCCAACCCAAGAAGAATTAATGCTTTAATTATTTCAAAAGGTGCTTAGGTAGTGCACACAAGTGCAACCAACCTATTGTACTTTTTATATTTTTACCCAAACAGATTTTGTTTTGAATTGTATCAGTTATAGGTCACTTTAAATTTAAGAAGAGTTTGGAAATCATACTTTTTAACTTTTTCTATATGCTATATATATCCAGCAGGGAAGTGTATTTAACTAACATGAAATAGATTGCTTTTTTTCTCAGCAAAAATGAGACTTTAGCATCAGCTTCAAGGCCTCATTCCTCCCTCAACCCCCATTTTCTAACCCCCCACTATATATTTTTTATTTTATTCTATGCCTTTTCGGATGCCTTTTATCTCAGGTCTTCAGTGTGATCATGAGATAACAAGGGTCCTTTTTTGTGCACTGTAGGCAAGTCTTGTATCCTGCAAAGAACAAAGCTGTATAATGATATGGCCCCATTCTCCACATCATTATCCTCTAGGACACAGAACTGGAAGAGGGTGTGAGGAACAGTGCTGCAGAATGTAGAGAGCGAATTACTCTGGAATTTTCTTTTGAAATACAAATGGGTTATTTAATTCAAAAAGTAAATAAATAAAAAAAAGAAGTCTACTAGGCTTCTCAAAAACCCCTATACAGCTTTAGATCACTCCATACAATTTCATCTACCAGCAACTATGTAGTATAGTGGCCTACCTGATAGAATACATAGTGATTGGAAGGTTTAGAAAGGTCCTCATGACCCTGGGTAGCATTGCTACTTCTCCGCCCCCATGGCTTATCAAAAAGCCAACAGCACCTATTCACACAAGTGATTACTGTAGCCAAGCAAGTAATAGCCAAAGCATAGAAAACATCAATACATAATGTAAATATGGTTCAAAGGAAAGTTACACAGATAATGATACATACTAAAGCAGAGGCTATAGCTACAGACACCTTGGGAATATTTGAAAAAATATTGGAACCGTGGGTGAGACATTCTATGCAGAGGGGGTAAAAAATATATATTATCAAGACTTTAATATAAGATTTAATCTGAAGTGCAAATGATTCTTTTTCTTGTTTTTGTGTGTATTCTTGATATCTTTGTAGTTTTGTATATAGTATATAGAGGATTTGGATTTTGTAATCTATGTGGAAGAATTTTATAAAGTTATGGTAGAAAATCCTCATGGTTTTGTAGAACAAAAGTTAATTGGACAGAAGTTGTATGGTGGGATTGTAAGGTTTATGGGGGCCTTTACTCTAACTACTACGTAACCATGTTACCATTAGGTTTTTATCTAGTTAACAGCATGACAAGAAATCAGAACAACTCTGAACATATATGGATTAAATGTACGAACAATTCCTTTGTAAGCAAATTACATTGCCATGGGGGATAGAATTTTTATCACTGCTAGGACGAGCACTTGTATAGCGCAATTAGCTGTTACAAGCGCTCGGAATAATGAGGTCAGAATGGAAATTTGAAAGTAACACACGTTTTATTAATATTTATATCCCATTTTTATATAGCCTTTTGATGGATGTAAACTGATTAGGACCAGATGTTTGGGAAAAGGGTATTCTATAAGTTCATATATTTTTTATATACTACGGATTTCTAATACTTCTCCTGAGGAACATTATCATAACTGCTGTATGATTTACACTTTTGTTTAAAAATACCCTTTAAATATTTTAGGTAACGTTTTACTGTATTATATGAATACACTTTTACCACAAATGTAGTTAAAATCCTTGCAGAGGAAAACTGCAACATTTCCATGTATTATCAGAATAATGATTGTATATTTTGTTGTATTACTGTAGCATTTTTATTTGATCAAATTATGAGAAATGGTGTTCAATTCTTTTTTTTTTTAACAATAATGTAATTTATGTCCATTTTGCACATTTTTTACAGTAACTGAATTTTAAAATGTGTGTTTTCTTGATACAATTTTGCTTTAAAATGGCATTGATTTTAAATGCCAAGACAGAGAAGAAACCTTAGCAAGCATCTGCTAAGAGAAACCAAACTGTTGGCATTTCTAAGGTAAAGTGAATTATTCTAAAGAGCATTCACCTAAATTCACCTTAAAGGCATACCTGCCTTAAGAGAGATACAGCAGCTTTATCTTAATCACCTTTCTTACAAATGCTAGTTTCCTGGTGCCAGTGATGATCTATGACCATCGTGCTTTCTAAAATTACTTGGAATCAACATGCAACATGCAGATTATTGTGTTCTAACATATTATTATCTTTTTTTATATAGCACCAACATAATATGCAGCGCTGTACATTAAACTACAGTTGAGATAACACTCAAGATAACAGGTTATGACACAGAAGGAGTAAAAGACCCTGCCCAATGTATACACTCTGATAGGTTGGGGAATGTAAACAATAGGTACGAGCCAGAGGCCAGAGGGAAGAGGTGTTTTTAAAGTGCCAAAGGTAGTAGCAAGTCTAATGGGGTAAGAGAGTACTTCCCCCAAATATTCCTCAATGTGACTGCCCAAAGGGGGCTTCATCTCTAAACCAGGTGTGTGAAACTATATGTGTATGTGATGCCCTAAGTGTGGGTCTGTGTGTGAGGTGTCCAGAAGGGGGATAAAATCTCTTCCCCATCCTCTGGAAGCAAGGATATATACAAATTGTGTCTATATCAGTGAATGAAGCTCCCCATAATAAATTTACGATTCGACAACCAATACTTTGGATGGGGACCCTTGTCCCCATTCAAAGTAATGGCGATCGACCAGAGAAAAACGTTTGTTCTCTGGCTGATCAAAGTTGTGTGCGAGTACGAACAGTGGGCGCGTTCATTTTGCGATTGATCACCAAGCGATGACCCCGAATGCGCATGGTGATCATTCGCAAAATCGGCCACAGATTGAAGCGCTATGGATGGCTTTAGAGGTACATAAAAAAAAAATTATTTTTGTAAAACATTTTTTTATAAGTTTACACTATTTTTTTTTTTATAAGTTTACACAAATTTTTTTTTGATAAGTTTACACTTCTTTTCTTTTGATTTGGATTGGATAAAACATTTATAAAACATTTATCCAATCCAATTAAAATAAAAAACAAATGTAAAAAATTTCCCACCCGGGCTGTGATGTCATCAGGACACAAGTGCTGATCACGGAAATAGCCGGAGAGATCATCTATTTCTGGATTGGCTCGGGTGCAGCCAGAGATAGATGTAACTATCAGAAACGCTCAGCAGGAGCGTCTCTGCTAGTTGGATCTACTTTTGAACTGGATTATAGAAAGACATTTCTATAATCCAGTCCAAAAGTAAAAAAAAAAATAAAAAAAAAATAAAAAAATTAATGTTTTTTTTCTTTAAGACCGGGTCCCGCCTCCGTGACGTCACACGTCACTCGGGGACCCGGAAGAAGCCGGCGACGGAGGGAGAAGATGACTGCGGCAGCTGAACCAGGTGAGCTCCCACGCTGTGCCCGAACTGGGTTCAGGCGTATCAATTGTTGCTGCGTCCCTTTGCCCTGGGTTCGGGCATATCGCTAGGGAGGTTAAACGCGTTGGAAAGAAATTAGATTCCAATACTAGACCTTTTTATTTTTATGGACAAAATTCTGGTGGTAACTCACCCAAAAAACGTAGGCAGAGATATGGACATGTACAGGGAGTGCAGAATTATTAGGCAAGTGGTATTTTTGAGGAATAATTTTATT
>CM070033.1:157917151-157933312 GCA_036250615.1 Ptychadena robeensis
GTATATTTATGGTCCTATTGCACAGACATAATAAAGACCTTTTATTATATACCAAAAAAATTTTCTTTGAGTGGACGAAAGTAATTGACTGTCATAGCACCGAGAAAAATCCCAGTAGGGAATTATCATCAGGAGGGATCTCCCCTGATTAGCTTCGTAATTGTTATCCAGAAATTAAGGGATGGTGCATTAGACTACTAATTAGGCACCCATAGCATTTTATTGTATTTCCTAAGCACATATTGGACAAGTATTGGCCAAGTATGGCCAGGGCATATGCACATTTAATGTTCAAAGTGAAGTAATCCTTTTAACACTGGGCATTTTCTTCATGTGCCTGAGCCTTTTCCTCTCTCTCTCTATGAAACATAAGACTGGTAGAGATTATGCCGATTGTGTGAAACCCTCAAAGGGCCTATAGTCTTAAGATTTTTTGTTGCTCTGCCTAGATTCCTTCCTTTTTCATTTCTTTAGACCACAAAGGCAATCTAAACTTAACATTTCAGATGATGTGCATGGGTAATGAAAGGCAAAAGAGGCTCCACCAGACTATAGTTGAAAAGGATCAGTTACATTTTATTGAATAGACGCATTACAGACCTTTTTGTTTTTGGCCTAAGGGTGCCATAACAAATGAAGCAATATTCTGTTTTTTTGTCCTCCTGCCTCTTTCAAAGTTCGTTTAGAGTATACATAAATAGTTATGCAAATGCCCCGACTTGATTTCTCTGACAAAACTGTACAGCATCCTTTCAGGTTTGATAATAGAAACTAAAATATAAGATGTAAAAGTTGAATAGGCCACAACAAAACATTAATTTCACTTGAAGCTGTAAGTGTACAGCAATTTATTTTCACAGGAAACCCGTTGTACATAATCGAAAACATTAATATCTCAAGTGGATACTTTAGTGATATTGTCCCCAAATTCTTTAAAGAATAAACTACTTCATGAACTCAGAGAAACATTTTTATCTGACTTAAATGACGCTGTTTTTAAGTCATATTCAGGCTTAATAAAGGAAACATGTAATGTTTCTGGCACATTGAAGAGTCATAGACATGCAACAATCATCAGCTACTAAGATTAAAATTCTGAATCTGAAGACCAATGTTGAGAAAATACTCCTCAAAAGAGAGGAAACTTGTATTTTTAGAGTTCAGTAATAGAGCCTGAAGCGTTGCTCTGCTCATGTAGTATATAGGAACTGAAATTGGCCCTTGCCAGTGAATATTTATCACTAGAGACCAAAAAAAGGAAAAAAGCCATTCATATAATTCTTCCCAATAAACAATAATTCCGACAACTGTTGTTTGACCAAATATGGTCTAGATTGTATGCAGTTAGATTGTCATGTTATTATTTACTTTGACTGTATTATGACTCTATATACAGGGGTGAACATACGTGGTACTCAAAAGGGACAACAAAAGCTATGCGTACCTGCATTATTGTTACAAAACTCATATGCGTACTAACAACTATCTACATATGAGCTTTGTAATAATAATGCAGGTACGCATAGCTAGATTTTGGCCCTTTTGAGTACCAGAGTACCACTTATGTGCACCCCTGTCTATATACTTTGACTATATTAATCCAATGTGGTTTGTCTGTTCCAGTGTAGTATGAAAACCCCTACATTCATGCTTTGGCTATAATCAAGAAAACCCATGTGAAGGTTTTTTTTGTGCCAACAGTGTATCAATAATTGGAGGAAACACTGATCAGAGCTGACAAGTGTGCAAATACAAAATAAGCATAACAATTGTTAAATAACTGTTAAATTAAACACTACATAGACAATGCTTCATTATCTGTAGTAATGTCTATAAACTGTAAACAAAAAATGAATTAATAAGCCATGACTTGTTCACCACCGCTGTACTTCAACAGATACTCAGAAAAACTACTACAGAGTTTAGTTTTAGATAGATCTCCCATTCACTGGTACTTTGACCCAATGAGAGTTAATTGAAAGGTGTTCTTTGAGGCACAGCTGCCATCTTCCATCACATCTGCCTATGGCAGAACACAGGACTCTCTCTAGGCATTTGTCTAGGGGCCAATCAGATTGGAGGAATCCTATATTAGAAACATTCATGCTCTTTGGGATTGGCAATCATTATATATTTAAAAAGTAAGCAAATATATATGCTACATATATTAAACTACACTGTATATTAAATGTGTAGATTTCAAGCATAGTGTAGTTGAGGCTGTATTTTTCTATTTTTATTTTAGGTGTGTGAGACACAGCAGGCATTGTCAATCACATCTGTAGAACGCAAGCCTTCGGGCATTTGCCCAGAGGCCAATCAGCAAAGAGGAAGTTGTTTTTTTAGACATAACAGACTTCATTTTTTTTTTAGGTTGCCATTTATATATTATTTCTACCATGTAAGTATATTGTGAATTTAAATAAATAAACAAAATATAATTAAAAGTGTAGAATTAAACAGTTTATCTTTTATATTTAAAGGAAAAGCATGTTAGCCGGTTGTCAGGCTCATAGACCCACACTACACAGACAAAAATGGGGCTAACATTGTTGACATTTGTTACTTTTGAACCCCCTGCTTCAACATATTATTTGTCCTTGGCCAAGCAAAAGTACACAAGAGAACAAAAGTACAAAAACGTGTAGGAGAATGAATTAACTTTTATGTTTTTGGATGCTGTCATTGCATAAGGTTAATGTGTTTTTTAAAATTCTCTTTCCTTTTTCTATTTCTAGTTTTTTCTATAATTATTATTATTTGACTTAGGAAGTGGATTCCTTGACATTTTTCTATGTCTACGGACAAGACTGGAGGGAATGCCTTTGCATGCTGTCTGCTATTATGTTGCTATCTGCCATTATGACATTTAAAACATTTAACATGGATACTAGACGACAATCTTATTTTTTTTTAACATTACATAGACTGTTTGGGCAAACATGTTGGCACATACATTGAATTTGAATTAATTAAATGTATATGTCTGAAAAAGACTCATTGCTTTTGGTATATAAAAGCAAGAGCCTACCTATACATGTCCATGCACAAAGATTCAAATACAGAACAAATTGTACAATCCCAACATGTTTCCCAATAGTCTGCTTCCTCAGGCGCTTTCTTTGCAGAATACAAGGTCTACATAGAATGTGGATAGACATATAAAAAAATCTGCATAATCTATCACAACAGTCAAAAATCAACAAATAGAAGAGCAGATCTTACTCATTTGGATTAAGGTTAATTGTATCACGGTCATACTGATGTTGTCAATGTTGCGGCAATGGGTGGATTTTAAAGACATCAGGAGAATGGGAATACAAACAAGACCACATCTGTCACACTTAAGGCCCCCACACATGTACCGAGTGGGGGTCAACAGATCAGCGATGGAGTGCAGCGTGATTATGTCATCATGGTGCTCTCCATCGCTGACAGCATCGGCAGGCACCCTTTGTGTGCGGCCGTTAGTTTCAATGGGGAGGCCGGTCCCCATTGAAACTAATGGCATTGGCCAGAGATTTACGGACATGTCCGTTCATTCCGAGTCTGTGTTTAAATTGGGATGGGGGCTCAATAATGTTCCTAAATAGAAAAGGGGGGCCCTGCAGGGAAAGTTTGGGACCCACTAACATAGACACACATTTAAGGTTTGTGAAAATCCTTCCCAGAAAAGTTGTTATAGTTGCAAAGTTGGAACCAATGCTACATTGTGTTTGTAAATGTGTTTATTTTGGCAAAAACAAACCTATCTGATATAAATATATAATGGGCTTGGCAGGTGTAGCAGTATTTGTGGAAATAGTGTATATAGAAAAAATATACCACAGCATTACTTCCCACTCAGGATTATTCACACATCATTTGGTACATTCAGACTATAGTTGGAAGTGAAAAACAGCCCAAGGCTGATAAATACTGCAAAAATAGAGAAGGTCATAAATGCTGAAAACATAAAGTTTTAGCAGAAAATATCCAGTAATTTGTTGTTGCATTCATGATTCAATGTCCTTCTGCCCTTTAAAGTGTATGCAAACTGCAACATTGAACTTCTCTGATTTGACCCATTTGATCTGCTACAATGAACCATTGAAAGTGTTTGGTATATCTGCTTGGCAGGTGCAAATATCTGTTTATTTTAACAGAAATATTGTATGTTGCCACCTTCCAGTGGTTTTGCATAATGTTTTGTAAAGGGGGGGGGGGGGGGGGGGGGGGGGGGGGGGCTGAAATGATTACCAAAATTGCTGGAGTCGTAGAAGGTTGTGGGAACCTTACCTAACAAGAAAGTTTTGAGTCCTCCTCCTAACTTAATTAACCTTCTGGGTGTTTAGCCCGAGTTAATTCGGGCTAAATAAAGTTGCTTAAATTAGCCTATTAACTTGGGTGCGTTTACCACCTGCATTCAGATGGCTTGCAGGCAAGCCACGGAGACTTGCGCTTCTCTCCCCGTTTCCCCCGATGTCCTGACTCATGATCCCAGTATCCCGTTGATCGCGCCGGCGATTTTTTTTTTGTCCTGTATGGTTGCTCCTTTCCCATGCTGACTGATTGGAGCGATTCTTTTCGCCCAATTCATTAAAATGATAAAACACATAAAAAATAAACAACATGTATTTGCTTATTATGAAGTTTCCTTTCATGTTGGATTTGATTGGATTGATTTTTCTGTATGCAATCAAGTTCAAAATAAAGGAAAAGGCATCCAAAGTAAATACTTTGTAAGGGCTTGCGCCCACAGCGTATTTTTCACTGCGCTGGACGTATGTCTGCAGCGGGGAAAAAGACGCAGAGAGGACACTTCCCATTCAAATGATAGCGCAGATTAGACACTGTGCCAATTTGAGTGGTGCGTCCGCGGTGATAATATGAAGCTGCGCGATGCTGCCAATGTGCGGTCTTCATTGCAGCGCTGCACATTGCTGCCAGAGACACCAAGACGCGGAAAAACAGCGCTCGTGCTGCGTGTATGAATGCAGTACAGACACAGTTTTTCTGCATTTTGGCTCAACAGGGTGCACTCCTCCCAATGCAGCAGGAGCGAGCCCTAAGCCATGGGCAAGCTGTAGGTAATCCGCTGGCTAATGTGCCAGCGTACGACATTGTTCCTGGTGCTGTGTATCAGACCACCTGTCAGTCTTGGTTTATTAAAAAAATGAATTCGAGTTTGAGCAGATTTTTGTGTTTTCTATTAAATTTGATCATTGAATGTGATTTTTTAAAAATACTTAAGCGTTTGAAACTTTATATATTCAGGATGTCTACTAGACCTGTTTTTGGACAGATTTTGGTCAGTTACAGGCCTACAACACGTCTTTTTCAATGATAAACAGCGTAACGCTTTTGGTACAGAAGTCTGGACCACGGCGAAACGCTCAGGAGGTTAATGCCAAAAATACATTTCCAAGAAATACTTTTTTTTTACAAAGTAAGTTGGTTGAAACACAAAAAAAAAGATAGACCTAATTCTGTAATTGCGAAGCCCCTGGACATGTTGTCACCCAAACTGCTGGGGGGAAGGAGGGGTTCAGGTTAAAGCTTAATTTGTGTCCAGATTTAGCTCAATGGCATTCTTATAGTTCTCTTCTCCCTATCATAGGCTCCCTGCCCACTTAGTCCTAGCCAACCAGACTCTGTACATAAAGAAGAGTTTTTATCAAAAATAAGTTACATAAAATGGCAAAAACCAATGAAACTACTGTTTAAATTAGTTTCTGTAAAGGTTGTCAATTGACATGTAATACAAAAGTGTTTCTATATCAAATATGAGGATAAAGAGTTTCACATATAAAAGCAAGTGCTGATTAACTTGGGTAACCCACTGGTTGTACAGTGCACATTTAACTTGCAGGACACATATCCTTTATTGGGTGGGTACACTATGTCTATGTACCATGTCTATGTAGACCAGTGGTTCTCAACCTTTGCAGATCCGGGACCCTGGAAATGACGCTGTGAACGGTCACTTTCTGTTTGTGAACACAGAAGTGACGGTATGGAGTGTCCCTTCCGCATTTCGCACAATCGGGTAAGTTTAATGTCTTTTTCCCACCACCTACATCATTTGCAAAAGAGTTAGAAAGGAGCTTTACTCTTTCTTCTAACTTCTCATCCCGCTTGTGGGTAGCAGCTCTGATGCCCTGCTGGCATAAGCAATGAAGAGAGAGATAGATGAACTGCCATCTACTCCTTTCTGCATGTCCGTGGAAACTGCAATCACTCTGCAGCTCCCACTGGCACAGAGAGGGAGAGGAGAGACTCTACAGCTATTCTCCCCCAGCCTCCCTCCTCCCAGTCAGTGAAGAAGATGGCATTGTGCTATGAGTGTACTGCTGCTAGTGACATCTACTGGCTGAATTTGATATTGCATTCATTTAATCTATTGCATTGACCCAATTGATGTGAAAACTTATTACATTTCTTTTTCAGATTTTCCTGATCTAAAAATTAAAATTTTGGCTTTAATTTTGAACTTAATTTATGTAAAAATGTGCTAGAGCAAAAAAAAATTTCAAATGTTTCCACAGCCCTTCTCTAAATCTCCAGCAATTTTGGTGATGATACTATTTTCAGAGGCTTTGCAATCAGCTCACAAATTCAGCTAGTCGAAAAATTTGATCATCTCTTGTGTTTAACACAATGTGACACAATTAACATTTCACACTATACAACAAAGAGAATGATTGTGGGGGTATACCATCTTATCTGTAATAGCAGTAAAAGCATGTGTAAATCACTATTTTGCCTGTCAGCACTACAACTTGGAATGTGAACAAAAAAATACATTTCAAAACCTTTAGTCAATGATGACATTGTTTCAGAATAAGCCTTCTCAACCTTGGTGATAGCTGTACTTTGAAAGCATTCTCTCAGCTGGTCATAGTCTCTCCGGTAACATTTAACGACTTATGCAAATAGAACAGGAATCCTTCAGAGCGCCATGCGCTGAAAACTTTATGCATTGAAAAATAAGCTTTGCTGTTGAAGTGGTTTCCAGATAGCATTGTCTATTATTATGTGCTGTACCTTCAGGCGGAGACTCCACTGTGCGGTTTGGAAAGCGGCTCATTTAGACACACACGTACTGCTCCCATTGTCACCAAAGCAAATTGTCAGCAACCTGCAACCTTTAATGAACAGTAATGAACCACAACATTTACATAACTTTAACTTTTTTGATACTTAAAAAAAAGAAGCATGAAACCCAACAATCTCCCCCCCCCCCCCCCCCCCCCCCCCCCCTCCACAGAGCAAATCAGATTCTCTTTTAGCACAGGGTCTGGTATGCTCTGGAAAAGGGGGACCACAAACAATGAGCATATCAAGCAACATGCTTTTTTGCTTGTGTTGTATGCCCGCAGTATTGGAGCCTCTGCCTAAATCTAAAGCTTTTTCTGTAAAGAATACATACCTGGTGATCCCGCCAGTTGTCTTCACTATTTCTAGCAACCACGCTCTGCAGGCTGATATTCTCTATGAAATGACTCTTTCCCCACCTAATGAGGTCACATGATTGTGAATCACCAGTCACTTGAGCTTCAAATGCTTAGGTCATTTCCCTAGATATGTCACATGACCAGAATTAAACTGCTTAAATTGATATGGATGCAAGCAACTTTAATGTTTTTCAAGGACCTCCTTCCTAGCCCAGGCACTCCCATGCCTAGTAAGCAGACTTTAGGACTACATTACAAAACACAACATGGTACCTATCCAAGAAAGTTAGTTGGTCTCTGGGCTCTTTACAATGTAGTGTATCCACATTGTGAGGTCTGAAGGGTGAGCTTTGGCTTCAACGATGGAGTGGACAGTGGTGGCATGGTTGGAGCGCATATGTAGTGCCCATTATCAAAGTGATGCCAGAGGGATTATATGGTAAATGTCTGTGATTCAGTGATGATTATTTCAACTTGCTGCTGTTTGGTTCTATTTTGTTGTACTATAGTTAGGTGTATATGTGCTGTTCTGCTAATTTTGGCATAAAATGCATGTATTGATTAGAAAAGTTCGAACTTTGTGAGCTGAAAGCCTCTGAAAATTGTATTAGTACCAAAATTGCTGGAGATGTAGAGAAGGGTTGGGGGTACACTACAAAAAAGAAAGTAAGTCTCTAACACAAATAGTTTTTGCATAAATTAAGTTCAAAATTAAAGTCGAAATTCCGATTTTCGAATTTTTTACTTGATTTTGAACTTAATTTGTGAAAAAACTGTTTGTGTTAGAGACATACTTTCTTTTTTGTAGTATACCCTCAACCCTTCTCTACATCTCCAGCAAGTTTGGTGATGATACCATGTTCAGGGGCTTTGCAATTAAGTCGAAACCGGCGAAATGGTCGAATTTTTGACAAAAAATTCGACCATCTCTAGTGGGAACATTCGAAAAAAAAAAGTTTTGCTCTAGCACGTGTAGTTTTTTAATTAAGTTCAAATTGAAAGTCGAAATTCCGATTTTCGAAATTTTGACTTGACTTTGAACATAACTTATGCAAAAACTATTTTTGTGTTAGAGACATACTTTTTATTTGTAGTATACCCCCAACCCTTCTCTACATCTCCAGCAAGTTTGGTGATGATACCATATTTAAGGGCTTTGCAATTAACTCCAAATCGTCAAAATGGTTGAATAAAAAAAAAAAGTTCGACCATCTCTAGTATTGATGGCTGATGTGCCCCTAATTGTACTTTCTGGTGGTAAAAGGAATAAAGTAAATTTTCCTGTACTTATCATATACAATGTGCCTCATATTTCTATACTGTATTTACTTTGTTATTCAAAAAAATTGCACAAAAACATGGTAAACAAAAATGGATGGATGGATACTACTAAAAATATAGTGATTTGGAGATACATACGATTTGACAAGAGGGGGGAAGATGTGTTTACTGACATTTGAATGTAACGGTATCACATCACATACATGAGGTTCCTGACCTCTCATACTGTCTTTCTTCATTTAAGCATTACTTATCATTTTTGATCTTCTTGTTCTGCCAGTTTGTTCTAAATTTGATGATTTAGGAACTAGGGCTAGAAGCTGCCAAGACACTCTCCTTTTCACTTACCTTGTATGTTTTATGTGAGTCTATAATGGGGATTTAACAAGTGTATTAGAAACAAAAACAAATGCATATTCAGTGTATATTATTTATTTATTTAGTAACTGTAACATCTGGAGGTCATATCATGACTGATTAGTATTAGTCACAATCGTCATTTATACAAAAGGATGGCATTGTTTGTGGTGCATCACAACTTACCGTATCAGGGGTAAAAAGTGCCTGCGTCTTATGGTGCGAATACGTGACCACCAGCCCGCTCTCCCAGCAAGATTAGCCAGGGAGGTGGAGGTTAGCCCACAGCCAGATCTATTATCTGTACTGTATTGTTTATACCAGCAGAGCCAAGCTAATATAAGCAATAAAGAACAGAGCATGCAATTTCTCCCATCTATCTCTGCCTGTGTGAGGAAGCTGCACTCACGCTGCAGCTTACCCAGACACAGCCATAGAGGGAGATAGGGAGACATTTGCAGCCGTTCCCCCTCGACCCCCCTCTTCCTGGAAAATTACATGAAGTGCAGCTAGTGGCATCTAGTGACTGAAATTTGGTATTGTTTGATCCATTACTTTCATCCAATTGATTTGAACACTTCTTTTTTTTCTGGTTTTCCTGCTCTAAAAACTGTGTGTGTCTTATGGTCAGGTACGTCTTATAGACTGGAAATACGGTAAGTTTTTATTGGCTTGCTAGAAAATAATATTGAAAAACCCTCCATGGTTGTTAATAAGACATAACATCTGCCATATTATGAAGCTAAAAGGCTTTAACTTAATTTAGATACCTAAAGACCAAAGACTCATAGTTCCATGGTCCATCTCTGGTCCTTTAATGGTAAATTATGCATCAATTAACGAAGTGCTTGTGGGCAGAGAAAAACATTAACCTGCCTCCTTGGGAAATGTCATCCCATTGACCCAGGTTCACACCATTATACTTTCAGAGTTGTCATTGACATGTCATCACTGGAATGTGTACTGTATTGCGGTGAAGTGCAGCATATAGGAACATTGCACACTACTGCACCAGTGCCTTTGGATGGTGTTCAGAATAGATGGCACATAAACTATCACCCCCACAGAGAAAAAATAAAACCTTTCCGCTGCATTGAAATTTAACTCTGGGCAAATAAACTATATAATGTATGATGTAGTCTGTCTGTAGCAACCCCATAAGAGATGGTCAAAGTTTTTCTTTTTTTATTTGACTAGCTTACTTTGTGTGTGTTTTTGTGTTGTGTTACTTGCAAAGCTTCAAAAATTATCTACATGTGCTAGACACAGGGTTGGCGCCAGAGCACCAGGAGCTGACAGGCATTGCGGGGACACTCCTCCATTCCACCCTTAAGCAAGTGTAGGTAATTGAGAGAACACGTCGACATGACTAGGCAGGCCTGACCCCATAGCTGCAACCCTGGCTAGACAATGTTCCCACAAGGCTTAACCTTTTATCCTTAAGGTAATGCTTGCTTGTGTGCAAAACTAGCCAGGCCCCCAAATCTGTTAACATGAAAACAATCTCCAGCAATTGTGGGGATGATACCATGTTCAGGGGCTTTGTTATTAACTTATAAAGTCTAATTTCAAAAAAGAAATTCCACAATCTCTCGTAAAAATATGTAAAACTACCACACGATGGCTCTGCCACTTCTCCCCAGTCTGAGCTTACAGAAAGCGGGAGAGCATGGACCCCCACCTCCGACACGGGGGAGCTGTAACCCCACCTCCGACACCACTGACTGCAATCTCTGCCCCACCCCCCGAGGGTCCGTAAACCCCAGGTTAGGGACCACTGCTCAACATCGAGACATTTTGGTGTTGATACCTTGTTCAGGAGATTTGCAATTTAGTCCCAAATACATCTAAAGCCCCCAATTACATAGCTGTATTAACTTTAAAATCAGTAAGGCCTTGACTCCACTAAGCATTAAGGATGCACTGCGTTAACGGATCCAATAAAAGCAACCCATGTGTATAGGTTGTGTCAGGGATCCGTTAAGGGACACGTTTGTGACTTATACGTTTTTTTATGTTTGTTTTTTTTTTACCATGAGCGGACTGATAAATGCATACTATTGCATTTTGACTCAATTAATTTTCTATACACCCATATTTGTATTGGCTTATATTGCGTTAATGTAAACGCAGTGCTATGCTATTTAAGCTGACAGATCACACCAACAGATGTGTAGACACATCCATTGACTTTCAATGGATGCATCAACATCCCTGCGTTTGACATACATCAAACACAGAGTTTTAAGGCATAGTGGAATCAAAGCCTTAGGCCCTAACTTCACTATCTGATGAAACCCCTGCGTTGAACACAGGGGTTTTAATGGAGTGCACAAGCCACCCATTGTCGTCAATATGGCTTTGGCAGGGCTGTTTCCACAGTTCGTCAGAGCCGAGGATCCGCTGGAACGAGCCTCCGTTCAAATCTACACAGCAAGCTACTTATATGGGAATGCAACGGAGGCTTCATTAAACAATTGAGCCTAAGTCTTAGGGTATGTTACGATGGCGCTATCAGCTCCATCGGGTCCCCCTGCACTAAGCGCATACCTTGTGACGGAACCGATCAACATTACCTGCCTGCAGCTGTTCTCAGTGTTCTGCTAATCCACTGGTCAAAGGGCAATGCAGTGCGGTATGTCAACCTCCGGCAGGCGGATCAAGAGAATAATGTGAGAACAGCCGTTGCTGTAGGCAGGTAATGGGGATCGGCTCCGTCGGGTCCCCGCCAAGGACAGTGCTTGGAGCAGGGGGCGCTGACGAAACATACCCTTAGTCTTGTTTAGCTTCCTTAAACTGACTAAGCTGTCTAGCAAGAGTGAAAGTAAGACAGTTTATATCAACCATTGAACAATGACGGCTGTTTACAATAATTTGCGGTTATTATTTAATTACAGGAAGGATACATAGGAAACAATTTTCTTCTTTCATTTCTTGCCACTTTACCAGACAACACTTTGCATAACTGAAAGAACACCATCCTCACATTGAAGTATGGTGGTGGCACTGTCATGCTTTGGGGGTGCTGGAACTGAAGCTTAAAGCGGTTTTAAACTCAAATTATAAAAACAGACATACATTAAACAGACACAATACTCACCTGTCAGCAGTTCAGATGCTGGAAAACTGCTACACAAAAAACCCACAGCATACTCACTTCACTTGCTTGCAGTTCTCATGCTGGTCCTTAGATCCTGGAGACATGCAGACTCCTGCCCTCACTTCCCCCCCCCTCCTCCCCCCTCCACTCCTCCCCCTTCTGTCTCCTCTCTGTTGGAGCTGCAGAGTCATAGGTGGGGTGGTGTGGGGGGGGGGGGGGGGGGGGGGGGGGGGGGGTGTGGGTTAGCTGCTGACGATTTCCTGCCTGGGAGAGATGTCCCAGACAGCACTTCGGCTGCCTAGGCACGACGTAAGGTAGTGGGAGGGGAGAACTCCTAACAAGCTCCTCTCCAGCTGTCACAATAAGATTTTACTTTTACAATTAGGGATGTCAGCAATATCGGCTGAGCTGCAGCGAAAACTGCTGAGTGACTTCCCAGGTGGTAGGTCCACTTTAAGTTTTGGTGAGGGAAAGTGTGAACAGTTGTAAATATCAACCTTTTTTTTTTTTTAATCTTCAGGAATTAAAAAAAAATGTCTTTACGATATACTCTCCTGGTGGTATCAGCAGAGGAACATCTTGACAGAAAAAAACAATTGTAATCTAGGAAGCTCAAGTTGCATAGGTTCACAATTTAGAGATTTGCCCCCCATTTCTGGACACTTCTTTCTCTAGTAGTTCTGAACTGTTTTAGCTACTTTTGTCTTTTTCTTTCATACAAAATATTTGAAAAAAGTTACAGGGCCCGAGCATCTCTTCGAGTTCTGGAGATGCTTCGCGTGGGAGGAATCCCGCCCACTGTACCCCTGTTGATCCCTATGTAGTGGCTCCTGTGTCCCCGCTTGGGGTATGCAGCCATGGGTTATTGTTTTTTTTTTCTTGTCTGTTAGGGATTATCTGTTGTTATACATGTTTTCTCCTTGTTTTCTCCTTGTGGAGTGTTTTGTGCCTCAATAAAAATTACATGAAAAAAAAATAAGTGCAGATAATAAAACACTGAAAATAACTGCTGCAATTGACTTAATCTCATAGCCGTTCGTTGTGTTTATAAATATATAATTATAAGCTTGTTACATGGCCATGTGATATAAAACTGTTTTTTTTTCTTAGTCTAGCTGATAGAGGTTGGAAAGCATAGAAAGCTGTTTCTGGCATTATGCCTATTACCAATCCTATTCAGAGACCCAGTTGAGGGTGTGATGGAATTATATGGGAGGACTACATGTGAAATAACATGGTGTCACTGCAGATATCTTTAGAACACGGTCAGATACTGGATGGAACGCATACACATACCGGGCTGACAACGGGATCAATAGCATAGGGAACCCTAATGACTTCTCAGATGGAAATTTTTCCGGTCACATCTGATGGAAGCTTAGCAGACGCGGGGAGTGTGGAATATATCAAGCTTTTGTTTTCAGCAGACAGAAAATAGAAAGACGAGTGCGCTGGATGAGATCAGAGCGCGACATTTATGGATTGCATTAGACTGCAGCCAGCGCGCTCTTCAGCACCTAAATGTGTGTACATACATGCCAAGCCTGACCGCCATTTATCAATCATGATGAGAGCTGGAGGCTGCCGCGACACTGCGCTGGAAACGCTCTGAGATCTGATTACAATACAGTGTGTGGCTTCCCCTATCAGCCAATCACAGCTCATGGAAAGATTTTGTTTTACTGTAATTATTGGGTCATTATGCCATGCTCGCTGCCTTAATAATAATATCATTGTTTAACAAGGCGGTGATAAAAAGCTGGCGACTTGAAGAGAAACATTCATAAACATATCCACATTACATTGTCATAATACTTACCACTGACGTCAACATTTCAACCACCAGAAGTGCCGATAATAGGGAAGATTAAAGGCCCCCACACACGTACCAAGTGGGGGCGGACAGAGCAGGACAAATCAGCTCCGGAGTGCAGTGTGATGACATCATCACGCTGCTCTCCAGAGCTGACAGCATTGGCCAGCACCCTTTGTGTGCCGGCCGTTAGCTTCAATGAAGATTCTGGTCTCCATTGAAACTAACGGCATTGGCTAGATAATATCGGACATATCCGTTCTCTGGTCGGCCAAACTGTGGGGAGACAGGGATCTGTCGCTCCATGTGGGCACCCCCGAACGGTGGCTGATTTTGCCGCCGACTGCCACGATCGCGCACGCCCATCGGTCGTCCGCTCAGTGCGTGTATGGCTAGCTGTAGTGTTAAAATAAATCCTAGGTGAAAATCATCGAAGGGCTTGTCCCCACTATAGCTATCTCCTGCGATTATAATTGCGGCGCAGAGATCGCGCCCATGTATTTGAATGGGCTCATCCCTACATCTGAGACTGGACAGAGACTACCTTTGCCATCTTGGAGATTGGAACCCTGGTCCCAATGACTATAGCACCCATTGAAGCTCTGACGGTATGGGTTATTTAGATTTAGGGATTGGTTTGCCCAAATCAAAACAGCTGAAAGGTAGGTAATGTGTATATGTTTTTTGTACACCATAGAACAGTGATGGTGAGCCTATGGCACACAAGCCAGGGGTGGCACTCGGAGCCCTCTCTGTGGGCACGCAAGCTGTCAGCCAGCACAGAGGAAAAACTGCAGCCTATTGGCTCACAATGCTGTCAGTTCTCTTCTCCTCTCTTCTGATTAACCCCATACCCTCCCCTATTATATCTTATAAGAAAGTAATGTTTACATGTTTGGTGTGTGTATATGATTTGTGTGTATATGAGTTGTGTGTGTGTAATTCAAGTTTAATCGCCATGCCGGCACTTTGAGATAAATAAGTGTAGTTTGGATGTAGTTCGCCATCACTACCATAGAACCACTTTAACCTCCTTAGTGTTCATCACGAGCCCATCTCGTCCAGAGTTTGTGTGAAGAACAAACTCTGGATGAGCTTGGCTTCCATGAAAGCCGCATATCCCCGGAAAGCTACGGCGATGCTGCTTCACTGATCGCGTCACGGTGACGCGGAAGGGGGCGAGGGTGAGCAGTGCCATAGACCTTCATGTTGATGGAGGGGCTTCTGCTCTCCAGACCTCACTGCCAGTGTCATGAATGACACTGGCTGTGTGAAGAAGGGAGGGAGGAAATGGCAGGCAGTGTACCTTGTACACTGCTGCCATTGCCTGTACCACACTGTTAAAAACGGTGCGGTACAGGCGGTGCGCTAGGGAGGTTAACAAGCCTCATGACAGCAGTCAGGTCTGATATGGGAGGTAGGTGAGTTGTTTAGGGCGCCATCTTGTGGTGGGTCCCCTGTACTCCTATCCACTTGCAGGCCTTGGTCCTTAATAAAAGATGGGGTGCACACTGCTCCTCCCAATATGCAGTGAAGTGTATTGAGGTGATCAGTAGAAACTTTGCAGACACTCTGATCTTAGCATATGTAAGAAGTGAGGTCACATGACAAGCACCACACTTCACATGCTTTCCTGGGCTTACCTCTAAATTGGAGAAGGAAGAGGGGCTGTGGGAATAGAGCAGGATTCGTCAAAATGCCCCCAAAACAGCCCGATACCTGTACCACTGCTCTACAACAATGCAGCAGTGCATAACTTAAAGCAGGTGTCTGGGGTTCCTATTTAACAAGCTTTGTTTCTAGACAATGGAGAGGGGAAGGGGAAAGGGGTTACCCTCGATGGGGACTTTGATTGGCGGATCTACCCTTTTGGATAGTGTCAATAGAAATAACATAAAGAAATACATTTTGAAATTTATTTTGGAATAACAATAAATAGACATATACATATAAGAATAAAACACTAAAATATGGATGGTCCAGAGTAACCCCAATTTTTCGGTAATAGAGTGCTAGATGTTGAGTGTCACTCAGATATCTGGGTTCCAGAATGTAGACTGCAATTATTGGTGAACATGTTTCGCCCCTATTTACTGGGCTTCTTCAGCACATTTACAGCCGTCTATTATACGAAATCCCAAATGGGGGGAGAGAAAGAAAAAGGGGGGGGGGGG
>CM070033.1:157933491-157947290 GCA_036250615.1 Ptychadena robeensis
ATATACCCATATTTCTCCACCCGTATACCTCCGTATGAGGCTTTGTTTCTATAAAACTTTTATTTCCTCAATGAACTATAGGTTAGACTGCCTGCCTTGTATTACTGCATTTCAGGCTAGAGATTCCTCTCCCTTCCAATACTGGGGATAACCTTTTATCAGAAACAGCAACACAGTCAGAACTAGGAATATGTTAGAATACTAGAACTTCAGGTTTTATATTTTTTCTGTTGTAGATTTCCCTTCACTTCCTGTCTGGTATTATCACTTCCTGTCTAGTAATAGTTTTTCACAAAGAAAAGTAATTTAACAAAGCCCAGGGTAGAAGTGATGACTGGCAGGGTTGTTGGCCTTTCCCCACTTAACAGACACTAAACAATTAATAGGTAATACATTGTATAAATAAAAACACTTTCCCCCTCATTTTCAGTAGAATAATCTGTACTCTGTGAACGTCTCACAGTGTGCACCAAATAATACTGTCTGTCAGGATCAACACACATGATGGGTGGGGGGCTTCTGATCAATGTACAGAGCAGGGTGCTGGGCACAATGTCACCCAGAGATACATCAGGATCCCCCAATGCTTGAAGAACATTGATTAAGTATTACAAAAGCGCCCACAGATATGGTGGCGGGGTACACAGTGGGGTTAGGATCCTGGCTCAGCCCCACATGTACCAAAGGAGGCTCGTGATGTACTGCGCACATTACAGACACAACACTAATACACATATTTATTACTCATGAAATAATAATAACATGATGATGAATATCACGGAAATGCACCATAACAATTCATATGACATGATCGCCGTGCACGCTCCCATACACACAATGAAGGCGCGCGCGCACGGCGAGTCAGTACCATGGACAGCTCTGATCATACAGCGCTACAGCACTGACAGCGATACACCCAGCAGGCTGCACCACTACCCTCCCTCACCCCGGCACACACACCGGCTCTGCTCCGGGATCACCCGGCTGGGACGATCGGTTGCATAACCCACCACCACGTGGTCTTCTGTCACCGACACGCCGCCCATACACGTGGGCTGCTTGCCTATTATATTCCGCTAGACACGCCCCCTACCGGACCGCCCCGCCCCTAACCAGTTCTTCTATTCTATTGGTTATTGAAAATGTCAGTCACATGAAAGTGACTGCAAGACCCGATTCATGTCATGTGGCAGCCTCGGATCCTCATGGATGTTACCGAGACATGAGCGTTATAGTGGATGAGGAGACCTGTCCATGTATCCTCCCTGTGCATGTGTCATACGATGTACATGTGAACCCAGGTTTTATATGAATTATCATGCCTCTACCCAGACCTTTTATTTAGGATGTATCACCCCTGTATCCAGACATAATGTATAGATTGTATCACCCCTGTACCCAGACATAATGTATAGATTGTATCATCCCTGTACCCAGACATAATATATAGATTGTATCATCCCTGTACCCGTATATAGATTGTATCAGCCCTGTTACCCAGACATTTATATGAGTGTATCACCCTGTACCCCCGACAGGTTTATATAGATTGTATCACACAACCCACCCCGGTACCCAGACACATAATATATATATTGTTCACACCCCTGTACCCAGACCATAAAGAGAGATGTATCCATCCCCTGTAAACCAACACATCATATATAGATTGTATCACCCTGTAACCCAGACATGTTATATAGATTTTAGCATCCCTGTACCCAGACCTAAGTATATTATGTATCACCCCTGTACCCAGACATATAATGATGGTATTAATCCGCGTGTACCCAGACATAATATATAGATTGTATTATCCCTAGAAACCCAACATAATGTTATATGAATGTATACACCCCTGTACCCCGACATAATATCTAGCTTGTATCATCCCTGTATCGCAACAAATTATAGGATGTATCCAACCCACTGTACCCAGAACCTAATATATAGATTGTATCATCCCTGTCCCCAGACACATAATATATAGATGTATCAATCACCCATCACCCCCCACCCGTACCCAGACTTTATAATATATGTCTCTCCTGTACCTCCAGAATAATGTATAGGAATGTATCACCCCTTGTCCCGACCCATAATTATGATTGTATTGAGATCCCCTGTACCCGACATAAATATATAGATTGTATTATCCCTATACCCCGACATAATGTTATGATGTTCACCCCTGTATACCCAGACAATAATATTAGATTGTATCATCCCTGTATCCGACATAATGTATTTATGTAATCCACACCCTGTACCCAAACATAATATATGATTGATATCCCCTTTACCCAACATGCTTCATAGTAATGTATCACCACCTCATTACCCAGACATGTTATTGAAGTTATCAATCATCCCTGTACCCAGACACATAATAGTAGATGTATCATCCCTGTCACCCCGACATGTTTATAGGATGTATCATCCCTGGACCGCAGACATGGTACTAGCATGTTCATCCCCTTACCAGATATGATATGTTAAGATGTTCAATCCCTGCAACCCAGACATGTTACACAGATGTGGGATCCCCCCGGTCCCAGACATAATTACAGGACTTTCTGAGATCTTCTTATTGCTGGTGTGTGCAGGTAGAGGAGTCAGATCTGGCATCTTGAGGTCTCCTATACATGTGGAGGAGATCATCTGGACATGCTTGAGGTTCTCCTATTACAGGTGGAGGACATATTCTGGACATCCTGAGGTCTCCTATTACAGGTGTAGGGACATATAATGAACATCTAAGATCTTCCTATTACAATGTTGACGGACATAGTTGACATCCTGAGGTCTCCGTTTACAGGTGTAGGGACATACTCTGGACATCCTGAGGTCTTCCTGTTACCGGTGGAGGAGATCAGATCTGGACATCCTGAGGTCTCCTATTACGGTGGAGGAGATCAGATTCTGAACATTCTGATGGTCTCCTATTACAGTTGGAGGAGATTCACATTTGGGACATCCCTGAGGTCTTCCTATTACAGTGGAGGGACATATTTGACATCTGAATCTCCTATTACAAACGGAGGGACATATCTGGATATCCTGAGGTCCTCCTATTCAACGATTGAGGTCAGATTCGGACATTCTGATTTCTCCTATATTTCAGGGGGAGGGGCATATCGGACATCCTTATCCGTCCTATTACTAGTGGAGTGACATATTCGACATCTGAGATTCTCCTATTACAGGTGGAGGACCTATCTGGATATCCTGAGGTCTCCTATTTACTAGTGAGGGACATATTTTGACATCTGAGATCTCCTATTACAGGTGTAGGGGGGACTATGTGGACATCCTTGGTCTCCTATTACAGTGGAGAGACATCGCTGGATATCCTGAGGTCTCGCTTATTAACAAGGGGAGGGAGGTCTATCTGGACATTCTGATGTCCTCCTATTACAGGTGGAGGGACTTCTGGACAATCGCTGAGGCTCCTATTACAGGTGGAACGAGGTAGATCTGGGTACCCAGTGAGGTCCCTAATACGGTGGAGGCGTTCGGATCTGGACATCCTGATGTCCTCCTATTATATGTGGAGGAGATCAATCTGGAACATCGGGAGGTCTCTTTAACGGTGGAGAAGATCGTATCTGGTACCGTGAGTTCCCCCCTATTACAGGTGGAGGTCAGATTCTGGGACATCCGGATGTTCTCCTATTATAGGTGGAGGAGATCAGTCGGGACATCCTGAGGTCTCCTATTACAGGTAGAGGAGATCAGAATTCTGGTACCGTAGGGTCTCGCTATTACACAGGTGAAGGAGATCAATCTGGGTACCGTGAGGTCTCTTATTACGTTTTAGGAGACTATCTGGGACCGTGAGGTCTCCTATTAAGGTAGAGGGATATCAGGATCTGGTCACCGTTAGGTCTCCCTATTACAGGTGGAGGAGGTCAATCTGGACAATGCCTGAGGTCTCCTAATACAGGTGGAGGAGATCGATCTGACATCCTAGTCTCTATTACAGGTGAGGAGATTCATGATCTGGGTTACCGTGGAGGTCTCTCTTACAGGTGGAGGAGAGCAGATCTGGGTATCCGTGAGGTCTCTTTATTACAGGTGGATGAGATCAGATCTGGGTATCCGGGAGGTCCTCCCATTACAGGTGGAGGAGATCATATCTGGGGTACCGTGAGACTCCTATTCCGGTGGAGGAGATCGGATCTGGACATCCTGAGGTCTCCTATTATCAGGTGGAGGAGGTCAGATCTGGACACCTGAGTGTCCCCTATTACAGTGGAGATCAGATCTGGTACCGTGAGGTTCCCTCTTACAGTGGAGGAGATCAGATCGGTACATCCTGAGGTCTTCCTCTTAAAGGTGGAGTAGGAGGATCGGAATCTGGACATCCTGATTTCTGCCTATTACAGGTGGAGGAAATCGGATCTGGACATCCTGAGTGTCTCCTTACCTATGTATGAGATCTGATCTGGCACCTAGGTCGTCCTAATTAGCAGATGGAAGGAGATCGATCTTGGACATCCTGATGTCTCCGTATTACAGATGGATGAGATCTGATCTCTGGACATCCTGGGTCTCCTATTACAGGTGGAGAGATCGGGATCTGGACATCCTGAGGTCTCCTATTACAGATGGAGGGGCATATCTGGACGTCCCGAGATCGCACATCGGAGGTAAAGGAACATAGTTCTGAATGTCACTGTATGCCAAATGTCATGTACTAGCCCCGCCTCCTCACATGTCTTCACTTTCATTGGCCAATCTAGCAGTCAGTCCCCTCCAGGGGGCGGGCCACCTCGCGCTAGAATGAAATAACCCATTATGTTATGTGTGAGATGTGGAGGTGCACAGTGCATGTCGTGTGAAGGAATGTCACCGCACGGAGGGACACACAGTACATAACACTAAACTTTCTGCTCCCATAACGTGTTTATCGCAGCTCCTGCACCCGGGATAGGGCGCCTGTAGTCACCCATGTTCCGGGTAATCAGCGTTACCCGGTACACTATATATAGAGTGATTAATACACACCGGCTCCAGTGTATTATAAGAGGTGAAATACCCCCGTCATCCCTAGTCGGGACTGTCCGGGAGACGGATTGGTCAGCAGCGCTGTCAGTCAGGAGCAGAAAAGAGGGGCGGTACTAAGGCCGGCTTTATTGGCGGAGCGTGCTGTCGGTCAGAGACGGTGGGCTGGCTGATGGGCGGAGCCGCGATTGGCCGCTGGAGCTGTCATTCAGCAGTGGAGGCTGGAGAGAGGGAGGGTTGCAGCTGGTTGCCCTTGTGTCTGAAGCTTTGCTAAGGAGCGACGCGCCGACTTCCTGAGCATCCCGGGCAGGCTGCATCCCGGACAGAACCGAGCGGCCATCCGCCGTCTATGTGTGTGTGTGCCGAGCCAAGGAGGAGAGCACCTGAACACCCTGCTGAGAACTTCCCCCTCCTAGACCGGGATTAGAGGGGGGCTTGTGTACTGATCTGCCTCTTCCTTCTCTCTGTATCTACCCTCTTCACCTGCCAGGGGCACCTACCTGCTTCTCTACCCTTCCTAATCATGATCTTCAAGCCAAGTGCACTTCTCTGCCTCTCCAGTATATGGGGTGTCCTTCTACAAGGTAAAGACTGATATAGCCTTTCCCATGCTCAACTTTGCTCCATACTGTCCATCCGGCCGATCTTCATGTGTTGGTGTTGGTGGGGGGGAATGGTCTCCTGACCATGCATGGTCCTCAGGCTTGGGTATGGTCTCTGTAGATGTGTTCTAGAACTCCAGCGGGTGAGATGCTAGGATGGAATGTACACCTCCAGGAGAGGGATACCTGCTCTGAGATGCTGTGTGATTGCATGGGAGATGCTCTGTGATATGGCACCAGGATGGACAGATTTCTCTGCCAGGCACCCCAAAGGCAACATGGGCTCTCAGTAGAGTTGAAAGCTGCTGTTGTGGTAATGCAGTTAACGAGGGCTTGTGTTGGCAGGGATAGGCTGGCATCCCAGCATCTTCTAAGTAGAGGGGGCTCAACTGTGTCTTGATATGTAAGCGTCAGGCCTGCTGCGCAGTATATTGATTCTATAGGTAAGACAGGGAACCTACAGATCTATTATGAACATAGCTGCTGCAAGCCTCTTGAACAAGCCAGCTGCCAATCAGGTCTTTTTTTTTCATGCGCTGTGTTTTTACAGACGTTGGCATGGCCAGTGGTTGTGCGTTCGCTTCAGATGAACTGGTTGGGAGCTGGGGACTTTAGAAGGGATGTCCAGGCCACACTGCTCCTGTATTCTTCTAGACTAGTGACTTTTGCCTCCAAGGCAGAGCATGGATACACGCTGCTGCTGCTGATGCTGCTGGAATTCTAAGTGCTTAGAGAAGGGTGATGATAAATCTATATCATACTGCTGTGGAATCTCTACATTCATAGAGACAAGCAGGGAAATGTCTTCTCCTAGAAGTGGTGGCAGAAAGTCAGGGTGCAGCTTATAAGGAAGGACCATCTTGCGTGCCTGTAGCATGATGTTGCAAATAGCCGCTCCTATAGATGTTGTATGATGACTTGAACATGGAAAGGAATTGAGGGAGGAAAGGATCGCTGTGAAGGAATTCAGACTGAGCGCCTGGAGTGAGAATTGAAGTAACATTTTGTCTGATCTGCCTTGTAATCTCTCCTTGCCCTCTTGAAGATTTCTGCTATTTAGTATATAACTTGACATCAACTTCATGGCTGAGACGACAGAGCACTTGTGTGCATTGGGCAGTTCGGCTGATGACTTTGGGGGCTCTCTACCTTTTCAGATCTGTGTAAGCGTCAACCATAAAATTCTACTTATCCCCTTCTCTAGATCTCATGTGATGCTTGGACTGTACTTATGATACTCACCTTGGAGTACACTTACCTTAATGCTTTCCTTCCTGCAAACAACAATTAAGTCAGCTGTACTCTAGTTGTGGTAGTTATCCTCATTCTACTAAATGTGTTTATCTATTCATAAATCCGTCTTTTATCAGAATTTGGCCACTACTTTTTAAATAAGCTAACTTGGTGTTATTGTTAAATCAGTATCCAGTGCAGAGAGTGCACTAACCCATAGCAACCAATCAGAATGCATATTTAGTACATTAGGATATTTGGAAACTGTTTAATTAGGGCTGTGCATCCCTTGTTTTTTTACATCATCATTGGTACTCTTGCTGCCTCCCTATTGCATAAGTCCAATGAACATGGATGCATGCTGTGTGTGTGTTGTCTATCCATATAGGCTCAGTATCTCCTAAGAGAGACACTGAATTTCAGGTGACCTTGTTGGTACCAAGTGCAACCTTTTTTCTTTTTTTTTCTCCATCCTTCTGAGTTTCCCCCCCCAGAGCACTGCAGCATCACGTTTAGACTCCAGTTATCACATCATGCCAGTAGACATGCTACTGAAAGATGAGTAGCTGAGCTAAGATCTGGAAGAGACTCTCTCTTGCTTTTCTATGGATGTATAGGAAGGAAGGGTTGGCTTAGGAAAGCCTGTATGACTGCAGTCTGTTTCTGCTTCCATCACAATGAGGCACTGCAGGACTTTCTATTAAACACATGTTAACAGTGATTTGTTCAGAATAGCATAGAGCGATTTTCACAATACGGTACCGTGAATAATTCATCTATGGAATCCCTTGGGACTTTGTTTACTCTCCGTTGGTTATTCCCACCTGTTGTGCGGGGATGACCCCCAGTCCATCAGCTGCATGTCGAAGCAAACGTCGCCCTACGCTCGGGGAATTGAGCAGCTAACCAATCTCCTGCAATTTGTAACCGGCTAGATTGTTTCCTTTGAAAATGGTACTTGTGGGCTTGGAATTTAGTGGAGGTATCAGCTCGCTATTCATTTGCAGAAGGTCTGTGGTTAAGTCCCCCCCCCCCCATCGTCATATGTTCCCAACCGCTGCTCTGTTTGCGCGTTTACATCAGGCTGTGCCTGGGGATCGCCTTCCCACATTAAGTACATTTCCGTGTCAATATCTCATTTGGATCAGCTCTGGGAAAACCTCCTTGTGAAAGTGACAGGGTGCAGGAAGGTCTCTGTGCATGCAGGACGCCGAATCAAGGCAGACAGTTACATCTGTTAGTTTTACTTTGGTATTTGTTGACTTATTTGTACTGTAAAATGTAACACAACAAAACAAATGAACCATGTCTGCAAAGTGCAATAACTTTTTAGCCTCAAATTCACCATTTCCCATTGCTCTGGGTGCTCTGGGTTAATGCACTTTGCACATCAGCACAAATGTCTTAGGGTCCCCATACACCTTTAGATCTCCTTTTGTTTTACCAAAACCATGTAATATGAGGGACTTTCTAAACAATCAAGTGTTCCTGTATTCAATCGCAGAGGACCCTATACTACATAGTTGTTGGTAGATCTAAAGGATATCTAAAGGTGTATGGCAAGCCTTAAAAATGATGTAGCGAGTTCAATTCTTTTATTCATGCGCATAAAATAGAAGACAGTTCCCAGCCTGGAACCCAATGGTATAGAATATCTAATAATCCGTTGATCATCCAAAAACAGTCCTGACAGTTGTTGGATTTTCTCGATAGTTTGGGGAGCCAGTAGCAGATCAATTCCTTTTAAAAGAACTTACGTTGTATAATAACTTTATTCAAACATCCTTGTATCTGTTCATCCCAGATGTCCTATATTTCCATGTCTGTGTAAGTGTCATCTGTGTGCTCAGTGTGAGTCTTGATGTGCGAAGATTCCTTGGTTGTGTCAACAAGAACCTTGATGGCAGAATAACCAACTTTGCGTGAGCATAATGTTCACTGATGCAAGACTAATGCACTGTTTCATCCGATTATTATTACTCTCCTTATATAACCGTGCTGAGGAAAAATAAATAAAGATCAACTATTTCTTATAACTGTGTTTTTGTTTTCCAATAACAACTTTGTAGAAACTCTATAGGATTTCCTTGATGTGGGAAAAAAAAAACCCCATGACATTGTAGAAAACCAGCAATGGTGATTCATCTGTTTATTTAGAAGTTTTAACTTTAGATACTGCAAATCTCATATAGTGGGTATATCCGGTTCATTATACCTACATGGGGTTAATGAAAAGATTGAAGACCAATCAGCATGCCTACTCTAGTAAGCCATGGTATGCAGAATGTTGCTGTCATGCAATGCAGTAGATATCAATGTGGTTGCCTGGTGTTATTGCTGATTGAACGGTCTTATATAATCTTTAGTGGTCTTCTGAAATGGAATCGGACTTGAAATCAGATTTTTCACTGTACGGACTTCTGATATGTGCATGATTTCCCAATAGGAAGTATGAGGAGATCTCTTCGACACTGGGGGAATCCCCTCTTAGACAATCGTCATCATAATAGGATTCCCCATTGGCAGATTTCCCCTCATCTCATGTACCTGTGATAACTCAAATGATGCATTCCCCATCATTACTGTATACGATGACCCCAGGACCAGCAAAGAGAGTGAGTCTTCCCAGAATTATCACAGGCAGCAATTACTATCCAAAGTTAAAAACTTGTACTGTACTGTAAAAGCCCCCATACACGCAGCTATGGCTGCGGGATTCTCGGGTGACAGGGTGATGATGTCATCACTCTGCAGCCGGATGCTCAAGGGATTGGGGCACACCTTTTGTGTGCCAGCCATTACTAATGGGATCGGCCAGAGAATAATTGACATGTCCGTTCTTTGGGCAACATCGATCTGTTGCTCCATGTGGACAGCAGCAATCCACAGGCGATTGATTGCCATGCACGCACATCGGAGGGCCGTGGATCCCTGCGTGTATGGGGGCCTTGACATCCAATGTAGTCTTATATTATGTAATCTTATATTTGTGTATTGATGTAAATGTTTACATTCTGACCACACTTTTCTATGTTTTTAATAGCTGAGCTGGTTAAATCACTCAGTATGGACCATATGAACGTCTATTGTATTGTGTTCTATTTATATTCATCTTTGTAACATTTCTTATTTGCTAGACCCCCCCCCCCCCCCAATTCATTACAGTTTCAGTGAAGCTAAAGTACCTGGAGAAAGTATGATGATTTGTATCCAGTATAAGATTGTATTTCTGTAATGTCTTCTTTTACCATGTAAAATGCTGCCCATCCCATACACATTTAGATCTCTCTGTCCAATATCCTTTAGATCTACCAACAACTATGTAGTATAGGGTCCTCTGCGATTGAACGCAGGTAGACTTAATGGTTTAGAAAAGTCCTTCATATTAGATCTCCTTTTGTTTTACTAAAACCATGTAAAGGAAATCTGACAGAGAGATCTAAAAGTGTATGGCCAGTGAAAGGTCTATGGGGGCTCTTACTTTTGCTTGGCAGTTTACTTAAGCTAAGCATAGACGGGCCGTTTTGCTGCCGATTTCTCGGCTGACTACTGGCCGATTGGCGGGAACGTGCACGGTAGTGAATTGGCCCGTGTATGGCTAACTTTACCGAAGTGATTACATTAATTCAGCAACAAGTAAAACTGCTAGAGTTTTCCTTTTCTAGGGTTCCACTTTAAGGTAAACTTCATTTTTAACATATTCATAGCTTGAATGCCACTTTTCATACGTGTGAGATGAATCCAGCGATGGCTAGTTACGTGTAGTTCCTGTTGTATGGAGATACATAGTGATACGTTGCAGCCATGCGATGATTGCTGTGGTTTCAGTGCGTTGGCGCTCTAGTCTAGTAATAGGACCTCCGTCAATCCACATTACATGAATAGCACGGGATCGGAGTGATGTCTGAAAATGCCCTAAGGGTTCTTCTATGGAGGCTGTTCTTAAAATGTATCAGGGTCAGACTTGTGTGCTGGTTGCTTGCCAGTTTATTGTAAGTGGGTACGAGGAAGGACTATGACACTGAATGCCCAGATTGGCATCATTTAAATTAAAATGGCACAAGCTGCCCTGATTCCCTGGCACCAGATCTATTCACATCGAGTCACATTAAGGAGATCTTAATAGAATGTCACGCTCAGACCTAAATAACAGGTTTATATATTTGATTCTAGGATTCCCTGATTTCCTCATCATCTACATGTCTGTATAACTACGCTCTTGGATCTCATTAGGCTACATTACAGTGGGTGAAATGTGAGCAGCAGGAAACATTTGGAATGTCGCCTTTTGTCAATATACCTTAAAGTGTAACCATTACACGAAGTCTATTATCCTTGTAAGGATACATTAAAAATTGGCTTGGCTGTCTCCGCAGAATGTTAAGGATGTCTTTATAATCCACTTACAGTGCGACTTATAGTCTTATATTTTTACCTTCCTCTAAAGTCCAGCAGTTCAGATCTCAAATAAAACTTTATTTTTATTGTTGTAAAATATCATTCTGCAGTTTTCATTAAATCTTAACTGGTGATCCTACCATTAAGTTTCTTTGGTAACTCCAATTAAATTTTTTAATAACCCTTGCAGCGAGTCCCCAACCTACTGAAAGAGGCTTAATTTTGAAAAGTCATACTCACATGATCCTGTGCTCCCTTGTTGACTAAACCTCTAGACTGGCTGCCCTGTTCTAGCTTAGGGCTTGTTTCCATTTCGTTGGGACCCCTGTAGCAGATAGCCTTACCTGCTCGGTGGAGGATCTGTCTTCACGGCACCAAGCCGCTCCGCCGATGTAAGGCTGAAAGTAGTCAAGTACGTTCAGCCTCTGCACCGGCGGATGTGTAAACAGACCATCCGCAGAGCAGGCAATGTCTGTGGGATACGTCGGGACCCCCGCTAAGCATATACGCTTAGGGGAGGGGTCCCGACGTATAATGGAAACAACCCCTTAGGAAACTTCTTCGGGTCCCCTGAGTGTCAGTCTAGGGCAGTGATGGCGAACCTTTCTGAGACTGAGTGCCCAAACTGAAACCCAAACTCCACTGATTTATCTCAAAGTTCCGTCATAGCAATTTAACCTGAATTACACACACACATCATATACACACACAAAACATGTAAATACACACTCTACTTTCTTATAAGATAGGAGAGGGTATGGGGCATTGTGTGCAATCAGAAGAGAGGGGGAAGAGAACTGACAACATTGAGAGCCAATAGTTTTTCCTCTGTGCTGGATGACAGCTCCCGTGCCCAATGAGAGGGCTCCGGGTGCCGCCTCTGGCACGCGTGCCATAGGTGCGTCATCACCGGTCTAGGGTGAGTAGTTGGTGCCCCGTAATTCATTTTAAATGGGTGCATTCGTGCACTGTACGTGCGTTGTAATGTGTTTTTCAAGTACAGCGCACCAACGCGTCCATTCAAAATAAACTGCGGGGCAGACAATGTGGCCCTCTTATTTTGGCCACATTTGCAGACAGACGCAGTGGGTACATAACCAGTATTAGAATACAAGAAAGAAGAATCCACATTGCATGGAACCACACAATGTATTTATTATATATCATGCAGAAATATTTTAAAATATTAACCAAATATTTTCTGGTTATTATTTAGCTCTGCTTTAACCCTTTCGTCTGCTTTTTTTTAGAAGTCGTTACAGATCTTTGTACAGTAAATAGCACTTTCCAGAGTACATAAAACCAGGGCAAGTTTTCAATGATTCTCTTTGCTAGACTGTATTTACTGAGCTACCGCTGTGTCTGAAGATCTCGGCAGCCGCAGAATTTGTATAAAATAACTGTAATCTGCAAGTATCACAGTGTTTATTTTTTTATCCTTTAGGTTTACTGTACATAAGACAGAAAAGTCATAAAATGATCATATAAGGTGAAGTGTGCCATGTTTCATAGTCCAGCACAGAGAAAAATAAACTGGACCTTCCGTGTTATAGGATCCCCCCACTTCCCAGCCACCCAAAACTAATGAGACTGGAAAATACATGGGAAAAGACTTGTCTGGCCCCAAGGAAGCTGTAAATCATGCACATGCGAAGGAAAGTTAAGGTAGGCATACACAGGCAGATTCTCCCTTGGTTGATGAGGGACCAACTGCAGTGCGATGACTTCATCATGCTGCAGCCCGTAACCCAGAGGATCACCATGCACCCTTTGTGGATGGGGAGCCAGATTGGCCAGGAATTTACCAACATGGATTACCATGTGATGGGAGGATCATCATCTTGTACAGCACCCACATATTACACAGGTCACAATCTAATGTCCCTACCATAGTCATGTATATGTAACTAACACAGTCATAGGTCACATGTAACTAACAGGAGAATCTTTATTTGGGGAAGCCAATTAACCTACTGCATGTCTTTGGAGTGGGGGAGAAAACCCACACAGACACAGGGAGAACATAGAAACTCCTTGCAGATAGTGCCCAGGCTGGGATTTGAACCTAGGACTCTAGCGCTGCATGGTCAGAGTCCTAACCACCTGAGCCACTGTGCTGCCCCATACGGGATCCTGGTGGATCTGTCTAGGTGGGTGCGACCAAGCGATCGCCGGGTGATTGGCGGGAACACGCATGGCGGTTAATCAGCAAAAAAAAGACAGGAATCTGCTTGTGTATGGCTACCTTTAGACATTTATTAAGAAAAACATAGGCTGCATTTTCATCTCTGACAATCTCTAGCCAATGACATCCGTGGCCAATGTTTACTTTAGCAGCTGGTTTAAGTTACAGTAGAGAAGTGGGCTTCCCAATACCAGGAGGGTATTCTTCACAGAAGCACTGCAATGGGTTATAAAGACATGTTACTGCACTTGTAACACTGTATGGAGATACTTTGTATTTTCCTAAAATTATCCAGTGCTAAAGTAATAATAGCAGTATACATCTGTGAGAACTGCTACACAGAGGGAAAAAAAAGGTACTTACAATCTTCACTT
>CM070033.1:157947390-157978286 GCA_036250615.1 Ptychadena robeensis
GTGGTAGGTCCGCTTTAACAAAAAGTTGTTTGCTTTAAGGACTACCCAGCCTGCCTTTACTCAGCCAGCAATCACAGGCAATCGAAGTACCCTCATTATCACAGAGTTCACCCAGGTGGCCCATCTGCTAAGGTGAGGGGGCGAACAGTGCACTAACGTTTCCACACACTGGTCCAATTAGCCCCAATTTAAAGATATACCTATACCTCAGAGACAATGTTGTAATGTTCAGCGATAAAACATGAAAAATGTTGACTTTCAGGACATTTAAGGAGAAACATCAAACACAGCTTTATCTTGAACCCGTTCCAGCTCTTATATTGGAAGGTCCCCAGTGGAAAATCCACTTTAAGATCCCATGTAGCAGATCTGCTGACATGGACAAAAACATGGTTGTTAATTGCGCAGTTTCCAATGTCACTTAATATATTGTTGACCACTGGCACTTGTAGGCCTGAGGACATTGGGGGTCTGTGATGATTAAGCTCTAATGGGACCCATCCTTCTGGTCATATGTTGTTAAATTAGGAGACTGGGGTAAACCAGCTGATCATGCAGAGACTGCAGGTCACTCTGTTGTCTCCTTTGTTACTTATTTCTTATAGATGTTGGACGCTACTGCTGTGCCACTCTTCAGCATAATCAGACTATTAACATGTATAGTTATGTTTGCCAAGTTACATTCCTTTTTCGATGAGCAAGAGAAATCCTGTAGAGGTCTTTTCCCGATCAGCCAACTGTACACTCTGTTTAGAAGATTATCCCAAATATGATAATAGAAGGTGTTCAACAACTAATGTGTCATAGGCATTCCTAGATCTGCTTTTGGGGGAGTTTCAAAATACAGTTATATATGGACTTCATCAGGAAAGCAGGACCTTGTTTATGGCTTTATTACATCACATATATAATATACACATTTATCATTTTGATTGCAGGAAAAAGGCCCATCAAGAGCAAATCATTTGCATTTTTCAAAAGCCTATGACTATAAATATATATGGTGTGACGTGCAAACCAGGAAGTGGCAAATCTACGTTTGCTCAAGTGATCGAAACTCCAGCTAAATGATTTTAATGAAATATTGTAATGCAATGAGACCGCCTAAAAGTAAAGCTGTCCATACACCTTTAGATCTCTGTCAGATATTCTTTAGATCTACCAACAACTATGTAGTATAGGGTCCTCTGTGATTGAACACAGGTAGACTTGATGGTTTAGAAAGTCCCTCATATAAAATTTTCTGGGTAAAACAAAAGGAGATCTAAAAGAAATCTCACCCTAAAGGCGTCTAGATTTTTCGTTCAATTTAATTCAATTTAATCAATTTAATTCAATCAATTTTTTTGGTTGATCGATTGAAAATCTATGGCAGATCACATAGTTAGATCGACCTAAAACAATTGGACATGGACATGCTGGAAAATTTTAATCCGTTATATTGCAATTTTGGAGTTCAAGTGATTAGCTTTCGGGATATCGCAGATCCCTTCTTCAGGCTTAATGCCTGAAGAAGGGATCTGCGACATCCCGAAAGCTTGCTTCTTTAATGACTTCAGTTAGCCAATAAACGGTATTACTTGAACTCCAAACTTGCTGTATTCATGGATAGCTAACACGGTACAACACTCTACTGTTGCTTATTCGTTGTATTGAAATTGAACCCTTGTTCAACTACGCTTTCAGTCGATCCAAAAAAATTTGATCAAATATCTGTTACTACAGTTGGCATAGATCACAATCAATCCCCGATTTCCCTGACCCCCCAAAATTGATATTTTTAAATTGATTGAATGGAAAATCTAGATGTGTATGAAGAAATATTCTAGCACTGAGGACTTCAGCATTGATTCTTATACCCTGTGGTCCAACACTTGCCACTGACCACTGCTCTATCCATCATCACTCTCCCTCCCTGAGCAGCCCTGATGATGAGAGCAGTGTTCAGAAGCACATACCAGAAAGCTAAGTTGCTGCTTGTGGGTCAGAACATTAGCCAATCTTTTCAAATATCTTTAGTTTTGTTTTTTTTATCCCCTGTTGCAGAACAAAAATAAAAATGGACAAATTGATTGTATTTATCATTGATGTCATGTGTTGACTCTGCCAGCAAACTATATTTCTAGTAAAATAAAAAGATTGAACTGTTGCTTAGCAAAAGCTGACTCCAACACTCTATTTCACCATTCCTGATATAAAAGAGTCCAATAATGACTGATCCTTATAGATAGACATGAGAGGCTTGGAAGGTCACAAAGGTGGAGTAAATAATATGTTGGTGCTATAAATGGCTTGTTATCAGTTCAGGGATCACAAATCCTAGCACTAATCTGACGTGGACTCCCGCGTCCCAGATAACTATTTCCCAGAAGCCATTTCTGGTGATACAGTTAGAACTTTTCCAATTTCTCTTGTATGTTGCTTGAAAATTGATTTCACGACAGTTGATATAATTAATTGAAAGACAGCTAGAAAAACATAACATTATGTCAAAGAATTACTAATGGGGTAATGTTGAGATTTATAAAAGCTAAATGTTAGCTGTTATGAACAGACAAAGCTCCAACATTTTGGGTCAGCTTGTCATGCCCTACTGTTACCAAAATTGATAATGGCTATGATAATGTACATCATTGTCCAAATCATTGTCCCAAACGTGGCCAGTAACCCAGGCATTGTATATAACCCTGGCATTCCAAATGTGTCAATAACCCAAAAAAGGCAGTGATGCAAACCTCAAAATCTCAAAATTAGTGATAATTCAAAGACAGGCAATACTTGTCCTGTTACCCAAATGTGGGATGGCCTACTGGCTTAAAAATGGCCAGTAGCCCAAAGACAGTTAAACCAAACATTTGTAGTAGCCCAAAATTGTTAGTAACCCAAATAAGGCAAGTAACCCAAGCCTAGTTCACAATCTAAACATGAGCAGTTACCCAAACATAGTTGATGACCCAAACATGACTAGTAACTCAAATTGGGCAATTATGCCAGTTACATAAACATGGGCAGTACCCAAAAACCAACCAGCATTGTGCAATAACCCAAACTTGTCCAGTTACCCAAATGGCTTACTGGCCTAAACATAGCCAGTAGCCCAAAGATAGTTAACCCAAACATTTGTAGTAACCCAAATAATGCAAGTAACCCAAGCCCAGTTAACAACCTAAACATGAACAGTTACCCAAACATGACTAGTAAAAGTGGGCAGTTCTGCCAGTTACATAAACATGGGCAATACCCAAAAACCAACCAGCTTCACTTCACTTACTCTAACATGATAATAGCTGAAATCCAAGGTTATTTTGGTTTACTGATCTTTCCACTGCCTTGAAAACCTGCCTGTGTTTTGGAGTTATTAATAGTTACTAGAAATTATTTAAGACGCCAACGTAGCTCACACTTTTTAATTGGATCCTTCAGTTGCGTTGTATAACAGCAGATTAGATATACAGTAAAAAGCACTGCAAGTGTTATATTCTCAGACATCGGGCTGTGAACTAATAACATACAAGTGCTTTTTTGGTCCCATTTGTTTGGATGCGCATTTTATACATACACATGGAACCTGACGGATTATATAAAAACTCCAGTGTGAGTTTCATAAAAGCATGTGTGGTTGTCTTAAGGCCCCCATACACGGGTCGGATTCCGGCCGGATTCCGGGCCGATCGATTCCGGGCGCGTGCACGTGAATCGATCGTGCCGGAATCGTGTGCAGCCCACCTTGTCCGTCCGATCACGTCCGATCGTTCGGGGGCCCAGAATCGGATCCGTCAGAGAACCAACATGTTGGTCTTTTTGATCCGATTCTGCACAGATCAGGGGGAGTTGCCATTTGTGAGGTGGAATCGGACACGGAATCGTGCCGGAATCCGTTGGACAAGGTGGTATGCAGCGATGGATACTCTTAATTGGCCGATTGATCACACCTGCGATTCCCGGCAGAATTCCCGGATGATGAATCGATTGGACATGGAATCCGACACGTGTATGGCTAGCTTTACTGTAAAGTTTAATTACCACCACAACTTGTATTATATGTTTAGTTTAATATATATATAGTGGGGCTTCAGCCTCATACAGTGGCTGTTAAAGCGACACCCCCAAAACAGGTATCTCTCAGGGCTTCCTGCCCATAATCATTGTCCAAAACAGGGTTATTCTCATGGAATGATAGCAGATAAACAAACAGTCTGGCTTCAAAGCTCAACATCCATAATATTCATTGGCTTCTGGAAAATCACATCACTGATCTCCCAGCAGAAATATTCCTGGCCCCCACATTCCTTGTGAGCACCACCACCCCCACCCTCTCCTACTGGTCAGGAGCCCTAACACTCTGGTCTCAGTGGCTTTTGTGGAGACACTCATTTCCTTCCTTCCTATTCCAGAGTCCGGGACTCTGTAACAAAAACGTATTACTTATGTTTATTGTTGTGCAATAATATCCCGGACTCCTTCCATGATACGTCACCTAATGGGATCTCAGCCTGATAGTAAGAGACACATTCCAGCTAAGCAGAACCTGGTTAATTAATTAATTAATTGACCAATCAAGCGCAGATCACAACGTATATGGCCGGCTTTAGACAATATCATATTAAATATAAGCAGTTTACAATCTTTGCATTACCAGAAATGTGTGTGAAATACGATTTTAATTATCACAAAACTGCTTGTTTATTTAAATGCATTTAAAGATTGTTGATTTATTCATTGAAACTAATTGTGCTGATCATATCCTCACAACTCCGCATATACAGCTCCATGTTCAACAGAATGAAGATTGTGAACGGACAAGTTTTACTCCTGTAATAGCTTGGGTGCCCGGAAGTATAGAACCTGTCTGTTGATAAATGTGAAATTTTTTACTAAATGTGTCTGATTCCACATACATGAACCAAGCAGAGCCATGTGTGATTTCACCAGCCATAACAATGCTGCATATATTGATATAGCCCAGAGCGGACCGTGATTGGCCTGTCACTGCCATATGTCAGGTTCCCAGTCTGGCTAACGCTGCCGTTCTAAAATCTTTTGTTTGGCTATCAATCACAATAAAAGACATTGGTGACAGTGTATTATTTTCTATTTAATGAGTCACTGGCTTACAAAAGAACCTGCAGTACAGAGTAAATTAGCGTTGCTGTCATGATCTCCTGCAGTATCACATCAGCAAATGTTATAAAGGAAGTGTATTGTTTCTGGACCTATAACTACATATAAAATATATTCTATGAATATTTCCTACTAACCATGTTCATTAAACATGGTTAGTTTGATGGTAAGCTGTATTCAGGAACATTGCTGCCCAAACATAATTTGGATCATGGATAGCAGAGAGTACACATTGTAGGTAGGTTAAATAGAAGGAATACACCACCTTCCATTCCATACTTGCTCATTGGAAATACAGCTAAAGCTGGCCATACACCTTACAATCTCACCATACAATTTCAATCCACTTTATTTCTACCAAATCCATGTAATATGAGGACCTTGCTAAACCTTCCAATCACTATGTATTCTATCAGGGAGGACCCAGCACTAAATAGCAGTGATATATACCTTCCAATCACTATGTATTCTATCAGGGAGGTCACTATACTACATAGTTCTTGGTAGATCTAATTGAAATTGTATGGAGTGATCTGAAGGTGTATGGGGGGCTTAAGATCTCTGTCAGATATCCTTTAGATCTATCAACATGGAGTCCTCTGCGAATGAACACAGGTAGACTTGATGGTTTTGAAAGTCCCTCATATTACATATTTTTTGTAAAACAAAAGGAAATCTGACAGAAATCTAAAGGTGTATGGGGACTAACACCCAATGTTTCTCTTATCTGCTTCATTTGAGCCATCCATGGTTCCTTCGAACAGGATCAACGGATCCTGCTAGAAGGAACTCGACCAAATAGTTGGAAAACCTTGGTCGAAATCCATCACCTTGAATGGGGACCGCAAGTCACCATCCAATGTAATGGACGGACTGACAGCTGAGCCAAACACACAGGCTGTGACAAGCTAGCTGCTCTGTGTGTGAAGGGGGCGGGACCAGCAGGTCTCTGTCAGGAGAGGGCAGGCATGCAGACTGGCTGCTTCTCTGGCTGGGGAATAGTGATGGCCGAACATCGGCCTGGACTGTCCGCGAACGGGCGGGTCGGACTTTTAAAGAAGTCCGCCTGTTCGCGGACACATTCAAATTCCCCGCCTCTAGGCGGGGAATTTGAATCGGATTCCTGGACCGCATCCTGGAACGCATAGTTCCTGGTTACGGGAGCCGGATGTGACGTCACTGACGTCACTTCCTGTTCCGAGCCGGTATTTTCACTACAAGACCGGCTTCATGCCCGGTCTTGTAGTGAAAAGATTCTTCCTCCGGCACAATCTCGCAGGTTCTGATCCTGCCGGAGGAAGAATTTAGATCTTCTTCTCGCCGGCGAACGGGGCGGGTCGAACACCCGTACTGTCCGCCGGCGAGACGATGGGCGAACATGCTTGTTCGCGGCCGAACTGTCCGCCTGCCCTGTTTATGGACAGGGCAGTAACAATGCTCTCCTCTCACTACTGCGTACAAAAAGTGAGGACGCATTTTCAGTGCGTCCATTGATATTCAATGGACACAACAGGTCAACACCGCTTCGTGTTGTTGATGCGTTTTCTGATGCATTAAAACAGAGAAAAAATTATAGATTTTTCTCCTCTCCCTATGCCGTGTAACAAACAAATTGTGTTCCACCGTGTCAATAACGCGTCAATAGCATGTTTTTTTTTTAGATGCGATAACACTAGTGCTACTACCTTATAGTGGAGACTAATGATCTGGGTGTTTAAGCCTCAGACAGGATTTTTCTTAGTATACTGACAGAGCTGGGCTTTTATGTAAAGTGTGGTAGCTGCACCTCAAAGTTTCATTGTAAAATAAATAGATAACACCAAATTTACAATTAACCTCCCTAGCATTCTGCCTCTACAGATGATCACAGCAGAGTATGTAAGCAATTCTGCTTAAAATTACCACTAGTAAGGCGAAAAGTTCGGCCGCGAACATGGATGTTCGACCCGCCCGTTTACCAGCGAGAAGAAGCTCACTATTCTTCCTCCGGCAGGATCAGGAGCAGTAAGATCCCGCTGGAGAAAGAACCTTTTCATTAAAGACCGGGTAGAGAACACGGTCTTCACATCTGACACTCTGAACTCTGCAGTCCAGGTACCAGATGTGTTGTCACTGACGTCACTTCTGGTTTTTGTGAATCAAATTCCCCACGAGAGGCGGGGAATTTGAATCTGCCCACGAACAAGGCGGACGGTGGACTGCCTGTTTCCGGACGGACATGGCCAAAGTTCGTCCATCACTAATTACCACCCTCCCCCAGCCTCTGTCCTCGTTGCCAGGGTCATCAGTGACACCAATGATGTGGGCTGGGAGAACGACGCACCTCCATTGACATGGAGGTCTATGGCACACACCCCTCCCGCCCCTTGGTGGGTGTGGAATCCCAAAATTGCTGCAGCAATATAGAGAATCGCCACAGCTTTCTGGGGGATATATTGGGTTTGCTCGATACCCACTCCTCTGGCATTTGGGATGAACCCAAACAGTGAAGGAGGTTAAAGAAGGTGATAAAACAGCATTTAAGCAGATTGTCCTAGGAAAAGTTGTACAAGAGAACTGAAAGAAAAGCACATGATTTGTAGGTAGTGATGAGCAGCATAAGCAATATTCATATTTGCAAACTATCACAAATTTTGACCTACTATTCACAGTAAATTCAAGAATTCATGATCTTCAGTCATTATTATCTTCATTGGGTGAATTGGCACTTGTACATGCGCATATTGCGAAAACAATGCATGGGTACTCGAATAGCTCGAAGAATCTCGAATGTTCCTGATTATGAGAATATAGCACTATATTTGTGATCTTTGTCAATTCTCAAAGTGCAGATATACACAATAAAAATTTATGATTAGAACAAAACACTATTTGTAGTTCTCATCCTAAAGGTGGCCATACATGCTTTCAATATTTCCTTTCAATCGACTTGAATCGCTCGTTTTTTAATTCGATGGAATAGAAATTAAAACACGAAATCAATCGAAATGTGATTGATCATGTTGATAATTTGCATTTGAATATTTCCTGTGTCATGGCATCCATTTTTGATCGAAATCACGTTTTGATCGAAATCTGGCAAATTGGTATAGCTTTCTATCGTACAAAAATGTACACGTGTATGGCCAGCTTTAGGGATCTAGGTAGGTATAATCAAAAGCAAACAATTCACAAAACAATTAAATGTACAGGGATATATGCAAAGGACAAAGCAGAACAGACAGCAAATCGGCTGCCCTTGTTTTACAAATATGACTTGGTCCTGGCAAATCTGGAAAGGTCAGCCTGATCAGCTAATCAAACAGATCATGTGCTCCTCTGTGAGTTCTACTGTACAGGATAATGTTTCTTAAGAATACTTGCCATCCCTATCAAATATACCATATACACTTGAATATAAGCCGACCCGAATATAAGCCAAGGTACCTATTTTTAGAAAAAAAAATCTGGAAAAACTGAATGACTCAAGTATAAGCCTAGGGGGAACATGATATCACCAGAATTGCTGGAGAGAAGGGTTGTGGGAACATTGTTAAGAAAAAGGTTTTGCTATAGCTTATGTAGTTTTTGCATAAATTAAGTGCAAGTTTTAAGTAAACTTATAGTCTGTGAATTTGAACCTTTATTTATGCAAAAACGACATGTGCTAGAGCAATATTTTTTTTCAAATGTTTCCACAACCCTTCTCTACATCTCCAGGTATTTTGGTGATGATAGCATGTTCGGGGTCTTGGCAATTCGCTCATAAAGTCCACCTACAAAATGCAGAGATTTTCATTTCTTGTTCCGATATAAGCTGAATTAAATTTTTGAGCACAAAAAGATGCTGAAATTTTGGCTTATTCGAGTATATATGGTACTCAAAAGTTAGCATGTGGCTTAGAGAAACTGACATTTATGTAATCAAGTTGATTTGTGCTTTTTTTTTTTTTAAATGATTGGATAATTTATCAGATTATTGTTCTGTCTTGCCCATACTCTCTATACCCCCTAACTAGATATGTCGTTGGATAATGACCTGTTATTAAGTTGTGTACAAATTCCAATTTCCTGGTTCGCGTTTGTAGACTCTTGCTGACTTCCAGGCCATCAGATATAATCGATAAATCCCAATTTGATGTGCACCTCTGTGCACTTTGCCCTTTCCTCTGCCGCTCTGCGCTCATTTATTGAATAATACCGTGAAATGGACAGAACACAATAATTCATCCTTTTAAGTATCAGACGCATTTGTCATCTGAGCAGAGGAACACATTTCCCAAAGCGGCCCATGGAGTAAGCATTAAAAACACCTCTTATATACGAGAAGAGGTAAAACCGGGCTGTACGCGGCCGTGGAGTAGTTCTACCCTTCTGCTACATTATGATGTAAATGCCCTTTGAATTACTTAATATGCTCGGCGAAAAACTCCGCTTTGTGCTGCATGTCATAATGATTTGAAATAATAAGCCCTTGAAATTGTATTTTGAGCCTAAACCTTAGAAACAAAGCTCAACACCGAGCTATTATTAATAAAACGAACATGCAACAGTCAGGTAAATTAATCCAACCGGCCGCGATAAGAGTCGCATTACTTTGTGTTAGGCTCTTTTTTATTTTTCAAAAGCACTTGTCTTTGCAAAAAAATTTAAATTTGCTCAACTTAAAGGCTTGTCATATTTGGATGTTTTTGTATTTTCTTTTGACTGCCAGATTCCTAAAATTTACTTACCCACGTAAGTAGCTAAATTTTATTCATTAATATATTTTATACAATTTCTGCCTCCTGGGCCTTATGCCTGAACTCAGTAGGATGACAGTTTGATCATGGATCAAACTGTGCCCGTGCCAGGATCGGGCATAACCGCCGGTTCTCAGTGAACCTGCAGCGCTTCTGCATTGCTGCAGAGTCACGGATGTCTTCTGGCCCTGTGTCTTTGGCGCCATAGACCTCCATGTTAATGGAGGGGATGTTACTTTTCCCTGCATACATTGCCGGCGTTGTGTAGAGAGCCGGGGGGAGGGCAGGGTATCATGGCAGAGTACAGTACAGTACTGCTCAGCGATTGCCCTTACAGCAGCTTTTCGCGCCATTTTTTATGTCCACGTAACGCCAGGGAGTTTAAGCAAACAGTGCAGTTCTAGAGAGAGAGCAGGAGAGAGAAAAACTGAAAAAATGTAATGCCCCACATTGTTTTGTTTCAATGAAATAAAATTTTTACCCCAAATGCATCTTACTTTGCAAATGCATGAACAGCGTATTCTTCTTGGCTCCGGATCATCCGTATGCACAGCCAGTGTATGTGAGCAGCAGCTTCAGCCAGCTTACATTCACTCTCTGCAGGCAGATCCTCACTACCTCTGTATGTGAGTGGGCTTAAGCTGCCAGCTCACATATAGAGATCTGAGGGACCAGGAGACAGCTTCCCCGCCTCCTTAAGCTCCCACTCTGCCGGTTGGAGTACAGAGCTACAACTAGCAGAGCGGTAGTTCTATAGGGTGTGTCCTATACTTCGGAGCATCCAATGGTCTGCAGAATAGGATATTGTGTTTTTTTACCAGGTCTGTTTAAAGGTCACAATTTGGAAATTTGAATTTCTAAATTTCTGTTCCATGTATATATACGATTCAAAGTACTAGAGATTCTGCTTTTAGTCCAAAAGTTACTAAACTCCAATCCACAGTTTCAGTACAAATTGTTTATTGTGTACATACAATGTATAGTGTATCCATTGCATTTCAGGTTGCTCCATCCTAATCTGGGCTTTGCACCCTGCGTTAGACCTAGTCTCTATTGTGTTCAAATATATTCATATATCAACATGCCATGTTAACATTGACGCATTGCAGCTCCGTCTGCAGCCAGTGATCTTGTCTGCTGGCATAATCTCCAGGTGTATGCGCTAATGGAAGGCAGGCGGCTTGCTGGAAACCACAACAGGGAGGCCGAAGAGCCATGCATCTCTGGAGCCACAGGTTGCAGACCCCTGGCATAGACAAGCCATTTTGACATGTGTAAAGGCAAGTTAACACGTCCATTGAATAAGGATTGGATGCTTCAAAAACACGTTTTCAACAAAGAACTCAATGTCAACAAAAACGTTCGCAGTTTTTTGGACAACTAGGGACAACTAGGGACTAGGACTTAAAAGCTAAATGGCTGAGTTGTTGCAATTCTTTTGAATGGATTTTTCTGGATACAGGGTGACCAGTTAATCATAATAACTCAATTTATGTACTAAAGCTGTACATTTGCACAAGAGGACCACAATAGCTTCTCTCAAGTGATGATTATCTAGCTTGTGTATGTAGTTTTTAGTATTTGATAAGGCAGGATGTATTGCTTAAGACCGACCCGCCCCGACTTCTCTTGGAGATGACACAGCGGGGTCTTTAGAATAAAAGCACTTGAATTCAAACAGATTTTAATGCGTTCGATGAATTTTAAATCCACAGAATCTATGAAATGCGGCACATAGATGTTTAATGCATTGTTTACAATTCTACAAAGCTAATGTAACTCAGACACAAAATAATGACACACTTTACGTTTTCAACAGCTTTACGTGGACTCGACCAAAAGAAATGCATTTTAAAATAATTTTTATATTTAATTATCTTCTCTGAGGTTTTTTTCAGGAAATGTTAAAATACAGTCAGCTTTTCAATGTGACATTTTATTGCAGACCTTCTAGAAAACGAGCCTATCGTCAGCGGATTCAGAATAAGAACTATATTTGGTATTCTTTGTGTGGCGGGAGCTTGCATGTTCAGCCAAACAGCTTGCGTCACTGTGTGTGACCTACATTTTACATTTAAATACTACTACTAGGCTGCACGCTCATGTCACATGACTTTGTTTGGAAACATAGTACACTGAGAGCATGGTTTACGGTATTTTAGAAATCTACAAACTGATTGGGTGCAGGTGTGATACAGCAGGTAAAGGCCTCCATACACCTTACAATCTTACCATACAATTTCTATGCAACCAATTTTTGTTCTACCAAAATCATGTAATTTGAGGCTCTCCTAAAGGCCCTAAAGACACATGTACTGAGTGGGGGCCGACAGAGCAGCTCAGATCAGCTCTGGAGTGCAAGCTGCCCTCCAGAGCTGACAGCATCGGCGGGCACCCTTTGTGTGCCAGCCGTTAGCTGCAATGAAGACGCCGGACATGTCCGTTCTCTGGCCGACCCGTGAGCACGCACACCCATCAGTCAGCGCCAAAATCGGCCACCGCTCGGTGTGTGTATGGCAGCCTTAACCCTTCCAAACAATATGTATTCTATCATGGAGGCCACTATACTACAGAGTTATGGAAATTGTATGGAGTGATCTAAAGGTGTATGAGGGGGGGGGGGGGCTTTAATCTATTAGTCCATCTAACAATATTCTGTCCTTTACAATGCTGCTGTGATTGAGTGTAGCTGAATGAATGCAGCCACCCTAAGGTCAGGACTGCCAAGGACAATTGGTAAGTCTCCATGTGATAATTCTGGTTATGGTAAGGTACAATTGTAGTGTCTAGCACACAGTTTCTCAACTTTTTTCAATTCAAGACCCTGGAAGTGACGCCACAAAATGTCACTTACTGTATTTGGAATGCTCAGAACCGCTGGTCCACACAGGGTCAAATTTCGGGAATGGGTAATTTGTTGCTTATGACCATCTAGTAGGGCTGGACGATATGGCAAGAATTTATATTATGATATATTTTTTAATTTTAGCCAATACGATATAATGCCGATATCGATATGGTCAATATTAAAAAGCCTCAGGAAAAAACTGCCGAGGACACACAATGGTCAGCTGCCAGCAACCCCCAGCACAGCTCAGTTCCAGCAGCGCTACGATATGGGCAGCGCTATAGCACCAGGGGGGTCAGTGCATCCACCTCCCCTCAACTGATATCCCTGTATGTGGGAGCCCCCTCTGTCACTGAGAGTTCATTCTATGGACAGGGGACATGTTGGGATCAGCCCCCCCCCTGTGTCCCCTGTCCATAGCAGAATGAACGTCAGTGACACTGGGAGGCTGATCTCGATGGGTCCCCTGTTCTATGGAGATGTCCCTTCCTGTGCATAGCTGCAGCAAGGCATAGAGGAGGAGTTACTAAATCACTGCGCCCGCACATCTCGATGGGGAGACATGGGACAGCAGCATGATCTCTCTTGGGGAAAGGGGGGCCGGCAGAGGGAGTGCTCGTCCAGGGAGACGATCTCCCTAGGACTGCCCCTGCCTGAACATCATTCAGTGACAAATGATATAATTTGTAAACACATTTCCGATATTTTAATATACATTTCTGATATTTCGATATACAATTATATCACGCTATATATTGATATTGAATTATTGTCCAGCCCTACCATCTAGTAACAACAAACATTGGGCAAGCATGGGAAGGGTCCATAGAGACAACATTTGGTGGTTGACTGACAGTTACCACCTGCACTAACTCTTGAGTGCTTTATAGAGGAGCGCTGTTGGGGTTTCAGGGCTTCCTGAAAATGTACGTGTGAATGTATCCTTTATCCCTTTTTAATTGTGCCCTAGGTAAGCTGTCCCAGCAATTTATACAATACATTATATCAAATATGGATGTGTTGGTTTGCATAGAATTATACAAAAATAGTTTTGAGTTGACATGGATGGACTTCAATCCCTTACGAGGTCCCTAGAGCGGCGTGTAAATCTGACTGGGAATGCATATCCCACCCTGGTCCTGCTTTGACAGCTGTATCTCAGCTGTGAGAGTTTATTAGCTCCATGTAAGAATGCATTCTATCTATAATTCTGCACCGCTGGGGGTCGGTGACATGAAAATGTTGGATCATACGTTTGCAGAATGTCACCGGCCTCCTAGAGGTTTCTCCATGGGAGTATATGGAAAATTCATTTCTGTGGGTCAACCTAGAAAACCTAACTTATTACCAAGACGCAGCTGTCATGGAGATGCACCTTCCCCCAGGGATCATAAAAAGAACTGGTGCAGGCTTCCTATTCACCCAGAACCAAAGTAAATACACATAAAGGTTTGGCTCATCCACAATTCAAAACGGTGAAGAAAAATGCATACATATACTGGAATTATTTTTCTTTTAAATTATTCAAACTATATAACTGTCCTTTGTAATCATAACTGAGAAACAGATAAATGTAAATTTTCTACAGAAGTTTTAACCTAAAAATAAAAAAAAGTTCTTATTCATCTCTGTTTCTCATACCTAAGAATAAGATTCCACAGTGACAGGAGCAGGCTAATGTGTGCTTTGCTGCACTGATAAACATGATTTACACTGCTAAAGCCACATATTCTCTCTCATGTATGGATTGCTAAGTTATATAGAACAATTTACAGCAGGGGTACCTATGTGGTCGATAGCGATCTACCGGTCCATGGCGAAGACACTGGTAGTAGCACCATGGAGCCCTCACATTTTATTTATATCTTAATTGTCTATATCAGTGGTTCCCAAATTTTCCCTGCAGGGCCCCTCTTTTCTAAATAGTAACAATATCAAGCCCCCCCCCCCCACATTTAAACTACACAGTTCCAGATTGAGGGCCATTTCACACTAGCCGTGATTGCGTTGGGCAAAGACTTACTTTGGGCATTCTTTGGCGGCCTCCCTCGGTCCTCCACTTGTGGCTCCTGTTGTTGCCCCTGTTATTGCAATGGGCATAAGAACTAACCTGTCTCCTGATCCCCCGCTGACAGATCTTTGCCTAAAACCTTCTTAGAGTGGGAAGAGGAGGAGAGGCAATAAACTTATGTGATAAGCTTACGTAAAAGCCAGCAAGCAAGTCCCTCGCCTCTAGTGTGGGATCAGCAGACCTATGCTTCCACAATTCCACAAAAATGTCTTCTAGCTATGCCTGCTGTAATTTTTCATTAAAAATGCATATACAAATCAGAATAGGTTGAAAATGTTATGTGCGGCCCTTTAGTGATGCTGAGGTCCCCACTTGTGGCCCTCCATGTCAATTCAATTCGCCACCACTGGCTTACTGTCTAAATATTAGATTTATTATAGAGCCACCCAGCCCTGTTCATAACTATTCAGAAAGATTCACGCTAATCCTACTTGTCCTCTTTTCTGTTGAATGTAAAGGGAGTACTATGTAGTATTATCCAGCATTTCCTCTATTATCCAGGAGGCCCAATATTCATTTATGTCTTAAGCTTGTTCCCTCTCATAGACCACTATATAGAGATGGTTGTGAAATGTTCAGGAAATTTCGACTAGATGACTTTGTGAGTTAATTGCATAGCCCCTGAACATGGTGGCATCACTTTATTTGCAGTATGGATGTAGGGAAGGGTTGTGGGAACATTACAAAAAATTATGTATTTGAATAATTGTAATCCCACTTTAAAAGAAAGGCTCGAGTTGAGGCGCCCGTAAAAAATTTAAATACTCCTTTATTGGTAAGAACAGAAATACATGTATTTCTGTTCTTACCAATAAAGGAGTATTTACATTTTTTACGGGCGCCTCAACTCGAGCCTTTCTTTTAAAGTGGGATTACAATTATTCAAATGCATTTTTCAGTACCGGACAGGAAGGATCTAGCAACCTAAACTACCGGTCTCCCATAGGCTGCGCGAGTGCGACCTCTGACCACTAAGCCCCACATCATGTCGGGACAGCTTTGATATCATTCCCCCCCCACACGCCGTTTCACCACAATCGGCGGCATCTGTGATCCGCTTCTCCCCAAGTTCTTACCAGCGTCACTTTTTTCCCTTCCTTTCTTTTTGGGGGTAAAAGTACGCCTTTTTTTGAGGTTATACCTCGTCAAGCTTTTATAGATTACAAAAAATAAGCACATATGGTTTTTAAAAAAGTGTTCATAATAAGTCAGACTTTCTACTGTTCTTTTTGTTTATGCAATGTTTAAGCAACCCTTCTCTACATCTTTAGCACTTTTGGTGGTAAGGGGCAGTGCAATTAACCTATGAACTATTTTGTGACCAGCTCAAGAATGTATTATTAACATCCTTACAACCTAATTTATTACTTTAGAAGAAACAACATACATAAGCAAAACAGCCCTTGTTGGAGGTCTTTTTCAAAGTATGTTTTGCCAAAATATCTTCTAACCTATGCAGTATATATATATATATATATATTTATATATTTAAGGAGGTTGTATGCACTTTAACCTTTATGTTTGTACTGGTACTTACCCCCAGATATGGTTCTTACATCTGTATCTCAATGAAAACAAAATTGATCAATTTTTGTTCTAAATATGTCATCCAGCGTGCCATTGACCTTTGTTGTATTTATTTATAAAAGTGGTACATTGAACCAATACTAATTGGAATATGTCATTGGTAACCATTCCAGTACAAACCTATAAATAGCTGCTTTGAAATGATATAAGGTTTGGCCTGCTAATTCTATTTCACAGTCACAGATCCTTACAGTGTGATTTGACCTGCACACCAGAGTAGGTCATTTTAAGTACTCGTTTTGATTAATTTAATAGCTTGCTAATTAATTTTTCAGTACAGACATTAAAAAGTTTTATTAGATGTGATAGACGTGATCTAAAGAGTTTCTATAAATATTCTTATTTTCTAATTTACAATATTTTCCTTATTTATCCTTCTTACAGGATTAAGCCTGTAATTGTAGAGCAATAGATAGGTATAGTGCCGGACTTGGGGGTTCCCAGTTTATATTTATCACTAGAAGTGTTTGTTACTGGAAATCCCATGACTATAGTGACCTGTTAGTTTACTTACACTACATTTACAAATATCACAGTTGTATATATAGTTGTGAGCACTACCAATGCTTTTGCTCTGGCTAAACTGCTGCATCGATAATAGTGCTATATAAAATCTTTTTATATTTTATTGAAGGTTTAATATGGTTTACTTTTGGTGCCTTTAAAGTCCCCTTTTTGGAGCCCCTAGTCTTCACATTGGGGTTCTTATGCTGTTTGGCATGTGTATTTCACTCCCCAAACCTTTTGGATACATATATGTCTTATGGGATGTGGCACAACTATACGTATAGGGAACAAGGGAACTTGAGATGTTTTGGAATATTCATTATATATAGTTGTGTGTATGGGTAGACTTTGTTGTATTTGTGTAAGTGGTCTTGAGTTGCAGTGCTGTACAAATTTTAGAGTACAAGCACCATTAATTTGTCTTCTGTATTTATGAAGATATAACTTATCCATCTTGGCTGTGGAGAAGCTAGTGTTAGATAGATTTAGGTGGGCTTTCCATAGGCAACAAAGCCTAATTCTTATTAATCAGCTTAAGCAGTTTTCAACTATATGAGCTGATCATTGTAAGCACCATGCCGATTATAAGTGGGTTGCTTCAATCCACTTAATTTTACTTTTAATTGTTGTACTAAAGAAAAGCCACGGATAACTGGCAAAACCAACAGGTAATATTACTGTATTACTTGGAGAACAATCATAAGAAACAGACTGGATATGTATTTTTTTGTTCTACTTTATATGTTGATTTGGGAAATACTATTTTATTATTTTCACATATTTATATTGGCCACATATACAGCACTTTGTAGAGTACATAGCCATATCACTAACTGTCTCTCAGAGACTCATAATCTAATACCTAGGTGCCCAACCTGCGGCCCTTTGGAAATTGTTTGGCGTCCTCCCTTGGTCCTCCACATGCGGCCCCCAAAACCTAACTTTAAATGCATAGGGCATAGACACTCACCTGTGCAGTGGTCACACAGTGACCCAGCTTTCCTAATCAACTTTGGTGGTCCTACGTCTGTAAAATTGTCAATGTCAACATATGATCGCTGCATCCAGGGGCAGGATCGATGATATGTGCGGCCCTTTAGTGATGCCAAGGGCCACACTTATGGCCCTCCATATCAACTAAGTTGCCCACCACTGATCTAATACGTTAGTAACATGAAAACATTATCTGGGGGGGGGGGGCAGGTGAAAGATAATTAACCAACCAGTGTGTTTCTAGAGTGTAGGAGAAAACCAGAGTAGTCGGAACAAACTGCTGCGGACTCAGGAAAGCATACAAACTCATTGTATATATCCTGATATGATATGTTCTCACTGAAATTTTAAACTGGGACCCCCATTTTCTATGGCTAGTTGGCTTGCCACTGAATCACTATGAAAACAAAACTGTAGGCCGATGCGGCTGGAGTGTGCCCTAACCCGCTGGCAAGCTGCCCACAAGCAGCAGGAAATCTGCTCGGCAAATGTGTCGGCGCGCCTTGATTCACTGCGCTGGTTGTCTGCAGTGGACACATGCCCTTAGATTTCTAACTTAGACTTGAAACGAGTTCTGTCTAGAACAAAGGACCTATGTGGGTGCTGGCAGTGTTCAGCTTCTTGTATAAGATACACTGAAAATAAATGTATTGATCTTTTTAATAAATACATACATGAATTTATTGTTTCTTGTCATTAAAACTCACTATTAATAGCTTTGCTTCAACCACTGAAAAGTCTCACAACAGCACATTTATCGGAAACCCATCATGGTACTTTAAATGAATGACATTATTTATTTCCACCATTGTGGTTATAGTTTTCCATTTATCTAGCTTACATATATTACATTAGAGTAGGGCTGGGGAGTTGGTAGTAAAGCCTAATGGCAAAGCATAGATTTGAATGCAGACTTTCTGAAGATAATCAACAGAGCATCTTCGCCCTTGCCTCTGTCTAGTGCCCTCAGCCAATTTGCCTGAAGGCAAAATGCTAATTAACATCTGGTAGAGGGTTGTATTGTGGGCTGAGCAATTTCTGTTATATTAAACTTTAAACATTCACAGTGTGTTGCTGCGATTAATGGGGGATGGATGGACATTGTGATGAATATTTACCATTAACTCGGCTTTTCAGAAGGAAGCTTGGCTGCTGCCAACTGAAGGATTTATGACCACAGCAAGACAGATGTATTTTCTTTTTTTTTTTCAAAATGATGTATTTTCATTTCTGAGACTTGAGTTCATTGTAATAACATGAATCATGTTATTTACCAAAAACATGTTAGGGCATATGTGGTTCAATAGCACCATAAGATGTATGACATAGGGTATATAGAAAACAAAAAAAGTCTTATGTCAAATACATTTTTTGTTTATAATATTATATTGTCTAGGCCTATTAGAACTAGCAATGTGCAAGTTAATGAGAGTTTTTAAATGTTCAGTCACCTCCTTCCTGTGAATTAATTTGCTGAATCCGGTGATGGAAATCCACCCCGCCCTTGCAAGATGTACCAGGCTGTAGTAAATCATACCCTCATTATGTGATATCATAACAGAGGTCCACATGTAATCATCGGAAATCTAATTCATAGTGAGACGAAGTCAGAGAGAGTTCAAGAGAATCAGATGTAGCGATGAGAGCAGAGGTAAAGATTAGAGACTTAAAGAGGTAAGAAGACTTTTTTTCAAGATTAGATGAGAAGATGGAAGAGTATTGTTTTATATTAATGTGAGAAGGTCTGATATGTGTATTTAGAATTGTCTCTTTAAATGTCCCTTTATAGGGTTGATCGGGTTTAGAGTATATGTACCCTCTGCACCTTCCAGATTCAACTACCATATATACTAGAGTATAAGCCGACCCGAGTATAAGCAGAATTACCGAATTGTATCTGCAAAAACGTATTGACTCAAGTATAAACTGGGGGTGGCAAAAGCAAAGTCAGAAAGTGGATAAAGCACAATTGCCCCTAGGAATAATTCAAACAGGATTCATCTTAGCGCCACAACCTCAATAAAGTTAAGAGAACACAGGTTTATTGTTATTACAGGATGGGTTTTCAAGGAAGTTCTTATGTTCAAACATGAAAATAAATTTCCATTAAAAAATTCTTTTTTTTTTATGGGGACCAATACAAGGAGTGGAATCATATTTTCCATTAGTAATACCAGTAACAGTCCACCAGATGGCAGTGTGGCGTTTGTTTATATTACATCAGCTGGTGTCGGAAACAGAAGGAGCTTCACAGAGGCAGCCGGTGTCTGACAGAACACCAGTGCCTCTGATTCTGCGATCTGGGACAGGTGAGTGGACTCTGACCCTGACTCCAGTATAAGCCGAGGGTAGCTTAGTTGGTTTATACACGAGTATATATGGTACTTTACATCCTCCCCCAATCACTCATTGCAAAGTTTACAAATTCTTTTATTCTCCTGGCCACATGAGCCATTTCCAAGGACTAAAGTTCAACATAAATGTGTTCTTGTGAATCTTTTAAGAGTTGTACATGGGGTATAAATATAATAAACCCTGAACATGTAAAACTGACCAAGACTGGTAATTTTGGTACAACATTGTATGAGGACTGATATTTGATAGTTGGCAAACAGATCCATTTCCTGACAAGGTGGCACCTTGATTTGTAACTGCTGAGGTAACTGCATGAGATGAACATCATTTTAAATTCTTTGTTAGTCTTTGTTAAAAAAAAAAACATGAACACAGGAAATGACAATGAGGATGTCAATTTTTACGCATTTCATTTGTAGTTCACCTTATTCTGGCAAATCACATAGCAATTTTCAAACTGTCTCAATGGCTTTCCACCGACTTTCAATGAAATTCATTCATTTCATAGGGCTAAGTTTGTACTGTACACCAGCGGTTCTGGATGTGCATTTGGCCAATGGGGCGTAAAGGAATAATTGTCATGCCTCCACCCACTAGTGAGGATTTTTCCCTTAACTTTTGAAATTTGTGATGCTAGGGGCATGTAAATATCTTTTGTTTTAAGAAGTCTTGGTCCTGCTATGACTGTTAAGAGAAACTCTTGGTAGGTTGCGTTTGTGCATGCTCTGGTTAGGTGTGTATGGTCAGTATAGTACATGGAGAGATCTGTTGAATCAGACAACAGTCATAACCTGAAAGAACTTTTAATGAGATATTGAAAATAAAAGTTCCCCTTTAAATATATTTAGTACTGATAAAATATAAAACTTCTACATATTAATTCAATAACAACTTAAAAAATCTGTAATTTATTATATATATATATATTTTTTATATTAAACATTAATAGAACAATCATAACCAAATGTGTTTAATATAATTCCTTACATAAGCAGTCTGACTATTAGAGTGAAGACCAGGAGGGGGGGGGGGGGGGGGGGGGGGGGGGGGGGGTCAGGGGTTTAGGCAATATTTTTTTGCACAGTGCAAATGTAAACATGATTATAGGAGAGGATGTTACATTTATTTCATCAGTGTTTCCCTGCTCCTTGAGCTATCTCCAATCACAGTCTAGGGTGGACTCTTGACCAAGACAGTGTTAATGACAGCTTAACAGCAGTGTAGTCAGCAGAGGTTCAGGGCCTGAATGTTAAGTGTCTCCTTGCTTCCTAAGTAGAGATAGCCAAAGTGTTTTTTGAAATTTCGACCATCTAACAGAGAGTTTGGCGTTCAAGGGATACACTTTTTTTGCAAAGCCCCTGAACATGGTGTCATTACCAAAATTGCTTGAGATGTAGAGAACGGTTGTGGGAAGTATTGCTTAACTTTGAACCTAATTTATGCCGAAAATATTTGTGCTTAAACAATACTTTTTTGTTCCCATAGCCCTTCTCTACATCTTCAGTGTTGGTGATGATGCCATGTTCAGGGGCTTTACAATTAACTTACTTAATAATCAAGTCAAAATATTGTGACCATCTCTATTGCAGAAACAAGTGACTTGTTGAACATTTCTGTTCTTAGCAGTCTTCAGTCTTTGCAGAGTTTAACTTAACTTAGTTAAGTTCCATTTGGTCCAGAGAAGTGCACTGTTATTAAGGTTTGAAATTCTATAATTGGTGAAAATGCATTGCTTTTATTAATAAAAGGAAAGCCCAGGTGCACACACTATGATGATCATATAACCAGTTTATCTTTTAGCTCTTCGCTGACCTCCAATAAGTCATTAATGTTACAAGTGCAGTAGAGCAATAAGTGGTTTCCCTGAGGTACACTAGGTATGAGTAAAGATTCCATTATCTCATAATATCCCTCCTTTTGTTACATTTATGCAGTTTGAGTTTTCTTTGGTTGACTTGCGTTTTGACTTTGGTTTTCGTGTAGTGGAGCTAAGTAGCATGTTGAAAAAAATAGTCACAGATCTGAATTTCCTTTATCAGAAGAGACTAGGTTGGAAAAAGCATAGCGGGTACACTGAGAGCAGTCTGGTGTTTTACCGAGACCTTTATAAAGTGCTTGGTTGTCTTATTTGTAAGTGGAACTACAGGCTTAGAGATTCCAAAAATATATTGGACAAAAGTTTTAAAGCTGAACATCAGCTAAAATGTATTCCTATGTTCACACCAAACACCATTACAAGACCTCTTTAACCTGTAACATCTTGAGAATGTTATACAGTCGTGAAACCCCCCCCCCCCCCCCCCCCCCCCCCCCCCCCCCCCCCCCATTCCCCCATGGATGAAGCATGACTGACCAGTCATTCCAATAAGGAAGCTTCTGCACGGAGGAAATGTTTTCCAATGTAGCTGAACAAATGTGAAATGAATACACAATACGATTCATATACACAAACACATGCCTCTTGTATTCAGACAATGTTTGCTTATCCTGGAGTTGAGCTTTAATCAGCTTTAAAACAAATGAAATCGGCTTTCTCTGCCCATTTTCTTTCAGTGCTTTTCTGTTCCTCTTCGGAGTTGAATGGTGGCCAGAATCTTTCAACCTACTTTAACTGACCACCTTTGTGAACATGTTTTGTGGACATGTGTCACCACATTGGCGTAGACATCTCTGATGTCATCATAGCATCATACAAGGTAACATGCACATTTTTAGAAAAGACGATTGACCTCAGAACAATTACAAAAAAGGTGAATTGGACTGGTGGTACTGCCATGTCCAATATTTAAGGACAATTAAATACAGTACTTTGCATTCCTTTTATACCAGTAATGTATTCATCTCATTTTAATTGTAGATTCAATTGGGCTTTAAAGTTAATTGCTGCAGTTTATTTTAGGCATATAGTAATACAGTCATAAAACTGCAGGGTAAAGACTGAATTTTGGTCATGCTCTACATCACCTTATTTGTATGACAAGCCAGAGTGACCGCCTGAAGGATCTTTACCAGGAGGGCATCATGGGAGTTGTTCAATGGCAGCAGCTTGACTGCAGACTGCTCTTTATGCCTGGTTTATTAGGCTCTGCAGCATTCACTATATTATACATCCTCTCCAAGGGTCACCAATATCAGATGGTGGCCCATCTTCCTAATGACTAGGACCATGTTGCCATGCTGACAGACATTAACCCCTTTCTTCTTCCCGCCACTGCAGTCACCTTGATTTACAAAGTAATCAGATAAGCTTAAGTTATTCCACTCTTCCAGGAAAGAATGCAGTGATTTTTAATTTCAGGTCCGTTTTCCCTCGTAATGCCTCACTTATAATTATTGTGTTTTGCGCATTACGCATGATAATGTCTGAAACTGGTGCCGAATGAGAAATGCCATCACTTTTTAACATAAGGGAATGTATTATACAATAAAACTGAACACTATAACTAATTGGCATGAATATGCAGATTGGCAATCTGTTGTGCGGCTCAAAGTGTCTTTAAAAAAAAAAGAAACGTTCTCCTTACTCCTCCTATCCAGTGAACAGTTAATGCAACATTAACACAAGTTTAATAAAACGTCCTTTTTCTTCCAATCTTTAGGGATGGAAAAATCAATCGCCATGATGGTTTTTGTCGCCAGCCATTTTGTTTGAGCAGGTGCCTAGGTAGAATGGATAGGTTCTGTTGTGATATGTCTGTATTTGCTGTTTATTGCAGACTCCTAGGCTATAGAGAATGGAAGTCCCAGTAGTGAAGACCAGATCATTAGCATAGCAGATGTTACTGTTGGCCTGTTACTTGCTGATGCATAATTATCATGGTTCAGTGATCAGAGATTTGTGTCACTGCTGTCATTCATCTTTTTTTGTGATATTCACAGCATATTATTTTTATTAATATAATCACTAGATAAACTATGTATTAGTAAGTGTTTACACAATTTTATTTGTTACCATTAAAAAAAATAGAAAATTGATTTAGGTAACTGGATTTAATTTATTGAGTTTTTTAAAATTTAAAGTAAAACAAGAAATTAGTTAAGTAGAATATCCCATATACCGCCCCAAAAATGTCATGACAACTTGCTACAAACTTGTGAAAAATAAAGCTAAAGAAAATGTTGGTCAATGTTGTCTGCTAAAACTAGAAAGTAACAGGAGAACCGATCAGGTAACAGACTTTATTTCTCTGGTCTGCAAACACATCATAGAAAGACCCTGATTCACACAGCCGGAAGAAGGGTACTTGCTGGATTGTATAAACTTATTTTTCTTTTATTTAGTCCTACAACTTTTCCTGTGATCAATGTGACAAGCTGTCAGAAGGATCCAAACCTGACTTTAAATGGTTCTAGAGGTTAGTCTGCGGTCTGAGCTGTTTAGTGACAGCGGCGGTCAGACTTCTGGTACACATACCCGTTCTAAATAAATCACGTACGTGTACAGGGTCCTGAGCAGTGATGGCTCTCACTATTTTATACTAGCAACAGTATGAAGACTTCAAAAGACCATTATTGTAAAAAAGATTGAATATAGTTCATGCACTTAATGTTCCTTTTTACTACATTTATTCCATCTGGTAATCTGACGATTGTTAAGTAATGTAACAGGGGTTACTGCTTACAACAATTACTCCTTAGTCTTTTGTTAAAGAGACCATGTCACAAAATACTTACCTACGGTTTCTTGCTACTCTTGATGATGCTCTGATTCTAAGAAATTGTCCTCCAATATGGTTTAAGAACTGAATCAGCTTTCATGGTCCAACATTTCTCTACATTTCAAGACATTTAAACCTCCATATCACCGGAGTAGACAGTAGAAACATGGAAGTATCACAGTGAAGTATGGCCATAGATGTGTTGATCTTCTTGGTAGTCCTTTTCTGGCTTAACGCAGGATTTAGCATTGTATTAAGCAGGTACAGAGGTTTTGATAGACCATAACGTAACATACAAAAAATTTGCTAAAGTGTTTAAGGCAATGTTGTTGTTTATACATATCAACATCCTTGTCAACTGTCACATATCTGTGTGGAGAAAATACATTTTCAGAGATAGAAAAGGTACATAGTGAACCCTATAATGTGAACTGCAGTGTGCAGTTTTAAAAAAAGGATATTCATGAGGTAATAATTCTTTAATAATAATAGTAATATTTTCCATGACACTTTACTGATACTGGTCCTTGAACAACAACAATCAGTAAAAATGAAGGAGCTGCAATTGCTGAAGTTTGACAAGCTGTCTATGTTAAGTGAAGTAACTCTTATGTCAACTATAAAAAGCATTCAAGTGACATCAATGAGGTCCTTAAGAGTTGTGAAGGAAGCATTTTCTTTTTAGGGGCCTCTTCCCTACACATTGCTTTGTTGAAATTCAAAAGTATTGGGTTCCTGATTATTTTCTGTCAGTGCTCATGGAAATGAATAGAGGGGTATACCGTATCTCCCTAATAGGGGCACAGACAACAATCAAACATTGACAAAATGACTGACACTAATCTAAAACTGTAAACAGAAAATTTGTCTTTATATACCCTTTTTAATAATATATGAAAACATGTATAAATTGGGGGTTTAACATGTGCATCCTTATCCAGTCATCAACCAACCAACTTTGTATAAAACAAATTCACATTTATTTAAAATAGCTGAAAAAATATAGATTCATATACATGAACATGTACCAGGTCAAACAATTAATAAAAGCACTTTCACAAGGAGAAGAGGGTGGTAACCACAGCTCAGTGACCCCCCCCTTCCCTCTTTGCTTCTATTTTTACAAATTGTCCATAGGTGGCAGTCGTTCTTGACTGTAGGTTGGGATACCTTTGACGTGTTTCGTTATCCCAACCTACAGTCAAGAATGACTGCTGTCTATATGGACAATATGTATAAATAGAAGACAAAGAGGGAACGGGGTTCACTGAGCTGTGGTTAACCCCCTTCTTCTCCTTGTGAAAGTTCTTTTATATATCTTTTGATATATGATTTAATGTTTTCTTGGATGTTACTAGTCCTTACCAATTGGGTGAGGTGGGGGGGATGTTGTCTCACAAGTCACCTCTTTCTCTCTAGTTGTATAGACTCCCAGACGTTGCTTAATCCTCGACAATTTTCTTACACTTTTTTAATAATTATTAAATGTTCATTTGATGACAAATAATATAGCCCAGCTAGTTATAATTGTGGTAACAGTTAGGAAAAGGTGGATCCGAAGCAAAACCTAAAAGCCCTCTACAGAACTGGGATCACAATAGAGTCTTCATAGAACAAAATCTATCTGTATTTTTATTTTCATTACAATATCCAACATTTATGGTATTTTTCCTCATTTTAGTAGAGTTTGAAGAGCAATGCATATAATTTTGTTAACTAACAGTGCATCCAGGTATACTGGTTTATAGCATATACACACCCTAATGTTATATAGCCATTTATTCCAAACTGCTCTTGTTTTAGTGCTGCTTGCAATCACCAAATTCTCTAGATTAAGACTTGGAGGCCAGCATGCAAGTATGACTGAACAGGTTATGGCAAGTGGGCCATATGTAACTAAACAGCTTTTATTGAATCAAGGAGCCATTATTGAACCAATGAGCCATTATCGAACCAAAGAGCCTTCATTGAACCAAGGAGCCTTCTTTGATCATTAAGCATAATACATATATGTTTGAAATTAAACTTGTTACAGAAAAAAATTTTGGCCGATAGTTTTAGGGGATTTGGCTATTGTGTAATTTTTTTTCTTCTAAACATAGTACCTCAGTTCAAACCTTTATGTTCAAGTCTATGCTGTGTTATAGAGCAGAAGATTTCATTTTTTTCCTGTACTGCAGTTTATTGCAGAAATGAAGAATGACAGGAAGAGGATTGATAGCTATTAAATTTCATCATCCGACATCTCACCACAGCCATTCAATATGTGCAAATACTAGTTAGTGACCTGTTGACCCAGGCAGCCTTATCCTGCTCAAAATTCCATTAAGATTGTTAAACAGAATCATGGAGCACAAAAATCTATTGAGTCCGACATGAAGCAAAATATTTGCTTATTATAAGAACAGTTTTAGCACACAATTATGTAATGGAATGCTAAGCACACAGAACTGCATTTTCATTTTCAGCAAAGGATCAAGTTTTTATTTTGTTTTAAAGTAGTTGGCCCAAAACTTCAACCTGGATATCATTGGGTAGAATGCAACTCTTGTTCACAACTAATCATTTAGGCTGATGTGATCTTTTACCACATTCAAGAAGTCCATTAAGGCTTGTAGAAGTCCCACTAAATCATTGAGTAGTTTTCATTAAATTGTTCTTTTGTTGCTATAGTATACATAAACATTTTTCAGCTGCCAACAGTGTGGAGAAGGTAAAACAGGGCCCTGGAAATCTATTGAACACCATTGGGGTAAAAAGGGAAAGAGTCTTCACATAAAATTGGAAACTTACAGCATCAAAGCTAGCTTCATATTATTGCCCATCATTTTGAAATGGCATAACCAAAATGTTCATGGTGTGGTGGTCAGGAGTTAATACATTTTTGCCCCTATAATACATATCACACATGTAATTTTTGCCTAGCTTAGTGGGCAATAAAGTATGCAATGTATCCAATTCATGTAAAATACAAACGAGAGCTGTAGTTCCTCTTGATGTAGCTTCTACTAGGCATTGGATAAAGCGGTAAGCGGTGAGATCAGAGTTAGCAAATTCCTAACAGTAGAGGAGCCAATACAACAGAGCAAGACATAACATACAGCCAGAGTTCAGCTTTAAATTTAAGGCTTTTGAGTAAGTCAAGTAAAATGCTTGAGTAAGTCAAGTAAAATGCTTGAGTAAGTCAAGTAAAATGCTTGTTTTGCATTCCAGCATCAAGTGTGCTTTAATGAATGTTCTGTATGTTTCCCTGAGTGAAAGTTGTACCATGGTCTACAAACTTCCCAGATTTAATGAGGGCATTGAAGCAGAAATACAAATTAAATAAAACAAGCAACTCACAAGCTGTGGAGTACAGCTTGTATTTATCATTTTGGGGGGTTTTAGATAATGCTGCATGCCGTTTTCTACTGGGAGCTTCAGTGACACTTTCCAATTGTTTGCTTCTCTCGTATGTGTTGACATTGATTGTTGTGTGTACACTGCTTCGTTCTTTTGACAGTCTCTCGAGCAAAAAATGTGCACTATATGCTAATTGAAAGGCAGAGGAATAGGCCAAGTTCACATTGTGTTATGAAAATTTTAAAGCATCTTATGTACGGAGTATAACCAGTTTATTATTTAGGCATATATTGCAAAAGAAAACATGCCTAAGTTAAAGCCGAAGCTCTACTACACCAACGCACCAGTTCTAGACCTTGAGGGGGTTGTGTTGAATAATATGTTATGTAGTTTCTTCTGTATACACTTGAGAGTCCTAAAGTGCAACTGGGTCCTCGAGCACACCAAGTACTTTTTTTTAGGAAAGTAGATTTTATTTCTGGGGCCTCTTGGATATTATTGTCAGTGGTTAAAAAGGACAACGTCCAAAGTTTTGATATATATATTTACAGAAAAACCAGAAAAAAAATATTTGAAGTGTTCAAAGCAATTGGATCAATGCAATGGATCAAATCAATGCAATACCAAATTTAAGCCACTAAATGGCCCACATGTCATTTTCCTTACACATCAGGTGAGGAGGGCCGAGGGGGAATAGCTGCAAATGTCAGCCTCTATGGCTGTGTCTGTTTTAGGAAAGCTGCAGCATTAGTGCAGCTTCCTCACACAGGCAGAGATAGATAAAAGAGATTACATGCTCTTTCATCTATTTCTCTACTCTTTATTGCTTATATCAGCAGGGCCCTGCTGATATAAACAATACAGTACACATGGTAGATCCAGTCGTGGGTGGACCTACCATCTTAAAGCTCCTCCACCTCACCGGCTGATCTTCTTGCCGGGAAAGCTGGTGCGAGCCACGGCACGTATTCGGACCATAAGACGCAATTTCCCCAATTTCTGGGGGGAAGAAGTGCATCTTATAGTCAGAAAAATACAGTATATATAGTTCAACACAAATGTTCAAAGGTGTAAAAAATTGCCAAAAGCCACAGATGATTTGAATCTCATGTACTAACCTACACTGTACCTTATATAATCTCATAATCATCATAAGTACTATACCTCCCTCTGCTACCCATCCGCAGAGACGCATGTGTTCTCACTAGAAGCCTTTAAGTTAGATAAACGGAAATCTCAATCTCAGTGCTGCTACCTTCTATTAGACTGGGGCGTTCTGTGGTGGTGGAGTTGAGTAACAGGCACACCTCAAGGTGTCCAGTATTATGTAACAGGTTTCCTATAGATTCCAGTTAGTGTTGGGTCTTTGCTGATGCTAAAACTACACAGTAATATTTAGACATCTTGTAGGTGTGACTTTATGTGACTTATACTGGTCTTCAAACAGAGCTTGATAGAAGAATGAACAGTGACCTCTATATCTAAAAATACAGATTCTCATAAGCATTGGTATTGGTTATATCTCCAATGTAGTATACATATGCAAAGTGGAACTATGACTTTTCCCTGACTTTGCTTATAGGTCAGAACCTGCAAATACTGACTGCAGAAATCTCAGGGAAAGTTTCATTAGGTCAGCTAGCCTTTTCTTAGATTTCCTTTAACCGGAGATGTTCTTTAGAGGGTCGGCACAGATGGAAGGCTTGCCAGGATGCAGAATGCCTCTGATGTGGTTACGTTTGGGAATGGTTCCACAGTACTTATTTGTTCTGCAGTTTTGTGCCTTCCAGCTCAGTCAGTTTGTGTGTGACAGCATAGAAAAAAGAAATCTGAAGGCCAAATGATTCCGTATCCTTAGCCCTTGTTCAGACACTTATCCTAAATACTGCTACACAGGAAATCGCAGTATGACCTAGTTTTCACTGAACTACCGGCATGGTGTTTTTTATTAGACTTAATGTCAAGGTTGATGCAAAAGATAAACAGTAATACCTCTTTATGAAAGAATGGCATCAACAGATTGCAGATTTGCTGCCTTTTCCGTCTATAAAGTGTCACGAATGCTGTATGCATAGAAAAGAACAAGAGATACATCTATTCTTTAACTTAATAATATGGTTATAATACAGTACATTATGCCTCCACATTACTCATAGGGAGCAGGATTAGGCAGACTTGTGATAACTGCCATTTGAATAAAGGGCATGCAGAATTATACAAGAAGACTTATACTAGTGCACTATTGATTCTCATAAATAGGTAGAGGAATATAGTAAGTGTCCATTTCAGAGGTTTAGAATTGGATTTAAGTTTTCTTAGTGAAGAATATTACCTAAAATACTTGAAATGTTGAAATAGACTGTAGACAATTGTGTTGAGATGGTGATACTGATTTTCTGTGCATATATATATATATTTATTTAGGTGAGTGACCGCGTAAAGGCGGCCATTGATGGTCCCCCATTATCCCCCCTCCCGCCATCTGACAGGGATTAACTTTTTGGGGTTCCCCCCCTGGATCTTGCCTCTCTCTCTAATCTATTCTGGATTAACTTTATGACATTGGTTTAGCTATGGATTTGTAAGTATGTTTAACATAGTAACACAACAATTGGAATCACCTATATTTTTATTGGTTTTTACAGTCCTTTTTTTGTAAATTACAGTAACATTGACATCTCCTGAGGAAGCCT